>CANTUW010000021.1:51439-123817 GCA_947686815.1 Podarcis lilfordi
AGAAGGCTGTATGGAAGTATGGAGGTGTTCCATATGCACTCATCCACTGGTAGTATTGATTGACTGATTAACTGATTGATTGATTGATTGATTGATTGATTGATTGATTAGTAGGAGCAAAGTTCTGTGGCTGGTGTATGAAGAATAAACATGGCACAGCCAGAACAGGCACAAAAAGAATGAAACAGGGAAAGGAAAATAAGTGTGTTAAGACAGCAG
This sequence comes from Podarcis lilfordi, assembly GCA_947686815.1. NCBI lineage: Eukaryota > Metazoa > Chordata > Lepidosauria > Squamata > Lacertidae > Podarcis > Podarcis lilfordi. Next base: position 51,659 of record CANTUW010000021.1, read on the forward strand.
TCATATACATGCTTACCTGGGAGTAAGTCTCGTATTTGCAGGCAGCCTCTGTAGGGATCACATGTGTGGGGCATGGCTGTCACGCACACTGGAAGCAGGAAGGGGCACTGTTAGCCTTGCAATGTACTAACTCATCAATCCTTACAGGATCCTGGCTGTATCTCATTCTTTTTGGTTAGAAAATGCTTTGCTAAATAAGTAAAACCAATATGGCAGTGCTGTGTAGCTGGAGTGTTGACCTTGGACACCTCAGTTCAAAAATCCCTGCTCAGCACCTTGAGTAAATCACTGTTTCCCTCAATGTAATAACAGAATAAAATGGGATGCACCCCACCCTGATCTCCACTGAGGAAAGACTCATTGTATATATTATCTTACTCTCTTGATTACTTGCTTCTCCAGCTATGAACAAAGCACAACGGCAATAGCAACAGCAATATAACAACAAACAAACAAACAAACAAACAAACAGGCAAACAGCAATTTTTAAAACCGGGCAGGAAACCAATATGACAAATGGAATAATATTCCTACTACAAAAGTACTACCTCTTTCAATGCATATTGCAAATACAGGCAAAAGCTAGGCCTATGAAATGTTTGCTTGACAGGAGCATGTAAGAGCAAGGGAGTCAGGTGGGGGAAACCACTGGTGACCCTTCAAAAATCCATTAAAAAATTCTGTGCCAACCTGTCAATTAAGTCTATGCAACTCCAATGCAACTGTGGTGACAGTAATCAGGTATGCTGAATCTCAACAGGTGACAAATTATGTTTCTCTCTCTAGCACAGCAGCTAATAACTACCAAAAATAAAAACAGCAACACACCAGAAGTCCTATCCACTAAGTAGAGTGAAATAAATAAATAAGACCCCTTGAAAAAGCCACACTTCAATTTCTAGGGCAAACTATTCTTGAGCTATGGTATGTCCATAATAATAATAATAAAATTAAAATTGCAAAGAAGGTATCTTTCGAATATGCCTTAGATTTCAAATTGCACATTCCAGAGACTCTTCTGATAGTCAGTCTTCAAACCTGGCCAAAAATAAATAGCTGAAATGGATGGAGCAGTTCAGAATACTGAATGAGAAGGAAATGTTAGACTGCCCCCACTTTATCTATCTCTACTGATGAATATCATTGAAGTGCCTTCATGTTAATTAATGTGATAATTGGAACTTTTTAAAAAAAAAGATTTAAAATAAAGGAAACCTGCTTCAAACCTTAATTATGCAACTGCCTCCTAATCAACATCCCTACCAAAGCTCAATTGTTCACACAAAGCCATTAGTAATCTAAAGCTCTCATTTATCATAGATAATGTGCTAAATGATCTTCCTTAATTGCATTTGAAATGTATCACTATTCGGTGGAAACTATTCTGAATGGAATTGCACATTAAAAAGAATCCAGTGTATGCCTTGGTGAACGAGAATGTCTGTACACGTCTAGGGTGTTGTTAAGCAAATGTCGAAGCAATGATTCTTCAACATCAACATCAACTTCATTGGACTGGTCATGTTGTGCGGATGCCTGATTATCGTCTTCCAAAGCAACTACTCTATTCCGAACTTAAAAATGGAAAGCGTAATGTTGGTGGTCAACAAAAGAGGTTTAAAGACTCTCTCACGGCAAATCTTAAAAAATGTAGTATAAATACCGACAACTGGAAAACACTGGCCTGCAAGCGCTCCAACTGGAGAACAGCCTTTACCAAAGGTGTCATGGGTTTTGAAGATGCTCAAACTCAGGACGCAAGGGAGAAACGTGCTAAGAGGAAGGCACGCTTGGCAAACCCTCACCATAATCAACTCCCACCCGGAAATCTATGTCCCCACAGTGGAAGGACGTGTGGATCCAGAATTGGCCTCTACCGTCACTTATGGACTCACTGTTAAAACCGTGTTTACCAAAGACAATCTTACTAGGCTACGAGTCATCACCAAAGAAGAAAGAAGTTAAGCAAATGTCCAGGATGGAGACATGTGGCCAACCATACATGTATCAATGTAGGTGATACTTAGCTAGATGGACCAAAGGTCTGGCTTGGCATAAGATAGCTTCCTATATCTTCTTTTTCAGCTAATGTCTCCCACCCACCTGCCACCTGATTATCCCTGGCTGGGATGGCTATTCCTCCCTATTCATCAGCCTCCGCCAGCCATCTACTCCTATTCTCCTCTGGTTTTGTTTCACAACTGATTCTCAACATACCACCAGTTGAACGATGCAATTTGCTCCCACAAGAGGCAGTAATGGCCACCAACTTGGATGGCTTTAAAAGCAGATGGGACAAATTCATGGACGATGAGGCTATCAATGGCTACTAGTCATGGTGGTGATGCTCTGCCTCCATTGCTGGAGTCAGCAATGCTTCTGAATACTAGTTGCTGCAAACCACATGGGGGACACAGTGCTCTTGTGCATGGGTCCTGCTAGTGGATCCCTACAGGCGTCTGGCTAGCCAGACGTCTACTCCAGCAGAGCTCTCCTTAGCTGCACACTCCTGATGTAAACCAATGCAGCAGCTTCTATCCTTCCTTTTCAGAGCTGGGAAAAAATGCTGTTTCTTTTCCAACCCCATAATCAAAGGGAGAGTCCTGAGAAGAGAAACAGGGAGACTGATGCATACATTAAGTAGCAGGCCTGTGTATTCCCCTGCCATCACGGAAGGCTGCTAGTGCCCTGGATATGCACTGCTTCCCCTGCTGTCTCTAATTATACTCCAAAATGTGTACCCAGCAGCATGCAGCTTCATCAAAACTGCTGGACAGAAAAATATCTCCAGCACCCAGTTAAAAACGGCTTATCAATTTCAGTGGCAAAGGGAAGAATGTGCTCAGCTTCACTCCCCCCCCCCATTGAGAACAATGCTATATTTGGGTTGGATTTTGCCTTTACTCTTGTTCTTGAGCTGTTATTTATATTGGTCTGCAACATAAAATTAATTAAGACAATGTTTAAGAGGAACTGTCACCACTCTCTCACTCACTCTATGTTTTATTTTACACTGTGTTCATTGTTTACTGTTAATTATTACTTTTGTTTAATAATCCTTAGGAACACACACACCCCAGTCATTTAGTCAAAGGTGTTTTTAATTAATTTTCTGTTACTCTCAGCTTTCACATAAGCCTGCACAAACTCATTCATAAATCTGTCTTCTTTGCATGAAGTGTTTATTTAATTAAGGAAGATGTTCCATTATAAATAAGTTAAATATTCTGAACTTAAAAAAAGAGAGAAAATGTTCGTTTTAAATTAGCATGTTTCTGAAGCTAACAATTCATAGACACAAAGTACACAAGCACAAGAAGATCAGCACATAGGCGAGTTTTGTTCCGCATCCTTGTCTTCACAGTGGACAAACAGACGCCTATTTTCCAATAGATAGGGAAGGAGGACAAGAGCCAACTCCCACTTTTGTTCCCCAGTGACTGGTATTCAGGGACCTGCTGCTTCTGAACCTGGAGGTTATCATGATCAATGAGTGGCAGACGTTTCAGTGCATGGTGATGGACTCTGATGAAGCTTCAGGCTGCTTCCTCGGTGGAAAAAGCAGAAGATCCAGCCCTGTTGGAAGATACAGCCCTGTCACCATCGTTTGACACATAATATGTGTCCCGTGAAGTACTTTTACCTTCCCAGTCTTACAGAAGTCAAAGACCACTCAACAAGGTGAGGACATTTAATCACCCAGACATTCCTCTAGAGAGCTTGAACCTTTCAGTCTCACTATTCTGTTGTTGTTGTTTAGTCGTGTCCGACTCTTTGTGACCACATAGACCAGAGCACGCCAGGCACTCCTGTCTTCCACTGCCTCCCACAGTTTGGTCAGGCTCATGTTTGTAGCTTCGAGAACACTGTCCAACCATCTCGTCCTCTGTCGTCCCCTTATCCTTGTGCCCTCAGTCTTTCCCAACATCAGGGTCTTTTCCAGGGAGTTTTCTCTTCTCATGAGGTGGCCAAAGTATTGGAGCCTCAGCTTCAGGATCTGTCTTTCCAGTGAGCACTCAGGGCTGATTTCCTTCAGAATGGATAGGTTTGATCTTCTTGCAGTCCATGGGACTCTCAAGAGTCTCCTCCAGCACAATAATTCAATAGCATCAATTCTTCGGCAATCAGTCTTCTTTATGGTCCAGCTCTCACTTCCATACATATCTACTGGGAAAACCATAGCTTTAACTATACGGGCCTTTGTTGGCAAGGTGATGTCTCTGCTTTTTAAGATGCTGTCTAGGTTTGTCATTGCTTTTCTCCCAAGAAGCAGGCGTATTTTAATTTTGTGACTGCTGCCACCATCTGCAGTGATCGTGGAGCCCAAGAAAGTAAAATCTCTCACTGCCTCCATTTCTTCCCCTTCTATTTGCCAGGAGGTGATGGGACCAGTGGCCATGATCTTCATTTTTTTTTTGATGTTGAGCTTCAGACCGTATTTTGTGCTCTCCTCTTTCACACTCATTAAAAAGGTTCTTTAATTCCTTCTCACTTTCTGCCATCAAGGTTGCGTCATCTGCATATCTGAGGTTGTTGATATTTCTTCCAGCAATCTTAATTCCGGCTTGGGATTCATCCAGCCCAGCCTTTCTCATGATGAATTCTGCATATAAGTTAAATAAGCAGGGAGACAATATACAGACTTGTCGTACTCCTTTCCCAATTTTGAACCAATCAGTTGTTCCATATCCAGTTCTAACTGTAGCTTCTATGAAAGGCTTATTTTGCCTCTAGGCCGCTGTTGATTACAACATTTCCCTGTAGCTGCTGTAAAAAGATAATACTTCAGCCTGCAGGTCCCTTGGAGCTGTCCATGGTCCTGTTCTTGTTAGTGCTGTGCCAAACACTTTTATGCTTTTTCAACCATCCTCCATCAATTAATGAGAACCCTGTTGCACCCCGACCCTGCAATCACCATCTGAGGCCCTTCTTTGTGTGCCTCCTTCACAAGAGGTCCAGAGGGTAACAACATGAGAACAGGCCTTTTCTGTGGTAGCTCCCCAATTGTGGAATGCTCTCCCCAGGGAGGCTTGCCTGTCACCTTTATTACATATATTTATGCACCAGGCAAAAGTGCTTCTCTTCAACCAGGCATTTGGCCGATTGACATTTCATGGCTTTATAAAATGTGTTTGTGGGAGAGGTGTTATTGGTTTATTTTTGTTTTATTATGAATTTGTGTTCCCATTTTGTATTTTTCTGTTGCTGACTGGATGAAGAGTTGTAAACAAATTTAATAAATTTGAAGAGCTATATGCAAATCCAACAAATAAATAAAAAAAAAAATCTGAAAATATCAAAGGGAGTAGAAAAATTCAGCGAAGTTCCTTATAGGTGAGCTACAGGGTTTTTGTCATGCTTACTTTACAAGGGGTATTTTTCAGCGTCCTTTCTTTCAAGCATCTCACCAATGGTATGCAAACTGTGGCCTTCCTGAGTTCCTACCCTTCCATTACAACCTAGGGAAGACATCATTAGGCTTTTCAGATCAGGAAATGGGGAAGCTGCAGAATGATGAAGAAAGGTTTACCCTCAGCTTCAGCCCTCAGTAATGATAAAGTAAGTGCCCTGAGAATGAGGCAGAAAGATGGAATCCTCTTTCCCAGGGGAAGAAAAAAAAAATTGGAGGAAAGAGTTCATCACAGCACTTTTTTTCCGAGCTGTAGGAGGGAGGAAGGAAAAAAAAAGGAAAACTCTGATACTATTGCCATTGCAATGGACTAGAAAGGGTGAAGGGAAAGGAAGAAGTATCATGAGTTCAAATTACGCAAATGAATACACCATCCATGTATGCAGTTTGATGATTGATCAGGACACACCTCTTTCCCCAGGCCTTTGGTTGAGTGCATGTTTTCTCTCCTCCTGCACCTCTGTCAATTGCTATGCCTCACCGCTGCTTTGTTATTGTGATCTTGGTTGTTTTTGTGGTTTTATTTTATGATTGCAATGCTCATTGTGCTTACTTTACTACTTATTTTTGTAACCCGCCCCAGGAACTTGGTGAAGAATGGGATGAAATTCCAAATAATCTGAATGAATGAGAATAATAACAACAACAACAACAACAACAACAACAACAACAACAACAACAACAATTTATTTTTTATACCCCACCCATCTGGCTGGGTTTCCCCAGCCACTCTGTGTGGCTTCCAACAGAACACTAAAATACAACAACCTATTAAACATTAAAAGCTTCCCTAAACAGGGCTGCCTTCAGATGTCTTCTAAAAGTTTGGTAGTTATTTTTCTCTTTGACATCTGGTGGGAGGGCGTTCCACAGGGCAGGTGCCACTACCGAGAAGGCCCTCTGCCTGGTTCCCTGTAACTTGGCTTCTCGCAGCGAGGGAACCGCCAGAAGGCCCTCGGCGCTGGACCTCAGTGTCCGGGCGGAACGATGGAGGTGGATGAATGAAGGAATAAATAAATAAATAAATGGTACTGGTCTTTCAATGCAGCTGCTAGGAGAGCCCCTTTGCCCCCATCTCATTCCGTCTCCTGCAGCCTGATGGAATGGCTGCTGAAGAGGACAGCTGAGGCAGAATAATTCTGTCATCAAACCAGCTGGCCTCTGAGATGGTGGAGAATGACAAAGAAAGATACAAGTGCTACGAAACAACCAAAACAAAGTGCTTGCTGTTCCAAGGTCTTCTTTTGAAACCTCGGGTTTCTTCTACAGAAAGCGTAAGATTGGATTTGAGCATTAGTTAGACTCTGTTGAAGCATACATCTGTCTTAATGCTTTTGGGGAGGGAAAAAAATTGAATGCTCAAATTGCCCTCATTATAGTGAATCACAATGGTGATTAATAACTTTGCTTAATTGCAACCTATTTTCTTTAAATATAGCATGCGCGTGAGCTTTTCAAGGAAACTTAGTTGCTAGAAGTGGGAGATGTGCAGGAACAGAGATGAGTCATACTTGATCCGTAGACAAGCAGATAGCGTGAGAGAGTTTCAAATCAGAAAACTCTGGAAGCTTTGGTGGGTATTTGCCCTTCATCCCCTGAACATTTGTGGGCGGGGGGATGGAGGGAGGGAGTTGAGTGGGAGAACTTCAGTGAGATTTTTCACAGCTTTTACCTTCACAACCAAGTTATAATTTTATGAGGTGGTTGAGTTGTGTAATCTTCCCTTTATTTTTATTTTACAGCAGGTAGGGGTCCTTAGGACTGATATTTGAACGTGGCACCCCAGGTCCCTCTATTTGGCCCTAAGAATTCTCCTAGGACAGACATCCATCCCCGGACATGTCTCCACTATGTTACTTCATATACTCTTCAGCGGCTTCAGATTTCAAACTGTAACTCTGATAATGTTTCTTGCTTCCCTGAATGGAGCACAGAAGGGTGTGTGAGCATGTACAGAAACCAGCTGACTGTACAAAGGTAAACTGTACATTAATTGCTTCTCCACCTTTTGCTTCTAGCCATCAGAAACTTGCCCAGAGGGGAATATAGTCCTTAGACTGAAAAGGATTTTTTCCTGTTTTACAGTAGGAGTAGTGATCTGCCAGTCTTTGAGGCAGTTCCATCCCTCCAAGCCTTTTGAAATGGCACACCAGTTGCCCCCTTGGTTTTTCCAGCTGCAGGAGATATCGCTTCATGGAGAAGGCATGGTTTTCCTCAGCTTGGCCCTGCTGCACCTTCTGAATTTTCCAGCCAGGCCCACTCCCTCTTGTCCGTTAGCATTTTTTCTGCGAATTCATCCCTTCTGCATTCATGGTGCTCCCTCACACATGTTTTCAGGGCCTGAGCACCAGCTAATACATCCAGGAACTATGATTCAAGACAGCTCAATAAACATTGCAGTACTTCCTGTTTCCAGAGTACCCTGACCTGCTCTGATGTTTTCCAGCAAAAGAAGAGGAAGGGGTAACATGGCAGGGCTGGTTAAAGCTTCACCACTCAGACCCACAATGGGGAGTGAAATTGCTCCTCCTGTGCTTTTCAGAAAGATCATCAAGCTCTGGCAAAGCAAGCAAGCAAGAAAGTTGAAGTCCACACATACACACAGTGGCAGAAAAGTGTACCTTATTTTTGCCGGTTGGTGAAAAGTTTCATAAAATGGGTGGTAGGGATTCAGTACAGCATAATCCATCCCACCAATCTACAGTGTTATGATCTAGCTTCTTATTAGCATTAAAATACCAAGCAAATCCTCCTAACTATTTTCCCCCAGCCAAATAAAGTGTACAAAAATGCAATGTACTGTGGTAAAATGTGCATTAAATTGCAGGTATTAGTGGAAATGACATGGAAAGATAGCTTTGCAAAAATGTATATATTACGCAAAATGACATGCAAATGTGTATATTAGGAGTAATTTACCCTAAAATACTGCTGGATTTTCAAGAGGACTTCTTTATATAAAATCCAAACTGATGTGGAAATATGGAGAACTAAACTGTAGATTGGAAAAATAAGAAACTAAGAGAAACCAAAACAGGCAGATTCACCTAGATTGTGAAGTCCAAGAGGTGGGTATTTATACAAGGCAGGGAATTTCCAACAGCAGAATTCATATAGTCAAGGCATAAGCTGCCCACGAAACACTGTCTTCTTAATTGCCAAAGCTAACAGTGGTTGAAGGCAATCAAGGAGTATTAGAGTTTGTCTTTTCCCATCTCATCTCATTTAATGTGACTCGACACCACGTCATAGCCTTGCAACAGAATATCGCTGGGAAACTCTGAGGGAGAAGGTGGAAAAGGACACAGTATCTCTCCTTCCTTTTTCCTGCTTGGTACAGATGTGTTGGGTGTGGGTCATTGCATCCACCTCTGAATAGGACAACACTTTTGAACCCCAAATACAAAACAACGAGGCAGAAACAATGATTGGGTTAAAGTAGAGTCGTAACTGAGATCTGCAGCAAACTTCATAGCTGATCTGATAGAGCTGATGAAGTAAACTGTAGCAGTTCATAAAAACTTGTGCCATAATAACTCTGCTAGTCTTTAAGGGGCTACAAGACTCTTGGTTCCTTTACATAAATATTCAGCATTGAAAGGCACACACAGGATGGGATCCAAACTTAATCATACTTAGAGGAGACACATTGAAATCAACTGGACTTAAATTAGTCAAGGCTAAGATTTCACTCTGGGTGGTAATGGCTTAGTTTATCTTGGTGCATAATACAATGCAGCTGAAATGGATTAAGAAATGTTTTGAAATCCTTCCAGTGTCTATCAAGATTTGCACGGTATTAGAACTAGCCTGCTCTTATCATTCCCCGAAATAACCCCAAATGGCACTTGCTGTCCAGTCTTTGAAACATGGGGTATGTGGGAAATAGGCGCTCACTCTATTTGCTTTTTTAAAAAAAATTCTATAGCCAGTCTGATTATATCAAACTATACACTTACATTCTGTCCAAAAGTTTCATACAATCCAGTTGATGAGAGTCTTCACAAGAAAGACAACACAAAGTTCAGCATGTCGTATTCACCCTCAGGTGGAAAGCTGAGTTTTTCTCTTTGTTGTAAAAATGTCAGATTTTCAATGAGAGAGATATATATATAAGAAAATATGCTATTTGTCAAGCTCCAAATAGCAGACATTTCCATTCTGTAAAGGCATTCATTGGTCAAAATTGTTTATTACATTGATGGAGATGAAGGGAAAATTGTTAGCTGTGCAAATGGTTTAGCAAAATAAAGGCACATTGCAGTGTGTGTGTGTGTGTGAGAGAGAGAGAGAGAAATATCTAGTATGCCTGATTTGCCAAAGCAAAAATTACAGCATATGTCTGCCAGAGTGAGGTTAGACAAAACTTCCCACTTAAAAACAAACAAACAGAAACATTTTAACATGGCAATGGGAAACTTGTGATTCTGCAGATGCTATTAGGGACTCCAAATCCCAGTAGCTTGGAGCAATACGACCAGTGATCAGAGTTTATGGGAACTGGAATCCATCAACATCTGAGGCGCACAGGGTCCTTATCTGTGTTTTAACATAAGTTTTCAACAGCTGTTTGTTTTGCAGAATACATTTAGTTAAAAACAGCTGCTTCAGTGCACCTTCCAACATTTCACAAACGAAAATAAGGACATGTTTGTAACACACCTAATATCATGGTATGATCCATGACATATACCTTGCCGCTGATACCCAGAGTAGTTGTTTTTTAAAAAAACCAACGGGGATAGTGAAGGGTTTTTTTTTCATCCCAGGGGCCACATTCCCTTCTGGGCAATCTGCTTAGGGCCAGATGCCAGGGATGGGCAGCAACAGTATCAAAAGGGGGCAGAGCAATGGATGCAAAACTTACCTTAGTAAGGTAGGCTCGTTTCTACACACACAGACTCACACACGCTTTTCTATCTCCATCCATAGATGCAGCAGGCATTTATAGGCACATTCAAGGACAAATTCCAGCCAGGCAAAAGCCTGTGGGGTTAGTGACATAACATGGGGTGGAACTGGGGCAGTTGCCGCAGGATCAGAATTGTTAGAGGCACAAAATTTCAACACCCAGTGCTGCCTCACTACAGCTGCATTCTTCTTTCACTGGGCTCCATTGAAAATGGCTTCTCCATGTGAACCAGGGATTGATCTCTGCAGACACTTCTTTTCTTATTTCTGTGTCTTATTTCTGTGCCATCCTGGGTTGGCGGATGCCTTTAGGTGGTTGAATGTGCATGCGTACTCTGTTTCCCTCCCACCCCACCCCGTGTGGCCCTGGACACTGGCAACCCACTCTATGCCACTGCATGGGATATGAAGCAGGGCCAGTGAGGGGGGGTTGCCTGGGGGCACTTAAGAGGGCCAGATGAATAGTTGCTGGGGTACATTTGGCCCACAGGCCTGAGGTTCTTGAACCCTGATTTAAAATGAAATCTTGGCCTATAAATTCATACTTCCATCTATACATTCTGCAGCATTGCCAGCAGAGATACAGGCTGCACTTTCCCTATTTAGGTGTGTGTGAGTATTACATGGGTAAAGCTTCTGACAGGGAAGAATTTACAACCTTTGGTTTGAGCAGGAGGAGATACAAACCCTTACATGTATTCTGTCAGCCCGCCAGCCAGTTTACTGTACTCTTGCTCCTTGGAGATTAAAGATCCAGATCTGCAGGGACATCTCTTTCCCTATCAGGCAAAGAAATTGGGACATTTTCTGAACCTCTACAACCTTTGCAACTGGATTTTCATCTGCCCAAAGGCAATTTTGGACAGATCTGGCTCCATTAGTATCCCAGGAAACCTACACTTCTCTTCTGAGTAGCCTGTGTGCTTCTCAAATGCCAGAAGGTGTCTCTAAAAAGGACTGTGATCCCCCTTCGGAATCAGCCATTGCCATGTTATATTGTACTGTTTACCACCTGAGTGAAGGGATAAAGGACTGCATGCAACACAGACTGAATCTATATCCACAGTCAGAGCAAAGTAAATAAGGAGTACTGAAGTATTCTGAGAAAATTATGTTTGCTTCAGTCCAGTATTTCCAGGGTGCTAGGTGGGAACTCTGGTAAACATTGAAAGCTCTACACAAGCAGGGGCTTCCATGTTTATGCCTTTCTCAGGGAATGCTCTGTGAATGAACACATCAAAAAGTATTGCAGCAGACTTATAATTGACTGCAGTCTACTTCATCTTGTCCATGAAGTCTCATCTTCAGCTATCAGGGTGCATTTCCCTCACAGAGCCAATCCCTCTTCCCAGGGAACTCTGGGAACTGCAGCTCTGCAAGGGGAACAGAGCTCTCTTACTCTCTTATTTATTTTATTTATAAAAATATTGATATAGCCCAGCATCCTGTTCTCACAGTGGCCAACCAGATGCCTATGGGAAACTTATAAGCACAAGAGCACTTTTCTCTTCTGCAGTTTCCAGCAACTGTCATTCAGAAACATTCCTTGGCTCCAACCATGGAGGCAGAGCAGTTCCTGAAAGTCCTGATATGCCAGCCAGCAAAATTTAGTATGTCCGTTTGCCCCCTTTGTGGGTGGGTGGTTTTGCGGGCAGGCCCTGGGCCTTCCTTGTAAATTGGCCTGTCACTGGCAGGATCATGTTCCTGCCATCAAATGGGCCAATGGCGGCGGGAGGTAGTGGGCGTTCCACCCACCCTCCCTCAGATTAGGGTTTTCATGGATGGTACGACCTTGCTATAGACAATGTCAGTCGCCTAATTTTCAGGGGCAGGGCATGAATTTTCCCCACTTGGCTAATTGGCATTGCCATTCGGGCTTTTGCCTACCTTGTAGCAACCGTCACAACTGTGTATGGTAGATAGGCATTGGGTAAGCCTAGTCTTGGTTGGAGGGGAGGTTGTAGTCTCCGCCTGCCCCTCCATGGGTAAGGGTATCCTGTTAAAAAGGATCCAGGAGGAGTGGCTCCTTTCCAATGCCTAGATGGGGGCTAGGGCCATACCACTCCTCACAATGGGGACCATTTGGGAGACACCCCAAATTTACGTAGGTCATAGGGCACCCCCCCACCAGCTTCACCCTTAGAAACACTCCCAGCGGATGGGCAGGAGTGACATATGCAGTTTCTTACCACAATGACTATGGCCAAATTTCACTTCTCTAACTAATAAAGTTGTGGCCTTATTTGATCCCAAACTAATATCTCGTGTAGTGTCTAGTTATTTACACTTTAGGGAACAGGGTGGTCACGGGGCCTCGATGCACAATAGAAAAAAGAGCCTGTAATTCTGATACCTACACTCAGTCTGCTTTCTTCTCTTTGCTGCTTTTGGTCCATGGCTTGCAGTGAAAGCAACACGTGGACATAAATAATGATTGTAACGGCAATGTTTTTCATTCAAAAATGTCCCTCCTGTGTTAACAGAACAGAAGGAACAGCAGCAGATATCTGTCACTTATGCTGACAGCTACGCTCATTATTACTGTATACCTCCTGCCTGGGCCTGACCAGCAATTATTCCCTGCTGGGGAAAACAGAGAAAGAATGAATGTCTAATGTTCATGGGTTTTTTTTGTTTTTGTTTTCTTTCAATCTTCATCTGGCTTATTTTGTCTTCCAGCCAGCAGCAACTTCCAGCAACCATGGGGTTCTGTGCAGTAGATACCTGTCTCCAAGGTGTGAGGGCACTGCCATCAAAGTGCACTCCAGTGGGCCCCCTTCAACATCACAACTCCCTTCTCCTAAAGCAGGCTTACAAGCAAGGGCAGCCATGGTTTTACCTAAATTTGCAGTGACTGGCTGCAAGTTACCTGCCATAGGAATTCCCCCTAATGCCCCAGAAACATAGCTGCACTCCGGGCATTATAGGCACTTTTGAATGGTAGCTTCACAGTTGTCCACAGCTGCCATTTGGTAAGCTGGGACCCAGGCCATGGGCAATGGTGTGCCCAGAGAAAGCATCTGCGATGGTGGGCCCTGTCACAGTTCTAGAACTATGGCAACTGCCCTAGAATGCCAGATCACCAAAAATTCAGTTCACCAAAAATAAATTGCTAGAGCCATGATTCTCAGAGGGGAGGCAGACCTCATCAGTGTGGTCCAAACAACTGCTACAAGGTGTGCAGGCTCCATTTCTCCCTTTGAAGTAGCTGGGAAGATGGCCCTTTTGCCCTTGTGCACCTGATGCACAACACAATTCTTTGTATCAGGGATGCGGGTGGTGCTGTGGTCTAAACCTCTGAGCCTCTTGGGCTTTTCGATCAGAAGATCGACAGTTCATATCTCTGCAATGGGGTGAGCTCCCATTGCTCGGTCCCAGCTCCTGCAAACCTAGCAGTTTGAAAGCACTCCAACGCAAGTAGATAAATAGGTACTGGTGCGGCAGGAAGGTAAACAGCATTTCCATGCACTCTGGTTTCCGTCACGGTGTTCTGTTGTGCCAGAAGTGGTTTAGTCATGCTGGCCATGTAACCTGGAAAGCTATCTGCGGACAAACGCTGGCTCCCCCATCCTGAAAGCAAGATGAGCGCCGCAACCCCGTGGTCGCTTTTGAATGGACTTAACTGTCCAGGAGGTCATGTACCTTTACCTTTACAATTCTTTGTACAGCTACTCTAGGGTAAGATATCTTAATCTAGGGTAGTTTTATTACCTATGTGGGCAATCAGTCAGCCAATTTTTTTATTGTCTTTTTAGTCTCACAAAGGGTGCCATATTACCCAAGTCCATCACTGATGTGATTGATTTTGGAAAACATCCAATCCACCAGGATTTTCCATCCATATGACTTTCTAATCTTGCACCCCCAGCCTAAAATTAATTTGAGATGTCCCAGTTCCATTGGTGGATTCATAGTGTGGTGGGGTCCAGCCACTCTGAAAGGGACAGGATGTGCTGGGCACACACATCCATGCTGGATTAATTAAATGATCCAATCATTGTACCAAAGTAGCAACACGGTCTATCAATCTATTTAAAAATCTTTCTAAACCACATAGTTGTTGTTGTTTTAAAAAATCTAAGTAGTGTACAAACAATACAAATCAACATGAACACATGAAAACAATATCACAAAAACAGAAATCCAGTGATATGTTATTCATTATTGTGGATCAGGGGAAAATACACAAAAAATATGTATTTACAAGACATCTAAAGCAAATAATGGATTATGCTTCAGGTATAGCAGAGGGGAAACCATCCCAAAATTTAGCAGGTAACAGCAGAAAATACCCATTTGGGGATCACCATCCTATGATCTTCTGTAAGGTGTGGTGCCATGAATAAAAGTTCAAGAGAAGATCTAAGTCAACACAGGGACAGACAGTCCTTGAGGTAACGTGGTACCACATTGTTCAGTGCTTTATGTTAGTAACAAGGTCTTGAACAGCCCTCCATTCTCCCTTAACACATGTCCCTGAATTTGGACTAGCAACATTTCTCGTAGGTCTTCCCCACCCATCCCTACTGCTAATCTTGGTATCTCTACCTAGTTATATAAAAAATGCAGGTTACATTTCTGCTCGCTTAAACTGTGTTTCCTTTGCTGTGGAGCAAATACCCACTGCTCCCATTCTGACTCATAATAGCAGTTGCTGATGGTTAACTACTGCTGTTAACTTAATATTCTTGCAGATTCAAACTGAGCCTTTGAATGGAATCTGATAACCCGGTCCTGCTGTGAGTCTGCTGAGGCTCCAGTTTATGTGACGTCTGGGAAGTGGCAAGCTACAATGCACGTGGAAATTAAAGCTCCACTGACACCTTCCTGCTGGGAACATTTGCTAACCCCCCTTAGGACCACTGAACTTCTGATCTGTTCCTTTCTGATCCCATAATAGCCATCTGTTAATAGTTCAAACCATTTCACTGGGAACAAGAGGGTGGTCCTGGGGCTTTCAGAGCAGGTGACAGCAGCATAAGTATGTGCCTCATGCTCTCTGGGGCCCAATAACACCAGAATGCTTTGCAAAACTATTTCTGCAGTGGGACATGGCATAATTATAATGAAAAACACTTCATAGAGCCATCTGGACTTTGCTTTCTAAGCTAATCCATCCTGAACACTCTTTCTGAAGCCGGGAAGGTGGGGATTCCCTACATTAAATTGAGATAAAACACTTGCCTGATGTTTAAAAATACCTGGTGTTTTGCCATGGCAATAGAACTTAACCAGAAAAGGAAATGCTGTGGGCTCAGGAGGAAGGCACCTCATCATGATGAGGGTCAGGAGATGGAGAGGAAGGCCAACTGCATCATAGTGGTTATAGGAGCCTCCCAACATGATGTTCCCAATCTGGCTGGCTTCTTTGTGCCATGGCCATGATATGGACAGCTCAGTTGGTTGGAGCATGATGCTGATAATGTCAAGGTTGCAGGTTCGATCCCAGTATGGGACAGCTGTATATTCCTGCATTGTAGGGGATTGGACTAGACCAGTGGTTCTCAGCCTCGGGTCCCCAGATGTTTTTGGCCTACAACTCCCATGATCCCTAGCTCACAGGACCAGTGGTCAGGGATGATGGGAGTTGTAGGCCAAAAACATCTGGGACCCAAGGTTGAGAAAGGCTGGACTAGACTATCCTCAGGGTCCCTTCCAACTCTACATTTCTATGATTCTATGTCTGGTTTGCTCCTGACTCCTGCCTGAATTTCAGCTCTGACCAGTAACCATTGTCAGGGACCGGGCAGCGGAGGAATAGTGGAGACGGCCTCCCCAGCCTGACCCTTCCAGAGAAAAAGAAGACAGTTCAGAATTACAGCAGAGGGTTGAGGGAGGTCACAGCTCAGAGGCAGATGAGGGGGAAAGCTGGGAAATAATGGGAAAGGAGGAGAAGGAAGCACCGGGAGGGCGACAGCTGACAGATACAGTATCTTTGGAAAACATTCCAGACCTCCCCTCTCCCAGAACCCGGTGAGCCTTGAAAGAAGCAAAGAGCCCTCGGTGCCATCCATAGAGGAGATGATGAAAAATGAGGAAGTGGGAGTAAAAAGGGATGGATAGTCACTCAGGACAACTCCATTATTCCAAAAGGCTGTATTCTAAGCCTCTCTGTGTAAATATTGAATAAAAAGCAGCTGGTAAGAACTTTTCTTTATCTTATCTGTTCCCGGCAACCTGTGGGAGTTGTTTGCTCTGCTGCCTGACAGCCATTGGCACACTGGTAGGATGCACTTATCTGACCTCCCAGCAGGCAAGTCACTGCTGCTTATGAGATGGGGAGGTGAGAGGAGACAGAAAGGCCGGAGTGGTGCAAATGCACTGGCCAACTCAATGCAGCTCTTCTGCATTTGCACCAGACAACCTCCTTGCTGCCTCCCTACTCGCTCCCCAGTGGGCAGGAGAAAAACCTACCAGATATCGATCCCCTCAACTGCCTCAGGCTTAAGCTCCAATGTTCATAGGCCTGAATATCCTGGTTGTGCCGCAACTAAAGGAACTTGATTTTAGTTGTCCTTCCTTGCTTTTTCGATTATGATGCTTAAGCAGCAGCCATTAAAATCATTCCAGCCATTTAAACTTCGCTGCCATTCCATTAAGAGAGCATTAACTGAGCTGAGCAGCACTCAAGTATATTGAAGTGCATGCTATAGTTGTTACCGTGTCAATAGATAAAGCTAGTTCTTTTTGAAACTCTGCATGGGTGCTTAGCAAGAGCAGACTTATGTTATACTTGGCCAGGCCAGGCCAGAGGCAGTGTGTAGTATCCATACACTTCAACGTGTGTGTGTGGATAGGGATACATACATACTTTTCTTTGTATATCTGAACATGAGTTTCAGTGCTTGCAGTAAACAGTGCAGACCTTCTTATTAACCTGGATTTATTGGCAGCAATAACATTCAAAGCAGCTGATTACAATGTCCATTTCCTGGAACTGCCCATTGCACAGGACAGTGGTTAACCTTTTGCTCACAGCAAGAAAGAAAAAGAAGTAAAAACAGACACAGAACGGAATTCACATTTTGAAAGAAATTCAAAATTAGTATCCTTTACATCGCTTCCCTTGATTACATTGTTCCCCTTCTTCAAAGTGTTTGTTGATTCCACAAAATCAGAAGTAGGCATTGTACGGGGAAAACGATGCTTTTGATAGGATGCATTGTACAGATTACAATCAAATCTATTTGTTTACATACAAGGTGGTGACTAGCAGGGCTGTGCACCATACCTAAAGTTGTGTCTCATTCATTCCTTATGGGTTTGAGAGGAGAAAAGGAAATCAGAAGACGCTGCAGTTCTGAGGATTCAATAGGCCCATAGGGAATACAAAATACAGCAGTCGTTAAGCCTGGCATATGCACATCAAACAGCCCAAATTTGGAAGTAATATTTAGTGTGTGTGGCGGGGCGTAAGGTTAGTATTCCAAATGTAGCTGGTGGAGGCAATGATTTATCAATCTCAGTGAGGTTGTGATTACTTATTTAGGAGTATAGGAAGCTGCACCCTGCCATGTTGGACTATTTGTTCATCTAGCCTAGCATTGACAATGTCTCTCCAGGGTCTTTGACAGAGGTCTTTCACCACATCTGCTCCTGATCATTTTTCTTTTCTTTTGTAATTTTTTAATTTAGTTTTGCATAATAATCATATACAACAAACATAATTCCAAAGAAAAAGCAAAAGGTTCTCTCAAACTTTCAGACCTCCTTCCCTCCCTTCCTCCCTGGGTTCCATTTCTAAATTTTATTCCTGCATCTATTACTGTAATCTATCCATAGTATCCAAAGTTCATGTTACTTTACAAGTGTTATTGTATTTCTGCTAATGTTTTCAACTGTTTACAGTGGTCTCTAACATATGTTATAAAACTATTCCAGTCCTTAATTTTTTAAAAATTGGTCTTCCTGATTTCTGATCTTTCCCATCATTTCGGCATAGATCGTCAGCTTGGTCTGCCATTCTTCTCTGATTGGGACTTTGTCTTCTTTCCATCTGCCTGATCATTTTTCATCAGAGATGCCAGGAATTAGAATGTGGGATATACTTCATGAAACATATGTGCTCTTCCACTGAGCTGTTTAGCATCATTTGTGGTTGCCAGGACTGAGAAGTCTTCAGGCTGCAGAAGAGAAAGTGAAATACCTGGGGATTAATATGACAGCCAAAAATGGGAACTTATTCAAAGATAATTATGAAAAATGTTGGACCGAAGTGAAAAAAGATTTAGAAATCTGGTCAAATTTGAAACTTTCACTGCTGGGCCGTATTGCTGCAATAAAGATGAATGTATTGCCTAGAATGTTGTTTTTGTTTCAGACACTGCAAATTGTGGACAAGATGGACTGTTTCAAGAAGTGGCAGAGAGATATTTCTAGATTTGTCTGGCAGGGCAAGAAGCCCAGAATAAAATTTAAGATATTAACTGATGCCAAGGAAAGAGGTGGATTTGCCCTGCCAGACTTTAAACTTTACTATGAATCAGCAGCTTTTTGCTGGTTGAAAGAATGGCTACTTCTTGAAAACACAGACATTTTGGATTTAGAAGGTTTTAACAATGTATTTGGATGGCATGCATACTTATGGTATGATAAGGTCAAAGCACACAAAGCATTCAAAAATCATATTGTCAGGAAAGCATTGTTTAATGTTTGGATAAGATATAAAGATTTATTGGAAAATAAAACCCCAAGGTGGCTGTCACCAATGGAAGCAAAAGCTCTGAAAAGGCTCAATATGGAGGCCAAATGGCCGACATATTGGGAAATTCTGGAACAAGAAGGAGATAAATTGAGATTACAGAGTTTCAAAAAACTAAAAAACAAAGTGAGAGACTGGCTTCATTATTATCAGATAATGGAGGCATATAATTTGGATAAGAAAATAGGCTTCCAGGTGGAAAAGTCAAAATTAGAAACAGAACTGCTAGAACCCAAAACTAAGAATCTGTCAAGAATGTATAACTTGCTGTTGAAATGGAATACTCAGGATGAAACGGTGAAATCTGCTATGATTAAATGGGCACAAGATGTTGGACATAATATTATGTTTCCTGACTGGGAACAGTTATGGACCACAGGTATGAAGTTTACGGCATGTAATGCCTTAAGAGAGAATATTATGAAAATGATATACAGGTGGTACATGACCCCAGTCAAGCTTGCAAAAATCTATCATTTGGCCGATAATAAATGTTGGAAATGTAAAGAAACTGAAGGTACATTCTTTCACCTTTGGTGGACGTGCCCAAAGATCAAGGCTTTCTGGGAAATGATATATAATGAAAAAGGTATTGAAAAAGGTATTTAAATATACCTTCCTGAAGAAACCAGAGGCCTTCCTTCTGGGCATTGTCGGCCAGTTGGTGCCAAAGAAGGATAGAACCTTTTTTATGTATGCTACAACAGCAGCAAGAATACTCATTGCAAAGTATTGGAAGACACAAGATCTACCCACTCTGGAAGAATGGCAGATGAAGGTGATCGACTACATGGAACTGGCGGAAATGACTGGCAGAATCCGAGACCAGAGAGAAGAGTTGGTGAAAGAAGACTGGAAGAAATTTAAAGACTATTTACAGAAATATTGTAAAATTAAGGAATCTTAGAAGGATGTTGGATAGAAACTAAGAGGTTTTTAGCTGTAATGCTTTAAGAGATATGAAAAAAGGTTTGCAACTGGGTAATTTTAATGGTAAGGATTTGCTGAACTAACAAATTGAACTGGAATACAAAAAAGGGAGGTATGAGGAGGTCCGGGGAAATAAGTATAGGGAAGATAGGTTATTGTGATGGGATGATGAGCTGCTTGTGCGTAAAATAGTATCCCCTCAGAGTTTGTTCAAGTCCACAAACCTCTGTCTGTGACGGAGCCCCTCAGACATGGCTCCTCTAGTCACTAGCAGATTCCGACAGTGGTTGCTTTCGGAATCGCTTCCAACATAAAAGCTCCTTAACGGAAACACGTCTTCTGGACTCTCTGCGTGACAGTTTCCGGCGAGGAGTGGGTGTTCCTACAGGAGGTCCTGAAACCTCCCCACTGTTTTCGCTGGAAGTGTCTCTGAGCCATCCCCCAGCTCACTTTCCCTCAGCTCAGCTCCTCTCCCCCTACTGGTTCCCTCTTCAGCTGCTGAGTCTCTCCCAACCTGTGTGAGCCCTTTCACCTCCCTTCCTTCCGATGGCAGTTCCCTGACATCCACCTCCCCTCCAGGGCCCCTTTCACCCCTCTCGCCCCCTCCTCTACGGGCGGTGAGGAGGCAAAACCCGGAATGAACTTCCTTCATCTTCCGATGTCTCGAACACTTCTCTCCACCTGTTGCGGTTCCTGGTCTCGAAGTACTCCTCCTCCTCAGAGTCCATCTCCCCTCCCCTTCCGAGTCCGGGAATCCTTCCAACTCCTCCTCCTCATCAGTGGTCCCAAAGTATTCCCTCCGGAACCTCTCCACAGGCTGAGGTTTCCTTGGGAACCTTTGATGGAACGTTTCTATCAATACCTCGTCATTGATATCTTCGGCCATTACCCAAGTGTTTTCTGACTCCGGTTCTCCTTCCCACGCTACCAAATACTCCACCTGATCCCCCTTCCACCTGGCGTCGAGGATTTTTGCCACATGGCTGCTGCATTCTCTTTCTTCTATGACCGGTCCCGAGTGGCCATCCCTTCTCGTCCCCCTTCGTACGGTGACAGTAACGACCTGTGAAATACTGGGTGCAGTTTCATGTGGTTGGGTAACCGGAGCCTGAAAGCCACTGGGTTGACCTGTTGAATGACCTCAAAGGGACCCAACCTCCTGGGTCTTAATTTCTTACAACCTCCTTTGAGCGGCAGCCCTTGGGTTGACAGCCACACCCTATCTCCCACCCTTATGGTTTCACCTTCCCTTCGGTTCTTGTCTGCCTGCCTCTTGTATTCTTCCTTCGCCCTTTCTAAGTTGAGTTGGAGCTGACGATGGATTGCTTCCATTTCTTCCACAAAATGCTCGGCTGCCGGGACGCTCCATCTCTCCCCATCTCCCCTGGGAAAGCCCTGTTTCATGGTCCATTTTTGTTATTTAATAGAACCCCAAGTTACACCAGTTGGAACTTGGCTCAAAAGAATGAAATAATTCTTAGCATAAGAGGGTAAAAATAGGACCAGAACTGAACTGAGCTCACAGTTCTTTCACATCCCTGCTTCCCATCCCTGGATACAGTGTTCATTTGTTGAGGCATATTTCTGAACATGCCTTATGCAACCTGAACACCTGACCAAGTAGTCTTTTGTTGGTGTTTTCAGTGCTTGGGTTAGTTTCCATGATTATTTCCTCCTATTCCAGATTAAAAGACTCAAAGTGGCGGGTAGTTCCAAGGGTGGAACTGAAACAACAGGGGATTGTTATATGCATAACAACTGTTTGTTTTCTTCTCTGGATCAAGCTTTGTCCGCAGCTAACGATGATTCATATGGGGGAGGATGTCAGTATATGGAAACATCACCGCTGCAGACAGCCAGATTGTTGACATCACATGATGCGCCTATCTGTGGGAAAGAAGAATTTCCCAGGACGTTCACAGGCTGGATAAGTCTTTGTGAAGAGTGTAACTTGAAACCTTCCGACTGCGCATGTTCAGGAAGTTTGTCAGACTTGCTGGAAGAACTGAACAGAAAGGACGTGTTTTTCTCTAGTGCTGTAATGTCAGAAATAAACATCATGTAAATAGATTTCTGACTTATTTTCTTTCCCCTGTGGAAGCAGGAGAGAGGGGTTGTGCATTTTACCCACTCTTGGGAAAATGTCGCCTATCACAATCTCCCTGGTCTGTCTGGATATCAGCCAGAGGAGGTTACCGGTATGCAAGCTCCGAGGACAGTAAGAGGGGCCAGCCTCTGTGGAGGGGGCTTGCAAACCAACACTCCCTATATATGGTTTTTGGGAGAAAGTAAGGAGGTAAATTGAACGCTACAATTTCCAGCAAAGGGTCCAATAAGGTGCATGTGTGCATCAACATGCATGCACCAACATTATGGACTGGAAGAAAATTCTCAGGAGATTTCCTTCCCAATATGTTTTTAGGAGAGCTCATGAATACCAAGCCAATTCTTGTTTAAGCCAGGGAAGTTTGCCCATCAGTATATTTGAGGGAAGAAAGAGGGATGGTGGGTAGCACCATCTGAAGTGTGAGGCAGGTGCTAAATTGATGAATGTTGTCCAAGAATGAAACACTCTTTTTAGAAATATAGAGGTAGCCGTATCCCTAGAGTTCTCACAATGTTTTTGCAAGCCATCATTTTTCAAAAAATAAACTATTAGTTACTTATTAGCATTTACTAAGCAATTTTCAAAAATTCTTTTTAATCTCCCCCCATTTTTAATTTGCAATTGTAAGAAAAAAGAAAAGAAAAACAAACACAAGCAATAATAAGAACAAAATAGCAACAAAAAAATCTATTGCCAGCTGACATTGACAATAAGAATATTGCACCAATTATGATTTAAACATATACATTAATATAAGCATTCCAATTAGGTGTTTAAATGCAATTGGTGATTATAAGCCATACATTCAAATGTAGAAAGGGTGGTGAGATCTTCAAACTACTGAATGATGGATTTATGTCCTTCCAGCTTTGCTGTGTAAGTCTCTTAGCCACCACAAAGGCTTGCAGAACCCACTTTTGTTGTCCTTTTCTTTGTCCTCCATACCACAAGAATATAATTTAAGAGTACGTAAACATCCACAAATATAAAGGATTTCTCCCAAGACCAAATTGATACAAGAAATAATTTCTGACCAAAAAGAAAACACAACAGGACATCCCCCTTACCGAGCAAATTTAATAATGCTTTGATATTGGGTATACAACCAAAATTGCCCTTGTTCATGGATGGCTGAATCTGTCAATTTCAGTTTCTATGCATCAATTTCAGTTTCTCCCCCTTTTCATCTTTTTCCAGTCTTAAGTTCAGTTTGCCCCATTTCCACATCAGTATACTTTTGTGCATATAGCTCCTAAAATACACATTTTGCCTAATGTACATTTTTTTTGTTACCAGTCTTCCCATATGCAATGTATTTTTTTTTGTATGCTATTTCCCCAAATATATTCATTTTCATACATATTAACGAAACTTTGAAGTATAGCTGCATTTTGGTCCTTGTATTGGTCCATGAAGTGTGGATTTGGCACTTTTACATAAAAATGAGAACTCATTTCCCACAGTATCCCAAGTTGCAACCATCCTGTCCTTTCTGAAGAGCAGGCTGCTCCCTGCAATCAGGAATGTCTGAAAGCAATATATTTTAGAATCACTTGGAAACTCTTTCTTGCTTCCAGTTTTCACTACTTATCAGAGCTAACACCCCCTGGGCTGTAAGGAGAATCTCATCCATACATTTCTAAACCCTGGTTGCTTTCCTCTCCAAGAAAATACATTGAAATTAACAGAAGTATTGCCTGATAGCTTGGCGATGTGCTGATAAATAATATCAGGCAGTTTCATCAGATGCACTTGCAACCCTACAAGGAAAGGTGGGGAAGGGCCAAGAACACCAATGAAGCAGAACAAGATTATAGATCAATTTCCAGAGTACGGGAGAAATCTTTCCTTCTTTGGACAGATTGCTTGCCGAGGATCATTAACCATTTAGGACATACCTTCTTTCTCTCTCCCCCACCTACACCGCACTGTAATTACTATCCAGCTAAGCAGTATGAAAATGAAACCCCATTATGACAAAGTAGTATCCCATTTGTTTTCAGAAACTAAACCTTCAAGGCTGACTAGAATAAAGAGGTACTTTGTTGAAGTTTAATGCACTTGGTTTGAAGAGAATAGAAGGGTTGGGGGAAACAGCAAGGGAAAAAGAAGTTTCTATTGTACTTGCTTTTCTGAATTATTCCAGGATGGAACTTCCTCTATGTTTACTAGCAGTGGCATGCGGTGAGTGGAAGCTTCTGCCCTGGCTGGAGAGGGAGACACGATGCTCACATGCATGACCTCAGCCCTCCCTATCACTCTCGCAAGCTGGCACCTCTACACCTAACTGTTCCCTTACAGAAAAATTCATTGCATGCCACTGTTTACTAGGTTTGTAATCTTCACATGTTTGTGGAGTTTGCATGCACCAGAGTGCTTCTCCATGGATGTTGCCCTGATACTGCCAGGCTAGGCTCAAGGTCCAACAGTCAAGAAGGCTGTTACTGTAGAGGGAAGCAAGGGGCAGATGGGGATCATCAACCTGGGAAGGTAGCCCATCTGGGAGAAGGAAAATTCTGATGCAACACAGAATGGAGGTTAGTTAGAAGAAGGTTCTCAAACGCTCTGTTCTGACTGGGTATGCACTTGAGACATCCACTTAGGATGGAAGTGCAGTGGTGGATGTCTTGACATACATTGCAATGAGCTTTCTGTTCTGTCATTCTGTTGCCACCCATTGAATCCTCCACAATATCATTTTCCGCCCCCTTACACTTTTGCTGCACTTTCCAATGTTTGTGACAGGCAGCAGAATAAAATTGACAGGATGCTTGATTTTCCAGAGTGTTAGGACAAAAGGCTCTTGTAAAATCAGTCTTTAGGTCTGTTGTATACAACAGAGAACATAGTGTTGTCTGACGAGCAGCACAGCTCTAGGAGGCTAGCACAGCTCTATAGGAGAGGGGAATATTATTTGAGGGCTGAGTGAGGAAGAGTGATGGCAAAGAGTTGGACTAATTCTTTAAGACCCTTGTCCCTCATCAAACTCCAGCTCCTCAAGCTCCTTTATTCTTAAGCTGACAAACCTCTCCAAGACAGCTCCATGGGGCTCATGACAAGTCTAGGTCTAGAGCCGAATTCCAAACTTAGTTTCTTAAAAATGCCACTGAAGTAACTGGGCTCTTATTCTGCACAGGTAAGGCATTTAGGAAAGCAAATCTCCCAGTATCACATGTACTACCAGGCCTGTGGATGTCACCACATATCTTCTTGGGTACTTTTCCCCACTACTCCTTTTCAAACAGCCATTAATTCTTCCAATCTGCATTCATGGATTAAATCCCCAGCCACACAATAAAACTGAATCTTAGCTATTTTTGGCACTATATTGCACTGGATTTATGTCAAGGTAGCTAGAGCAGACACTTTGTCAAAATATTCTCTCAACTCCCAGAGGCATAGAAATACTATTTCTTGAATCTTCCAGACCTGGAATAACAAAGAAAAATCCTTCAAAATGTCCTTTAGCATCTGATGGTGTCACCATATGGTTGGGCTGAGACCTGGGAGCACTGGATTCAACCCTTTCTTGACCATTGGCTCACAACCTCAGTTTTCAGAAACAGGAACCAGCTTGTCAGACTGATGTCATGACGGATGAGATCATGGTCTTTGCATGTCTGAAAAACTGTCATGCAGACTTGTTCTCTGCTACTTCAGAGAACAGTAGTAGAATTAATGTGAAGAAGCAGATTTCAGAAAACAATATGAGATGCTTTCTAATGGCATGGTTTCTTCAACAGTGGAACAGAATGTCTTTTGGGTGTGGAGTTGGCTCTCCTTTGCTGATATTTATGCAGAATCTTAGGCTGGACATCCATTTGTCAGTATATAATAGATGCATTCAGCACTGCAGATCATGCATTGGGCAGGCAATTGGACTTAGATGGTCCCCAAATTGTACAAGCATGATTGCATAATCCTCTTTATACTTCCTTGAGAGTATCCATCATTCAACTCGGTATCACTGACTTTGCCATCAAAGAGCTATGGAAATTATTCTTAACACTCTCCTTTATTCAGTGTTGCTAGATTTTCCAACAGGAAATGATGACACAACTGCCATATTGAATCCTGTAGGCAATGTAATAAAAACTTCCATATAAAGGTTAACTTTTCATGTTGGCTGTCTGACAGCAGCAGATCCACATACCCACATTCTCTTCATCTGTATTAATTTTACAAGCAATGCAATTAAGGAAGTGGTACTATCTCTTCAGAGGGAAGAAAAAAACCCAGTATACTGTAATGCTGTAAAAGACAGGAACTATGACAGGCAATCATTTACACCCTGAAACATGAGCATTATTATACTTTGTCTGGTGGTTTAGTGGAACTGTTGACCCACTTCCTTGTGTCTTTATTTGATCTTCCATAATGTCTAAATGGCCCATTTTTCTCCATGATTTCCCCTGGCAGCTAATACCCCAGCAGAAATCTCTGCTACTAGTTTCATATAACTTCCCCCCATTGCCACATTGAGATGCTGTTAGTCAGACCTTCTCTAGAGTACCGTGTCCAGTCTGAGGTGCTACACTTTACAATGATATCAACAAATTGGAATGGGTTCAGAGGGGGGAAGTGGTAGAGCAAACAAGTCCTAGTGGGAGGAGGTTGAAATAAAAGGCTATGTATTACCTGGAAGAGAGAGAGAGAGAGAGAGAGAGAGAGAGAGAGAGAGAGAGAGAGAAGGGAGACATGATAGCACTCTTCAAATACTTGAAGGACTGTCTCACACAGAGTGAAAAGGGCTTGCTCTCTGAAGCCCCAGAAGACAGGGCAAGTTAAGTTACAGAAGGGTACATTTTGGCTGAATATCAGGAGACATTCCTTGTTGGCCACAGCAGTTTGATGGTGGAAGCCATGTTCTAGAAGGGAGTGGGCAGGCTTGCTCTTGCTGGAGATCAGTGAGCTGGAGAGCCATTGATTGGGAATGCAGTCCCTCTGAACTTCTGCAACAAGCATGGAGCCGGCCAAACTAGTCTATCAGCTGGCTTCCCATGCTATGATTTAGGGATTCTAATCTGCTTGTTTTTCTGTACTCCAGAGAACGAAATAGGCAGAGGGAAGAAACAGAAGTTCAAAGGTACAAGGCACACCCTCATTCGAAAACAAATTCTCAGAAAGCATATCAGAAAAAGCACATTTTCTGAGAGATTTTGGCTCAGCTGAGGAGCAAGAACTAAGAAAACAGTCACCCAAAATTCTGCCCCCTATTAGGGAAAGCAACATTGCCCTAGATATTTTCCATTTGGAGAAGAATTCCCCACCAGTTGCTTTTATCAAACATCCTCTTATCTGCATTTTCCCAGCTAATATCTTTTTTGAGCAATTTTGTCAAATTGCCATCACATCATTCTCATTTGATCTCTTTTATGATCCACAAATATCAAAGAGCAAACAATACAAACTCTAAAAGATCAGAGGAGTTTTAAACAGAAGGCAATCAACTAGATGAAATTGTCACCAGGTAATATTTTGGAATATATCTGAAGGGAGATTACAGATGTGTTTGTTTTCTATAAAGCACGATGTTTTCTCTCAGGGAAACAACATTTGTTCCCTTTCCTCCTTTTGATATTTGCATTTAATTAAATTTCATTACTTGAAATATTGATTTGATTTCAGTATTTTACAGCATTATTTGTCCTTCAATAATATTTGACAGCTTCCTGTTTGCTGTGATGCATTCACATGTATATGACAGTATTTGATGAGGGTGGTGAACATTGATTAATTAATCACCTTGTAAACCAGGATCTCAAGACAATTTACATATAAAATAATTAAAAATAGTTAAAAGCAGAAAAGCAGCAAGTACATTTAAAACAAGCCTAAAACCCTAACAGCCAAACACTCATAGTAAAGACCCATTTATCCAGCTGGGACAGAGTATTGGAATAAAAATGTCTTCAGTTGTTTTCAGAAAGTGCAGATGGTGGCCAGCTGTCATATATTGACAGGAATGCAAATGCTGGAAACAAGGGGAGCCCTGCTAAAAGCCCTGCTCTGAATTACTCTCTTGCAGACCACCGTGATCTGTTGGGCATATAAGGACTAAGGTGGTCTTTCAAGTAACCTGGTCCTGATAAATGTTATAATCTTTAATATATGACTATGTTTTCTTGGGTCACCTGGAAGTATTATACTGTCCATTAAGAGAATGGATCAAATAGGAAGAAAAACCTTTCCATTCCATCTAAAGCTGTTTTCATGGCTGACACAAAAGTACTTTTTGCAGTTAGGCGGTCAGTCATGCAAAATGTAGATACTACATGGGGAAGAATGAACATTCAGTTTTAAAATGGCCCCCTTCCATCATGTGTCCTTCCACAGAGTGTTTGTTGTGGGGGAGGAAGGGAAAGGAGAATGTTAGCCGCTTTGAGACTCCTTCAGGTAGTGATAAAGCGGGATATCAAATCCAAACTCCTCCTCCTCCTCCTCCTCCTCTTCTCCTTCTTCTTCTTCTTCTTCACCTCATTCACTCATGTCACACATGAACACCTCA
Source organism: Podarcis lilfordi (assembly GCA_947686815.1). NCBI lineage: Eukaryota > Metazoa > Chordata > Lepidosauria > Squamata > Lacertidae > Podarcis > Podarcis lilfordi. Next base: position 80,226 of record CANTUW010000021.1, read on the forward strand.
GAGAGGCTCCAAGGCATTTTTTGTGTTGTGTGATAATGGTCTAAAGACCTTTTCCTTTAGGAGTCACCCTGTGGGTTGCTAGCTGTAACTGAAACAAAATTCTCAAAATTCTCCTCTATGGTTGTTGTTTTTTTTAATGTCAAATATTGACTGACAGATTCCTGAGTATTCAGCTCTTCTCCGAAGATTCACTGAATATTTGATGTGTGTAGTTGATGATATTTGATTTCAATATTTGACATTATTAATATTTGCCATGTAATAGTATTTAGTATTTGACCACTACTTGATGGCTGTTATGCAACAGTAGTTCATATCTGACAGAATTTGATAATGCTACGATATTTAATATTTGACCTAACCCTCTAGAAATGAATCTGTGTAGGCTCCATCCCAGCAGTTCATACCGCGGAGGGAATGCTGTACTGTGTGAATGTCTTCGTAGGCCTTGAGAAATAGTGATATAGGCAGATTTAATATTTCATATAGCCATAGAATTGTAGAGTTGGAAGGGACCCTACTGGGTCATCTAGTCTAACTCCCCTGCAATGCAGAAATCTCAGCTAAAGCATCCATAACAAATGACCATCCAACCTCTGCTTAAAATCCTCCAATGAAGAAGAGTTGAATAACTCTGAGATGTTGAGTTTCAAATACCTTATGAGCTTCTGCATTCTTTGTGTGAGTGGGGGTCAGTTTGTGAGCTGCTCCCTGTCAGGAACCGTGCTGAGAAGGGCTGCACTGAGAAGGAATGGTGGGAGCCTTCCCGCCACCTGCTCCTGATTAGAATCCTGAATCCTCCCAGGAGCAGGAGGACAGTATAGATTTGGAACAGTGGTTTGCAGACGGACATAGTTCAGAAGGCAGAAGCAGGGAAGTACTGGATGGGGAACAACTAGGAGGGAAAGCACTGGGGGAGAGAGAGTTAACAGACTCGCTTTCTCTGGAAAGTGTTCATCCACTCAGCCCAAGGTCAAGAAGAGCAGATAAGGTGGCATCACAGAAAGCACAGTGGTTACGAACTAGGGAGTGGGTGACTAGGGAGGAAGTGGGTGGAACCCTTAATTGGGAGTACCTTCATTCCTATGAATGGATTCTTTGTTCTCTCACTGTGATCATTAAAGTCTCTAACTGGTAAAAAGACTCCTTTATCTTTGTTCTGCTTATCTACTGCCAAGAGAGGAGGAAGTCTGAAATCTGACACTTCCTAACATTGGCATGGGATAGAATTGCCTCAGCTTTATTTGCCAATTGGAGCTCAATACAATGTCTCATAGAACTCAATGTGGGACATTGAGAATGAGCCTGCCCTAGTTTCCATCCTTGGGCTCCATATCTTCCTCAAGCTAGAGCGTGACAACAGGGCACAACCTGCTCGTCCCTACCCACTGCACAGAACAGCTGGCCAGCAAGCTTAACTGTTTTCGTCTTTGGATTTATTCATTGAAGCAGCCCTCTTGAAAAGAGCTAGTGACTGGAAGACATCTGGATTCACTGTGAAAGGATGGTGAGCTAAAACATGGGACGCAGCCTTATCTGAACGATTGGCATATCAGTTTGATGCACTTAGAGGGGCAGCTAAATGGAAGGGATAACTTTGAGTGCATCTGGAGACCCATTCTGTTTTATGTAAATAGAGATGGAGTTCTGTTCTATCCAACAATGACCCAGATCACTTTATGGAGAGGACACCTGCATATTCCACCCTCCCCCTTCACCCTAAGCATAAAAGATAAAGGCTTGCGGTGCTCATCTTGCTTTACTGGCCGAGGGAGCCGGCATACAGCTTCCGGGTCATGTGGCCAGCATGACTAAGCTGCTTCTGGCAAACCAGAGCAGCACACGGAAATGCCGTTTACCTTCCCGCCGGAGCGGTACCTATTTATCTACTTGCACTTTGACGTGCTTTCGAACTGCTAGGTTGGCAGGAACAGGGACCAAGCAACAGAAGCTCACCCCGTCGCAGGCATACCCAAGTGAAAAGAAGCATCCACGTACCAGTCTGGTTTCTGCAATGATTTTGTGTATTATAAAGGAAATATATGTCAATTCTTTGTGCTTCATTGATTCTTGTGTCATCACGTTTTTCTTGCTTTGTTCAAAATCTGATAAAAGAAGTTTTTTAAAAGGTTTGTTGCAAGCCCATTGACATGTGAAGCTATATAGAAAAGTCTTTCCTCAACCAAAGTCTGCTGGGCATTAATAAGCATTTCCCTTTTTTCTTATGCCAGTTGCCAGTTATCCACATCACAGTTATGATTGTGTTGGATGCAGTTCTCTCTTTCCCCCTCCCTCTGTTTGCTAGGCTCATGCATCGTAAACTAAGCTCATGCAAGCCCCACAGCTCATTGTTAATATGTATTGTACCAGAAAATAAATAGACATTATTGACAGAGAATAAACCTGTCGCATGTATTCAGGGACTATGGGAAGGAGAACACAGAACCTTTCTGATTTACAGGATGTTGACTGTATCTAAAATTTAATCAAGAAAACGTTTGTACTGAGGCAGAAAATGGCCTGTCAAGTGCTGTTTGATGACTTCTTAATTAAAAAACAATTATAAATCTTGGCATGAAAGGCGGGGCTAGCTCATTAAGAAACCTGGAGAAGATTAAATAGCCATAAAAAGCAGTCTTGAAGAAAGTTAAGATACCCTCACAAGACATTAAAATTCAATTGAAAGCATATCTGATAAATACAGCATAAATGCTAGATGTTCAGAGCCAACTTTATTATCAAAACTAAACTTTATCTGATCTGGAATAAGCTTAGCAGTGATTTGCTTTAACCTTTCCCCAGTCTCCTCAGCTCAACTGGGAGCAATTTTTTCCATAATCACCCAAAATTATTATTTCTGGGAATTTTTTTAAAAAAGAAAAAAGAAATCAAACCCCCAGTAAGGCCTAGTTGAGTATATATTTTGTAATAAATACTTTGTCCATACAAGAAATTCCAGTCATTCCTGAGCTTGCACACATAATGACCTCAGTGGAGGGAATATTAGTTATGCCTAAGACCCAATGGCATATGTAAATCAGGTGTACAACTGATCTAAATGGAACATAAGCCCCAATAACTTAAGCATGACTACAGCTGGGCTCAGGAATGGGTGGCCCATGTGAGTTTCACATGTATTCATAAGTCTGTTCTGTCTTGTTTCCACATCAACTGCATTAAAAAGAAAAAAAGAGAAAAAAGAATTCACAGAATTCATGCCATTTTTGGTATTTTTTTCTGTAAAATGTGCATACTGTATTTACATATGTTGTACCCTAAGACACACATTTTTGTATGCACAGCATTCTAAAATAGTCAATTTCTATATGTTGTATTCTAAAATAATTGTTTTTATATGCATTTCAGTATTATTTTTGGGCAGAATACTTGATTGCAAAATTCAGACCACTGAGAAAGCATGGTATTTCAATCTGGGTGCAAATCGATCAGCACATTTTAAAAAGCAGACCAGGCAAAATCTTTGGGCAATCCTACCCAGACTTGGGTCAAGGTGAACTTGAATATCACAGATACCAACAACAGCTCTTCCTGAGACTACAACTTCTTCCTAGCTACCACAATCACAAACATTGCTTCGAGCTATATCCATGATCATTGCACACATGCGTCATCAAACATAAATGGGATGAACAATTGCATTGTGCCAATTTTCACATGCAGAGAACAACTCTGAAAGTGTTCTTGTTGAACTTTCTAATGTTTTTTGAATAGAGAAGGTATACATCAAGATCATACATAAAAATAACTGCTAACGGTTATTTCAACAGCTGTCCATATCCAGATTGTTCTATGCATGTTGGCCACACAGTAGAAAGACAAAGAACAAATGTTCCATGCTGTGGGAGGAAGGTTGACCACAGTAGCAAAAACAAACAAACAATTGGATGTAAGGAACAGGACAAAGACCAAGTTTAAACATCTCTTTTGAGTAACAGGTAAAGGTGTTTTGAATAACTGGGGCTCAATCAAGCTGCTTTTCAATCCCATTGATTAAATGGAAGGGATTAAATAGCTAAAAAAAGCTTAACTTTTGGTGAATTCCATTCTTTGTATATTTTGCTTCTTTGTTTTTGTGAAGCCCTGTGAGGAGCTGTCCATTTCTCAAAGGGTTGCTGACTCCTACGGCAAAGGAGAAGCAAGGATTGCCTTGGGGAAGTGCCCTCTGAGTCTGATGAGTTGGGCAAAACCACATCCTCTGAACATAATATAGTTCTGGAGAAAGTGACAATGGCTGCCCAGGCAATCCTTCTCAGTCTCTGGTTGAACCAGAGTTGGGATTGAGGTCAGAGAACATGACAGGGAGCCCATACAACACAGCACCCATATAGCTCCTGGGCAGGAAGCCTGCAGAGAGCACACGCACAAAGATGGGTGTAAGACTCAACCAGGAATACCATTTTGTTAAGCACCCAATGGAAGAGGCCAGGACATGCAACAAGCATGTTCCCAGCTAAATAAAAGAAGAGCTATTCATTTTTTTAAAAAAATTGTATAGCATCTTGAATTTTGTTTCCAGGCAAGGTGGTGGTGCTTGTTCAGTCATTCATTTGAAGTGTTTATGACTGATTTATTGATTTTTTTTGCCCCGAGGCCACCAAAGCATTATACAAAAGACATAACATAATCATGGATAATGTGGCAGTAAAATCACAAAATCCTAACATATTAACAAACAGAAGCATAGTCAGCAATAATGAAGGCCACAAAAGAAGAAGCAGCAGCAAAGCCTTCAAAAGCCTAAATAACTTATCTCAAAGAAAGAGATCACAGGACCTGATGTGCATTATTATTATTATTATTACTATTACTGCTACTGCTATTTTCAAAGCAATTACACCCCAGACTGGGCAACATTTTAAGATAAACTCTAGCATTTGAAATCTACAAAGGCATGTTATCTTGGATAAGTATGCCAAAACAAATAGGTGTTGAGAGAAGATGTAAAACAAGATTGCAAGGGGAATGATGTGTGGTGATCATTCCAGGCAAGCAGAAATGGCTAAAATTAGCAAGAAGACTGGAAGCCTTATATGTGTGCAACATACCAATCTAAGAGCATTTGGAAAGTTGAAACATTGATCCAAACCCCATCTGCTTTTGTCATTTCTTTTTCTGCTGTTTTCTGAAACAAGATGAAATGTAATGGAAGAGACATCCTGTAACAGAGCCTGGATTTTTCCGGCTTCTATCAGAGCTGCAAGTGTGGATCAAAAAGACTTATCTCAGGTTATCACTTTCCTTTGATTGCAAGTGTTGGTGGACCTGAGTCTTGACTGCCACTTATTTCTATGGTTACCCGCAGAGACTTGATCTTTAAGGAAGGCTTCGTTATATAGGTTGACACTTCTGAATCTTTTTTTATTTCTGACCCTCTCCAATTTTGCTGAGCTCCTTTGCTTCCTGTTCAGATCCACAGAAGGTGAGGAGGTGGACAAGAAAGCCAAAATCAGCACCCCAGCAGACAGTCAAGGGAGGCACCAGTGAACTATCATGATCTCAAGATCAGTTGCCCATATCTCCTGTTTATCCAATTCACTGTGACGGGATTTGTTCATCCATCCATTTGTTCCACTGTGCCAGTAGTATAATATTAATGTAGCATCTTAGTAAAGAATAAAGACAAAGCAATGTTCATGGAATGGCATGATTTCTGAGCTGCAAAAAACTCCTTTTCAGGCTGAATGTTAAAAGGAAATTAAATGGTCTGGTAGGAGGATGTCTGAGAGAGAGAGGGCACCGTGTTAAGCCTTGCTTGCAAACTGTTTCAGTCTTAAAGATGGGGGAAGCCCTTGCAGTCTAATTAGGTTAGACAACCGTGACCCGTGCAAAAGATCAAAGGCGTGCAGGGACAGTGAGGCAATTGGAGAACCGCTTTTTAGAAATACAGTTCATCAGTATAATTAGTCAGACTTGTCCCTAACGCTAACTGGAATGGATTCACAATTTTGTAAGAGAACAGGAGTAAGTTAAAAAAACACCAGGTAGCCCTTATACTAGCAGAACTGAAGATTAAGGCATCCTTTCCTGGGAGAAGGCACATTTGCAATGGATCCTCTGAGATTCCACTACGGGGGCACCAATTGCAGGGGGCTGAGCCCTTTTGGAGCCCTATGTTTTTCGGGTTGCCCCCCATGAATGCCCCCCATGTTTGAAAAGTGTAGAGGCTCCTTCTCCTCCTCCTCCTGCCACAGAGGGGAAGGTGGGTTGAAGCAGCCTCCTGTTGATGTTAGCACGAAGAGGAGGCAGAGGAGGAGTCACCAGCCATTGAAATCACATGGCTGTCATGTTCTGCTCTGCTCCTGGCTCCTCCCAATGTCCTGGCATTACATGTGCAACATCAGGACATTAGGATGTTGGGATGTCACCTGTGAGACACTGGTCTCCACCTCCAATCATTCTCATAAGCTGGCACCTCTCTTCCGCTACATCCAGGGTGGGAATCAGGGGCCCTCCAGGTATTCTGGACTACAACATCCTTGACCTTTGGTTATGTAGACTAGGGCTGATGGGAGCTGGAGTCCAGCAACATAAGGATGGTCACAGGTTCCCGTCCCCTGTTTTTGAAATGCATGTGACTTCAGGCCTGGTCATGGCACTGGAACTGCCTTGCTTGCTCTGATTGACATTGGGATGGTGAACAAAAAGCTTTATAAGGACATTATAAAGGACATGTGATTTGGGCCCAGGCTACCTGAAAGTTCATATTTTAATATGCAAACGTGCCTGGGTGCTAACCTGCTCTTGGCCCCATCAACATCAGCAAGGGATACTCCCATATTATGACATTCCCTTCCAAGAAGACTGGCTCCCAGTTTGATATCCTTCCTCTGGCAGGCTGAGGCCTTCTTGTCCAGACAGGCCTTTGAAAATTAAGGTGCAGGTGGGACAGGAAAATTGACTTCCAGGTGGAAAGATCCAAATTAGAAACAGAATTGTTAGAACCCAAGACTAAGAATTTGTCAAGAATGTATAACTTGCTGCTGAAATGGAATACTCAGGATGAAACGGTAAAATCGGCTATGATTAAATGAGCACAGGACGTTGGACATAACATTATGTTTGCTGACTGGGAACAGTTATGGACCACAGGTATGAAATTTACGGCATGTAATGCCTTAAGAGAGAATATTATGAAAATGATATACAGGTGGTACATAACCCCAGTCAAGCTTGCGAAAATCTATCACTTGCCCGATAACAACTGTTGGAAATGTAAAGAAACTGAAGGTACATTTTTTCACCTTTGGTGGACGTGCCCAAAGATTAAGGCTTTCTGGGAAATGATATATAATGAATTAAAAAAGGTATTTAAGTATACCTTCCCTAAGAAACGAGAGGCCTTTCTCCTGGGCATAGTCGGCCAAATGGTGTTTAAAAAGGATAGAACTTTATGTATGCAACAACAGCAGCAAGAATACTTATCGCAAAGTATTGGAAGACACAAGAACTTCCCACGCTGGAGGAATGGCAGATGAAATTTATGGACTATATGGAATTGGCGGAAATGACTGGTAGAATCCGTGACCAGGGAGAAGAGTTGATGGAGGAAGATTGGAAGAAATTCAAAGACTATCTTCAGAAACACTGCAAAATTAAGGAATGTTAGAGTGATGTTGGACTGAAAACAAGAGGTTTCCAGCTGTACAGGTTAAAGTCAATGATAGACTAAGATTAAAGATTAAAGATTAAGATTAAAGATGTTTAAAGAAATGGAAATTTGATATTAAGAGGGAAAATTTTAATGGTATATGATATTAAGACCAAGGATTAGGTTTAAAGAAGTTGAAGTTATATATTTTAATATCTTATCAAATTAAAGATTGGGATTAAAAAAGTGGAAAAGAAACTGCTGGACAAATAATTTGGATTGGAATACAAAAGAGGGAGGTATGAGGAAGTCCAGAAAATAAGCAACTAAAAAACGGAAATGAAACAGAGATATTGTTTTTAATTGTTATGTTTCTTGTATTTTTATTGTTGAATCTTGTTTTTGTTTTTTTTGTTTTTGTTATATGTATTGTGTATGTTTTTCTTTTATTTCTTTGTTGTTTAAAACTTTAATAAAAATTACTTCAAAAAAAAGAAAAAGAAAATTAAGGTGCAGGTGATGCTGATCACTGGACTGCTGGTTTAAATTTAATTTAATTGCTGGTTTAAAATGTGTTTGGATTTATTTCATACTGCAAAAATGTCCCAGAAAGAACAACGGCCATTTGGGGTGCTGTGATCTTGCATGATTTTGTGCTGTTATCCCTGCTGAAAGCCAAGATTGTGCCTTGCCTGAAAAAGCACTTTTTTGGGGGGGCAGGGCAGAATTTTGAAAGAAAATTGCATGACATCACAGCTCCCCAAATGGCCACTGTGCTGTCATGAGGAAAAAAACAGGAAGATGGCACCCTGGAAGAGGATGTTCTGGATTTTGCTGTCCAGGTGTTGGAGGGTATGGTATTTTAATTATTGCTTTTAAGCTAGGTTGATTTTATTACCTTGTACTGTATAATTTTGTTTTTCAACATTGTAAGCTGCCTTGAATCCCATTTTGGGAGAAAGGTGAGATATAACTATATTAAAGAAGCAAGTAATTCTTTTTAACCATCTCTGTCAAATCTAAAAGTATAAAATATGGCATGATGTGCTGTTGTTTACAAAAGGTTTTTTCTGTGTTTGTTAAATACCAATAATAATAAATTCCCTCCTGTATTTGAAATAATTTCTCTTTTATCACTGAATCTTATGCACAGTTAGTTGGGAGTAAGCCTGACTAAACTCACTAGTACTACATCCAGGCAAGCATGTATAGGATCAGGATAATTCATGAATGGTGTTATTAGGTGGGCTGCTTTCACTCATATGAAACTGCCTTGGCCTTGAATTTTTCCTTTAGCACTCTGCTCTCTAGCACACCATTAATAGATATCAGGCTGGTGGATCTCAGGTAAAAGGCCTTTTTGGTGGTGGCCTCTTAGCTACGAAATCCCCTCAGCTTGGAGGGGTGAAAGCCCTTTCATTGGTTTCTTTTAAGTGGGCATCAAAAACATGTTTATTCCACTCTACTCCATAATGAGATTTTTTACTGGCTTGAGCCTCCTGCTGTTTCAGTTGCTATATCTTAGTTTTTAACTCTTTGGATATTGTTCATTTGTTGTAAAGCTCTCACAAAAAGGTAGATATGGATTTATTAAATGAAGCAATGTTAGCAACTACATTTAAATTCCATGTTTGTGAACCAAATGAAGAGTCGCATTGATCAGAATGTGCATCCACTTTGAAAGTGATTGTCTTTCCTTCTCTTTAGAGCATTAACAGCATCCACAATAGATGTAGTACAGACAGGGGTGGGGGATTTATTCGCAGCACTGCAAAAAAACAAAAAACAAACAGAATTTGGAGAGTAAATGAACTTCACTAAAATAAAAATGCCCTCAAGCCACTGTTGTGGAGGGGGTTCAGAATAGTGCTTTTTTCTGGGGGGCCACAGGGCTACGCATACCCCTAAACATTTTGTGAATCTTAGTTTGGCCTCATTGAGGGGCTGTATTTCAATATGAGTAGGAAAATGGGAAATATTTTTTAAGAAAAAAAACATTGGTTCAGATTAAAATACCCTGTCAACATAGCAAACTATCTACTAGTATTCCACCTTTCTGCTTAAAAGTAGAGATGGGCAAATTTCCTCATTTTCAGATCCATCATACTGTTTTGTTGCTCTTGGGTGTATATTGTAGCCATCGAAAGAATCTGGCAGATCCACATCCCTGTGCTATGCTGATACTTTGTGGATGGACATTGATAAATGGCATTGTGGGTTTATGGTGATGTAGACCTAGGTCTAGTAGACTGACCTGCTACAGCTCTACTGTCATAGAGGTAGGGGGACACCTCCATTCCATGGGGACAGAAATAGTTCATGCCATGCCTGAGTCAAGAGGCACAGGCTAATGATTTCTATGGACATAGGAGAATTCTGACAAAAATTAAAAGAGCAGTAGAAAATGCCAGTGTTTGCTTATTTGTCCCATATCCACAACAGAAATCAATCCAGCTAATATGATTAGCTGGATGTTACTGAGCTTTCTCCAGATGCTCCAGATTCCAAAACTGAGAGCCAATTACTTTCAACTTTCAGTGTCATCCTTATAAAAACAAATAAAAAGACGGTTACATTGATCCATTTGGTGTGAGACCAGCTCTGTCTATCATCCTGCTGCCTCCCTACTGTTTGCAATTAATTGATAAGTGCCTACCTTGTTATATGACTGCTTTGTTTTCTTCCCAACTGATTTTATTCATTATTTGTTTAGTCCTCATACTTATTAATCAATTTAATAATAATTTTATTAATTACATGCCACCCATCTGACTGGGTTGCCCCAGCCACTCTGGGCGGCTTCCAACAAAATCTATTTAAATAACTTTTTCTCAAAGAAATCAGTACCTTCAGAATTTCTCAAATTGCTGAGGACATTATGGCATCCTTCACCCTCCAAGCATGGCAGGATTGGCAGGTTCCATACTCACTAGTATAATCACAAGTGCCGGAAGATGTTACAGTTAGGGGTGCGCTAAATATTTGGGTGAATCACCCACTGAAAATTGAAGCATGGCTGCTTCAGACAGATTTGGGGTAGGATCTCTCTGAAACACCCTGAACCAACATGGGAACCACTGAAGTGCTTTGGGCTACTTCACATATTGTTGCTTTTTTAATAAAAAAAATCTTCATAGTGTGCTTGCAAAAACTGAAATGGTTTTCCATATAGGTCCAGCTTTACCATGGCTTTCTAGTGACAGTGCTTTGTGGAAGTAATGTATGATCTTGCTCTTGTATGTGCTGTGCTCTTTGTTAGTTACACTACTGAAGTTTTCCTGGAAAAGACTAGACATTCAAGTCCTGTGCCACATGCACACATATCGACTCCTGTCAAATCAGCTCTGCGTCCAGCTTCCCTGTGATGTTTTGCACCAGCTGATCAGAGCACAAGCCTGAAGCTGCCTTTTTTCATTTAACAAAACTCCCTAGCTCCTGTAACCACCACTCAGAAATTTTGCATGTTACTTTAAACCTTAAATACTGTGCAAGGCCCTTGAAATAGTTCAGGACCCAGATCTAGGTTCCTGGTCAGTCCTTAGACCATCTTGGATCAGGCCCCAAATATGACCAGGGAATGGCATGCACAGCCCTGGTGTTTTATTTATGTAATTAGTGTTAACTTTGGATGTAAACAGAAGGGGCCTTTGGACCTTCTCCTCCATAGCACATCCCCCCCCTTATGTTGGCCCATATTGACATCTGTTTGATAGACTGAGATGTTGATTTTTATTTATTTATTTATTTTGCTAGTGTGCTGCCCGAATTTCCTGCGGCTGTTATGGGGATTGGATTTTTCTTAATGTTATAATGTATTTATATTAGTATAAATTAATAGCACAAGTGGATGGCTTCATCTGCCTCAGCTGCAACAAAATATGTCTGTCCTACATCTGTCTCTACAGCCACAGCAGGCACTGTAACTCTCCAATGGTTTGACTTCACTCCCAAAGGTGCACTGCTCCATTGTCTTCTGAGACAGATGGATTCCACCAACAACAACAATAACAAATATTTTTAAATGTGTTTTAACTCACTTGAAGACCTTAAGATAACAAGCAAGTCTAGTAGTAGTAGTAAGTAGCAGCGCTTTTTTCTAGAAAAATAGGTACAGGTACTCACCTTAAAGTTCTTACAGTAAGTGTCACACTTTGTAACAACAACAAAATGAGGTGCTGGTACTATGTACCCTTGAGTACCCCCTGGGGGGGGAAAGCACTGATAAGTAGTATTAGTAGTGGTAGTATCTGTTGATGTTTTAATGAGGGCTTTATGAATACCTTTGTTGACCTTACTCTCATATGTTGGATACTGCCTTGATATGTTTCTTAGAAGTATGGCATATAAATATGAAAGCAAGCAAGCAAGCAAGCAAGTAAGTAAGTAAATAGCAACAACTCCCTTGAAGACCTTCAAAAGCAGACGGGGATATAAGAACTAAAGATGTTCCTAAGGTATCCTGGACAAAGTGGTTGGATGTTAGCTGGTCTGTCATTGGAAGAAGGAAGCTGGTGGTCCATGTTTCACATATTTGATTAAACACATGATCAGCTATTTGTTTTGCTTTTATACTAAGGTGACCATTTACACATCACAGGAAGGAAGGAAGGAAGGAAGGAAGGAAGGAAGGAATCACCAAAAGAGAGGAGAGAAGAGGCAACTTCAAGGTGCCTGCTCTCCCTTCTTATGGTTCTTAAAAAAGACAACCCTTCAAGCAGAGGACTCCTTCAAACAGAGGGATGTCCTCTGTAAATCAGGGCACATGGCCACTCTCTTTGCTACACACTGCCTCAGACATAACTCTAAGCAACTCAGTTTCAATGTAACTAGCAGGGTAAAAGACAATCTGCCTGTAGTCTTTGGGCATCATCTCCAAAGTCTAGATGAAAAACTTCCTGAAGTAGTGAATCATATCTACACCAGGATGCTTGAGTTAGTCTGTTTCCCAGTGAGCTTGCTTCACACCTGATGTCTGAAAGAAAGATTCATGGGCCCACTGAGAACCGGAAAGCAGGGAGGGAGAGAAAGAAAATGCTTTCTGGGCCTGTACAACTCTTTCGAAAATAATAGCTTTGTTCAAGCCAGATGGAGTGGATTTCATGTGCCATTAAATGCCAATCCTCCCTTCTGTCAGAGAGCAAAGCTTCCCAATAATTTTTGCCCATCTAAACTCCTGATGTGCCATTACATCATAAGTCATTGGCAATTCCATTAGAAAGCAAGAGGAATGGAAGATTGGACCCCATCTGCTCCATTCTTTACTCCTCCTTTATGAACCTGTTGACAAATTGCCTTTCTGCAAGTTCCCCCTCCCTAATTTCTGTGGCAGAAATATGGATGTGCCTGTGCTGTATATTAAGTTTGCAGCCATCTTCTTGATTGTAAAGATAGCCCTCTCAATCATAAAACATAGCAAAGGGCAAAGGTTGTGTCTTCCCGGCTAAGCTATCATTTGCTCCTGCAGTTCCTATTTATTCACAGTTTTGACTTTGAATTTCCCCTGAGCTTTCTTAACAGGAATAACTGTATCAATATCCATGGCAACGGTGCTAATTGTGTTCCTAAGATTCTTGCTTTCCAACCTGTAAGAACATAAGGAGAGCCCTGCTGGGTCAGATCTCGTCTAGCACCTTGTTCTCACAGTGGCCAACCAGATGCCTCTGGGAAGCCCACAAACAGGACAAAAGCACAACAGCCACTTCTGATTCCCATTTTCTACTAATTAGAGGTATTCAGATGTCAGCCTGCCAGTGAGATGCCGCTAACAGGTCCCTGAAGGCCTCATCCACCAGCTTCTCTGGCTCTCTCAGCTTTTAATAGCTACCACAAGATGTGGTGATGACCACCAATATGAATGGCTTTAAAAGGGAGTTGGAGAAATTCATGGCACATAAGGGCAATGCATAACTACTGCTCATGGTGGCTATATACTATCTCCAGTTTCAGAAGCAGTATGTCTCTGAATATCAGTTGCTGGTGATCGCAAGTGGGAGAAGGTTATTGTGTGTATGTCCTGCTCATGTACTTCCCATGAAGAACGCTAGTGGACTAGGGTCCTGCACATGAGCTTTCCAGGGACATCTAGTTGGCCACTCCCTGGACTAGACTGACCTTTGATTTGTTCCTTTGTTTGCCATGTTCTGAGCAAAAAATTTTACCTTGCAGGAGACAATACATCAAATTAGTGCCTGTTCCCCATAGATACACACTGCGTTAAGAATTTTCCTTCCGAACAATATTTTATGGTGGCATGATGTGACATTAGGCAAAGAAGAGCTAGCATAGTCTGCAATTCAGGTTGCTGTCTGACTCCAGGGAAGATTAATAATATACCACTAAAGTCCAATAACCTAGTCATATCAACATGGAACTATGTCTTCATATATATATATATAGAGAGAGAGAGAGAGAGAGAGAGAAGGACAGAGACCAATCATTCTCATTAGTGAACAAGGACAGAACATGATGTAATGAGCTTGGAGGGATACTGTCAACTCTAATTTCTAAAGCTAATTAAATAAATTCCATTTTCTATTCTGATAGATCACCTTTTGAATTTTATGACCTGATTTCAAAACAATTATTTATCTTCTTTTTTTAATGACAATGTCTTTCCAAGCTTCTCTTTATATTCTTATGTGGATCTTTCATTCAGAGGTTGGAAAAGCAGCACAGAATAGTGCAGATCTGTGACAATTAGGGGAAAATAAAACATGCTGTTTACAAGCATAAAAATAAGATCATAAGAAGAGCCCAGTTGGATCAGGCAAAAATGCCATCTAATCCAGATCACGTTCTCACAGTGTCCAACCAGATGCCTATAGGAAGTCTGAAAGCAGTACCAGTGCCAGGCTAGCCCAAAGAAAGATGCCAACTTCAATTTTCAGAAACAGATTTCTTGCAGAAAAAATGAAAAGCGCAAAACTTGAAACTGCTAAATTTATTTTAAATCACAAGAATAAGTATTACAGCAATCAAATTATCTTTTTCAAATATGAAAGAAAATGTTTCAGCACAGAAATCGTTTTGAATAATCTTGTGAATTGTGATGCTAATATTTAAGTCTCTTAAAAGTTTCAATTTCAGGCACATCAAAATCTCACTGTATGCCTTTTCCTTTGCAAATTTTGTCACCAATTCCTTCAGATCAATGTTCAGTTGATATAGTTATATAACTGATGTTCAGTTGATATAGTTGCCGAGCCAACTAGTCTCTTTTGCACCATTGTTGGGTGATTGTACGTTTTTATAAGCTTGAGCTTTGAGAAACTGCTTTCACCACTTGTCACTGGCACCGGAAGTATGAGAAGGATCTTTAGAGCAAGAGAAACATTAGGCACATTATCCAGGAGGTTTTTGTTATAGTATGAAGAGAAGTACTCCTTATAGAGTTTGGAAGTATTCGAACTACAGTTGTACCTTGGTTCTCAAATGCCTTGGTACTCAAACAACTTGGAACCCAAACACTGCAAAGCTGGAAGAAAGTGTTCCGGTTTGTGAACCTTTTTCGGAAGCTGAACATGCTCTGTTTTGAGTGTTACGCTTCCAATTTGAGTGCCACACTTCCGTTTTGAGTGTTAGGCTGAAGTCTGTTTTTGCTATTTATTTTAGCATTTTTGTTTTTGCAGCTTTTTGTTTTGTTTTTGTGACTGCGTGGAACCCAGTTCAGCTGCTGATTGACTGACTGTGCGACTGCAGTGCATTGTTTATTGCATTCATTTTATGGATCAGTGGTCTTGTTAGATGGTAAAATTCATGTTAAATTGCCATTTTAGGGTTGTTGTTTTTAAAAAAGTCTGGAATGGATTAATCCATTTTTCATTACTTTCTATGGAAAAGCATGCCTTGGTTTTGGAACGCTTTGGTTTTGGAACGGACTTTCAGAACGGATTAACTTCAAGAACCAAGGTACCACTGTATTGCTATAAGTTCACAGCACAGATCTTCAGCATCAATATCTTTGTTTCCATTGTACATCAATGATTTTTCAAAATTCTTGCTGCCAAATAGGGAATTATATTTTTGTAGCTGTTGAAATCTCTCAGCAGTCTGTATGGCCGTGTCTAAAACAGCATTGTAGAAACCTACTTTGAATTTCTGCTTTGGATCTTTCAATGCCTGCTGTTTGCTTCTCCTTTTCCTAACTTGTTCTGTCTGAAAGTTCGATAGTATTTCTAGCTCCTTTGCAATCTCAGTAGCATCTATCAAAACTTGTTGAAAACCCTCATCACACCTGCAGCCCACAAGGTAATTCTGGGTCACTTGCAATTGGCTTGTAGCTGAATTTAAATCAGCTTCCTTATTTTGTAGTAGCTTGCTTGTAAGATTGACTTCAAAAAGGAAGTTGTACCATGTAACAAAGGATATCACAGACCTGAACTTTAAAATTGCATCAGCAAGGGCCTGAGCTTCAATTCAGGAAGTATTTCCAGGTAAACCTTTTAAGCCTGTGCCATCAAAGATCTCTATTAAAGCATCATATATACTGCCAATATGATATCTCAGTGGTTTCACAGCATTGATCCAACTCTCTCACCTTGTTTTGCTCAATGACTTAACAGCTTTCCCTAAATCTGGTACATGGCTAGTTAGAATTTGCCAATGCTGAGTCGGTGCAAAAAAAAATAACATAAAGATATAGATCTGTTGAATGAAACTGAAGAAACTAGTTGCTTCCAGACAACATTTAGCAGCACCATTGGCTACCAAGTTTAAAGCATATGCATTGCAGGGGGGAAAAAGACACATGAGTTTATGTCCAGAACCCTCTTTTGTATGCCATTTCCTTTTCCTTTACTGTTACTCCCATTATCAAAACCTTGACCATGCAGATTCTCAACTGGTAATCCCAGTTGCTCAAGCTCCCAAGAAATGTTCTCTCTGACCTCAGGCTCAGAACATCTCATTATCTGATGGTTTGATTACATCAACATAACACAGTAAAATGGTTCATTGTTCAGTATGACTTATATCAGACATGAAGTGCAGAATAATTAACTAGTATTTGGCTGAGTTTGCATGGGTTAAAATTTTCTGCTTTATAGCAGCTACCAGAAGCTGTATAAGCTCATTTTGGATATATTTTTTTAGGTAGTTAATCCTTGTTTATTGATCTTTAACTCTGTGCTAACATTCATTCATGATAGGATCAAAAAGGGCTAGATATTATACACACTTCAAAAAAAATTCTATTCCTAGCAGTGTACAATGTTTCCTAGCAGTGTACAATGTTTCAGTTGTACCACGTAATGTCCGGTTTAGCCTGCCAAGAACTCTGACCAAAGCAATCAACTGTTCCAAGATTTATTGCCAATATTGTTCTTTTTGCCTAATTTTCTGCTGGTTAATATCATCAATTGTTTTTCATTGAGATAAGTGCAATTCAAGTTTTTCCCCCCCCCAGGTCTGATGGTTTTCTAAATGGTCAGTATTCATCTCATGTGAAGACAGAATTGCTCCTATGTTCTTTCAGTCTTTTGAACCTGTTTCTTGTAGGGTTGATGCATTTTTTTATTTATTTGTTGAACATTGTAGAGCAAATTGTAGGATGTACTGCTGACACTTCCCCTGGGCCTTCCCAGTTTTGTGGAAATTAAAACAACAGCCCTCAGCTACCATCTAGTGCTGCTTAGACCACTGGTGCTATCTGCCAGGGAAGGCTAGCCCACCAACAGAGGGCAGTGGCCCACCTCCCCTGTTCAGATATATTCTATTTTCTTTTTTCATTTAAGATGGGAACAACCAAAATGTCTGTGAATCTTGATCTCTTTACGGTCTTGCTTAAAACCTTGCTTCTCTCCTAGTATAAGCACATTTGGACAGTAGTTCTGTAAGCCAAACGAGACATATCATCAGAGATGTCAGAAAGGATGTTCACCAGCCAAATTCATTAAAAAGTGGAGTTTATTCATAAATCACTGGAATGTGAAATATCAAGATAACATTCCGCCATATGTATTACTTTCATCACTGATATAATTCTGAGTTGCATTGTTGCTGCTGTCCATAGCAGTTATAAATTTATATTATGTTTTGATTTAAAGATAGGATGGCTTATATATTATGGTGATATATGATTTATATATTTGGATTGTCGTAATTTAACAGGGGGAAACCACCCTGCTTCTTTCATAAGGCAAAAGTACATCCCATTTGCAATGTATTCGTATGTGGGACAGTGCGACACTGAATATCAGACTTCCTCTCTATACAGCTCGTGGCAAATGCTGAAGATGCCTTAGTCTCTTGATATACAGTGGTACCTCGGGTTACAAACACTTCGGGTTACAGACTCCGCCAACCCAGAAGTAGTACCTCGGGTTAAGAGCTTTACCTCAGGATGAGAACAGAAATCACACACTGGCAGCGCGGCGGCAGTGGGAGACCCCATTAGCTAAAGTGGTACCTCATGTTAAGAACGGTTTCAGGTTAAGAATGGACCTCCGGAATGAATTAAGTTTGTAACCAGAGGTACCACTGTATACACTTTTAGGACCCAGTCTTTGCCAACCTCTATACAGTGGTACCTCGGGTTACATATGCTTCAGGTTACATACGCTTCAGATTACAGACTCCGCTAATCCAGAAATAGTACCTCAGGTTAAGAACTTTGCTTCAGGATGAGAACAGAAATCGCGTGGTGGCCGCACAGCAGCAGCGGGAGGCCCCATTAGCTAAAGTGGTGCTTCAGGTTAAGAAGACTTTCAGGTTAAGAACGGACCTCTGGAACAAATTAAGTACTTAACCCGAGGTACCACTGTACACTGTATACTACAACTCCCATCTTCTCCAGCCAGTTGGACTACAACAGGAATTGCCCAAAACATCTAGAGGGCATCAGGTTGGTGAAGAATGACACTACAAAAGCTGATGCCAAAATAAATGTCTTTGCTTTTAAAGTTCCACAGTGCTGTTGTTTTTGCTGCTTAACACAGCTTGGTTATTGAACCACCCTAACTAATAAGGATAATTTCCTCTGTCCAATGTTATTTGCCCACCCACCCTTATTGTCTGCCTATCCTGGCTATTCACATGCCTTCATATTTTGCAGTCTCTTGCAGAGATGCCTTTTCAAAGTCACCTCACTCTGTTTTTCTGATTTTGTAAACAAATTCATCAGAGTATTGAAGAGGCACATGTTGACTGTCTGCACATCTGGTGTGTGAATGAAAGGAAAGGAAAATATTAAAACTGTCTTCAAATAAAGAAACAACAACAGCAGCAGCCTAGTTATTGCAGGAGGATAAAAGCCCACATGAGCTGTAAACAATGGTGCACCCAAGGTTCACAAAACATCCTGGAAACCTTCCAACAATTTTTCAACAGGCAAAAACAGGGGCATGTCTAATTCATAACATTGCTATTCTTACAATAACTGAGCAATGGTATCCATGTTTATTCAGAAGTAAGTTCCAGAGGTTTTCCCTATAGTACAAATGTAGAGCAGGGGGTTGGGGAATCTGCTTCAGCCCTGGGACCCACTTTCCCTCAGCTGCAACTTTCCAGGGACTGGCTGCCAGAAGTGGGTGGTGCCACAGGCAGAGGTGGGGGAAGAAACAGATGTGATTCTTAGCTTTGTAGTGTAGGCAGTAGGCTGCATTCCAAACACACAGAATTCATTGGTTTCCACACATACATACAAGCAAGAGGCATCATCACAGTTCACTGAGGATGCCAGGCAGAATTACTGAGGAGAACTGCCAGGGGCAGGGAGCGAGATCTGGGGGGCACATTCAGCCCAGTCTAAGGCTGCAGTTCTATTCATGCTCCTAAAAACTAAGCCCCATTGAACTTAATGGGACTGACCTCTGAGTAAACTTGCATAGCACTTTTGGGTAAAGATGATTGCCTGAGTTACTGCTTTACCCTGGTCATGTGTGCGTGCGTGTACCCACTCTGTTCTTATGGTTGTAAGTTGTTTTAACTGGTTTTAATATTGAATTCTTATATAATATGTATATTATATGTAACGTCCCCTGGGACCTAATGGTGAAGGGCTGGTAAGATCCAGTGAGCCCTTACAGTATCAAAGAGACTTATACTTAAAGGCTGGAAGGATGAGCACCCACCACTCCATGTTCTGAAGATCTTACTGTCCTTTCTATACCTGAATAATCATCAGTCTTATTTGGATATCTGTTTGGGCATATGGACTAGGTAAAGGTAAAGGTACCCCTGACCGTTAGGTCCAGTCGCGGACAACTCTGGGGTTGCATGCTCATCTCGCTCTATAGGCCGAGGGAGCCAACGTTCGTCTGCAGACAGTTTTTCTGGGTCATGTGGCCAGCATGACTAAGCTGCTTCTGGCGAACCAGAGCAGCTCACAGAAGCACCGTTTGGACTACTTATGTTTAAATATGAATTGATAGGCTATTCTTACTGTTAATGTGGGCAGATATAGTTTCTTTCTTATGTATTTCTATTATATTTGTTAATTAAAATTGGAACATCATCATCATTGCACCACTACTGAATGTTCTTCATTCAGAATGTTGGCTATTTGTTTAACCCCTAGATTGGAAGGGAAATGTTCTCAGGATCAACCCCAAAATGGTACCTGGACTGTGAGAGGAGGCAGTATGCTTTTGAATGCCAGTAGCTGGGAATCGCAGATGGGAATAGTGCTATTACACTCAAGTCCTGTTTGCAGGTTTCCCATGGACATCTGGTTGGCTACTGTGAGAACAGGATGCTGAACTGAATGAACCTTTGTCCTCATCCAGCAGGGCTCTTCTTATGTTCTTATAAGCGTCCTATTCTAGCAATTCTACCACCTCTGCCACTCTCTTCTCCTAAGGGACCAGCAGTTGACCAGCAATGAATCCAGCAGGAATTGTGACTGCACCTGGAACCCTTGCATAGCATCTTCTCCTGCCAAGGATTCTGTGACTCCCTCCACCTGCCTCCTTCTAGCACTCCAAGGTCAATTATTGTTCCTCTGGGCAGGGAGAACTCATGACAAACTCTCAGCATCAAGAGAGTTGGGGAGTTTGCTTCAAGGATGCTTGCAATTACCTAAGCTTTTGTGAGTGCCGCAGTTTGAGAGTTTGCAACATGCTTGAAACCACCCCAAAGAAAGTTTAATCTCACCATGGATCTGGCAGAATAGCTAAAGCTTGAAGGCATCTAACATGCTTCCAGAGGAGTCGCCGCGTTAGTCTGTTGCAACAAAAATGACAAAAGGGTCTTGTGGCACCATAAAGACTTCACAGATTTATTGCACATCTGATGAAGTGGGCTCCAGTCCACAGAAGCTTCTGCCACAGTAAATCTTAAGAGTCGAAAGACACTCTTTGTTATTTTTACATTCAGCGGCTTTTGCAATCTTGATAGGCAGTTATGGTGGGAAAGGAGGGGAGCAATACACAGCCACTTCATGCTCATGCACACACATTTTTACACAAGTGCATTCCAGAAAGATGCACCCACTACCCTACATAGATATTTATTTGATGAAAGAGGGAGTCTGAAAGAGAGGCAAGCAGATATGGCTGCTGCCTTATACTTTCTTGCAGGCTGCAATAAGAAGAAGACACAGTTTTAATAAATATATGGAATTCACTGTCATAGGATGTAATGACAGGACTTTATGGCTTTAAATGCAAATTCATTGTGGATTGGTGTAGCATTGGGGACCAGCATTGGGGACAAGATTGCACCCTGTGGTACACCATAGCACAAGGAGAATGGGTTCAAAACACAATCTCCTATTATTATTATCATCATCATCATCATCATCATCATCATCATTATTACCAGCCACTCTAGGTGGCTTACATGACTTTAAAATTCAGTATTAAAACAGTTAAATCTAATTAGCAGGAACAGGGTGGGTCTTGAAAATGCACGTCTCAGGTGTCAATGGCCAGGATAAAGAGGTATATCTTCAGCATTTGCTGAAATACATATAGTGAAGGTGCCAGATGCATGTTTGTGGAGAAGGAATTCCACAACTCAAGGGTGCCACTAGAATGCCATCTGCCAGGGCACCCACCAAACTTCCAAGGGTGGTGGAACTAACAAGCGTGACAGTGTTGAATCCATGGGTGTCCCTGATCTATGAACCTTCTCCTTCCAGCAAAGTGCAACCATACAGGACAGGCCAGCTCCTGGACTCAAGAACTTGGAACACACAACACCGCTATCATTTCTGCCAAGGCTGTTCTCTGGACATGCCCCTTTGGAAAGAGTGGGACCACTGTAAAATATTGCCCCCACTGTCCATCCCACAGCTGGTCCAGGAGTGTCAATCTCATCAAAAACCACTGAAAAATTTAAAAAGCAGAAGCAGAGTCACACTCCCACTGTCCTGCTTTTGATATAGGTTGTCCAAAGCTGATTCAGTCCCAAAATTTATAAAAAACATAGGAAGCTACCTTATACCGAATTGGTCCATTGAGCTTGGTGTTGTCCACACTGGCTGGCAGTGACTCTCCAAGGTATCATGCAGGGGACATCCCAGGCCTACCTGGTGATGCCAGAGATGTTCTGGTTAGAGGAGAAGGATTCAGAGGTCAAGCTCGCAGTAAAACAGATTGAGAGAAGAAAGAAAAACATTCCTTCATTCTTGAAGAATGGTGCTTCTATAATTTTTCTCCGCTGCCACCTGACAAGTATGCCTTTTATTGGGAAGAATCCTTTAACCATGGATATCTTCAATGAATTAGATGCTATAGATCTTTTTCCATTTATAATTTCTCTGAGAGCACTAACAAATAGCCACACCTGGGGACATTAATCACACTTGGGGTGCAATCTTAAATTAGCAAAGAAGGTAATGGATTGTGCATGCTCAGCAGGCAGTTTTCTAATGTTTATAACACAGTAATTTCCAAACCAAATTTCTTCAAACAAGGCAGTTTATCATGCAGGACTGAGAGGCACTCCAAGGATGAAGTTTTGAAGTAAAGTTGTTCTGGGTTAGGCGGACCCTAAAGCGGTCAAAGGAAAGAGCCTCTTGCCAATTTTAATGAGGCAGCTTTTAGAGACCAAACAATCCAAATCCATATTTGGACTGAGAACCTTAGGAGAACTGAACACCTAAATAGTTATAATTTGGGGTGGCAGAATATAAATTCATACAATTTAAAACAGAAACATCATTTCAGTCTTAAGGGAGTGCTACCCTTGTTGGCATCTGTCTGTCTTGAGAGACAGTGGAGGAGTGCACCTTTAGGAGTGAAGTTAAATTGATATGGGAGAGACATGTTGTGTTGCAGCTAGGGCAGATGAAGGTGTCTGGTTGTCATTCCTCCTTGGGTCACTGCTACCAATGTGTGACCTGTCTGTCTCCAGGCACTGCAGTCATCTGCCAAGGATTCCCACGTGGTGGGGTTGATGTTGCCAGCCTTCATGTCATGTTTGTAGATATCTTTGTAATGCCTAGCTGGTTTGCCAATGAGCCTGGTGACTGAAGTCAGCCCTCCATGTCACCTGAAACCTTCTGTATGCAAAGCAGACACTCTGAGCTATAGCCTGAATGAGCCTGGGGGAGCATCAGACTCCTGCGCTTCCCACTTCTCCTTCAGCATGGAGGCTTCTGCTTCCATAAGGACACAAGGAGAACCCTTCTGGATGAGATCAAAGGTTCATCTAGGCCAGACAGATGTTTGTTGGGAAGCCCACAAGCATGACATGACTACAATAGCACTTTCCTGCTGATGTTCTCCAACAGCTGGTATTGAGAGGAATAATAAAAGGTACAGTAGAACCTCAGGTTAGACGCTTCATGCTACAGATGCTTCAGGTTATAGACTCCGCTAACCCAGAAATAGTACCTCGAGTTAAGAACTTTGCTTCAGGATGAGAACAGAAATTGTGCACCAGCGGTGCAGTGGCAGCAGGAGGCCCCATTAGCTAAAGTGGTACCTCAGGTTAAGAACAGTTTCAGCTTAAGAATGGATCTCCAGAATGAAATAAGTTCTTAACCCGAGGTACCACTGTAGAGGAAACTTGGGGTGGGGTAAAAAGGAGCTTTGTGATGCTTAAACAGATGAGCATGGAAGAGTCCTTTGCTCAATAAACTGTAAGAGATTCTCTCATCTCCCCTCTTTTCAGAAAGCAATTTTGGTCCTGGTCCAACACCAAAAATAAAGATATTTCCCCTTCCTTGTTCTGCCAATCCATTCACAATCACCTCATCTATTAGGAAATCAGACCTCAATAGACCCAGTGAATAAAATTGAAAATTAGAAATGTAACCATAAGGAAATAACTCCTTCTCATAAAAGGCAAGAGAGGGCTCAATAAATTAGAAGGATAAACACAAGACAGTCTTTCTAATCTCCTGTACAAGTCTCATATAATCCCTGTTAAGAACTATGAGGAGCTCTTGGATGACAACATCCAGAGTCTCAGACGTGGAGAGATGATGGGAGGGAAAGAGGGGAAACAAAGAGGAAAGGTAGGTGCAGGAAAATGGGAGAAAGAGTGAGTCCTGAGGGCAGAAGAGGTTGGTCCATTAAGGCAAAGGGGGCACTGCCCCAGCAGCATCAATCTGCCCTCAGTCAGCCCTCGCTTATCTGCTTTCAGGTGGCACTGCCTGTCAGCTTTCTCCTCTTTAGCCTCATGTTTCACTGGTAAAACTCAGCAGGGAGGATAGGGACAAAATTAGAATTAGTTTTCCCATCTCTCTCTCATTGGCTCTGGCTGCACCTACTATTGACTTCCTTCCTTACATCCTTACATCCTACCAGTCCCAATGGACATCAATAGCCAACCACTGCCTTACAGAGAGTCATCTTTTGCCCCTCCTCCAATTAAGCAGCTCTGGTCCTAGGCCAAATTTTGCCTTCCTGTTCAGTGAATGTGATATCCGACAGTCCAAAACTGCCTCCGTATTTCCTCTCCTAAATGAAATGCAGAGCTGCTGTCTCTGTTGCTTTGTTCAGAATGCCCTTAGCTCTTTGAATCAACCCGGATAATGACAGACAGAATGGCTGTCCAAATCCCCAAAAAGCTCTTGGCTTCCTGCCACTAAGAAATCAGACAAGCAGATGGGTCAGAGGCCACACAGCTCCTCAGCCACTGTTGTCAGCCTGTTCTCCTCCTTTCCTGCTGGTGTCTGACTATACTGCTGAGTAAAGAATGGCTGAGGCAGACGGAAGAGGCTTGTGGGCTTCAGCCGCCAGATTCCCTGGTGGTGGCAATGGCATTTTGTGTTACTTGGGGCCAGCCCTATCGTTAGGCAAGTGAAGAAGTTGCCTCAAGAGGCACATGCTGGCAGGGATGGGGAGCAGAGGTGAAGTGTTGGTGGACAGAGCTATGTGTGCTAAAGCCACTCTTGTTTGTCACCTTAAAAACACATTGGTGGATCACTGGTGGATTCCAGGGGTGTGCGCGTGCGTAAGTAAATAATAAAAAGCCAGTCTTCCTGAACCTGTTGTCTTCCAGATGCTTTCTACTACAGCTCCTATAAACCCCAGTTAACTCAGCCATGCTTTCTGGGATGGACAGGAGTTGTAGTACAAAGCTCATGGAGGGCACCAGGTTGGGGAATGCTGTGCAAGACTGCAATCAGCCTGGGGTCAGCTTTCTTGTGATGAAGAAGGAGTCCAGCAGTCTCTGTTTACAAAAGTTAAGTGTGGAAAGTGGGCAAGCATCCAGATGGTGCAAGTCTTTAAAGAAACACAAAAGCAAACAGCATACTCTTGAAGACTATCTCCAAAGCATGTTCCTTTTTGCTGCACACTTTGTTGGCAATGGCTGCCTCTTAATTCCTGTTGCCCCACCTGAGCAGATAGTGCAGCTAATAGACACCAGCCATCAAGTTTCATTAAAGCTATTAGTTACATAAAATTCTAGATCTTGTTATCACTTCCTTCCAACTGTACAATCACATTTCTACTACATTACTTTTGTATCATTATCATCAGCATCACCAGTATAATTCCTTTTGTTCCAAAGGTGGCTGAGGAAAGGACTGCCTTTGATTTTGGGCCTTGGAAGATGGGAGATGAAGGGGAGATGGGAGATTAGTACCACATTTCAGGGCTTGGAAGACGGGGGATAAGTGATTGCCTACAGCAATACAAGGGTCACATCAGAGGCAGCGCTCTCTCCAACCGGCCAATCAGTGCTTTGCTTTAGTAGTCCTTGTACTCTCTGAAAATGAATGCTGTGCATGGCTTGCTCACCAGAATAGCTAAGCATATTTCCAAGGATACCTGCCTCTTTCTTATGTGCAAATACCGGTACATTGATCTGACAAGCTGGAGAAACCTATGATTCAGCCACCTGCAATGGATTAGACAGGGCAGGAA
Source organism: Podarcis lilfordi (assembly GCA_947686815.1). Lineage (NCBI taxonomy): Eukaryota > Metazoa > Chordata > Lepidosauria > Squamata > Lacertidae > Podarcis > Podarcis lilfordi. The sequence continues at coordinate 106,095 of CANTUW010000021.1, forward strand.
AGCTTCACCTTGGATTTATTAGCTCAATGGTCTAAGAAAATGGGTTTTTAGAAGACATCTAATGAAGGGAAAGTCAACTCAGAGGGTGCTTTCAGGTGCCACATATACCCTATGATGTTGTCAGTCGAATGAAAACAAAACTGGATATCCATACAGAATTAGCTCTGGTTTGAAACAATTCTTTTCTGTAGTGCTCAACTTCTTTGGAAACATTTGTGATTGTTTCATCATATATGTTCAGGATTTCACAAAAGCAAGAGGGGCTTACACAGGATCAAGTGACAAAAGCAAGGTGCTTAAGAGTCTAGGATTTGTATTTAGAAATTTTTCTTAGAGCTGTGTGCAAATGATCTTTCAGAAATCTCTACCCTATTTGTGGGAAGAGAAATTGGAAGAACTATTTCATCAAATATCTCAAGGGGAAGGATAAATTCTTGGGGCTCACCATTAGCAGTGGAAATGGCACAACTTTTCTCCCTGCCCCTTATGTGCCATTTCCCCCCTCCTCCATTTCAATTCCTTTTCCTTTTGTGTTATTTTGTGCCATGCACCCTCACAGCCTCCCCAAAGCTGCTCCAGAGGTCTGGGGGGAAACCCACAACAAATTTAAAGGGTGTGCCGGAAGAGAGAGGGAGGAGAAGTTCCACTGCACAAGCATAAATCCTTGACTAGCAGATCTATTTAGCTGGCTACTGCCTGATATATTGTGCTTTGGATGCTGGGCAAATGCAATATTCCTGCAACAGACATGTTTCGTTGAGAGGAGACCTCTGACTCACAAGCCAACAAACTAAACAAAAGACATTCCAGTACTTTTGCTGCTCTAGGAACTGATCTTCTCAAAAAGCCCTTTAATAAACTGTGGTGTGTTAATCCCATTTGTAAAACAATTGGCACTCACAGGGTCTATTTGGTTTCAGCTACTTTCTCTTAGCCCGCCAGATGGTGCACAATGGGCTCTCTGCCACCTCTGCTCCCTCCCCCACCATGTGTGCAAATGGGGGTGTGGCTAAAGTGTTCCATAACTCTGGATATTCTCACCTGCAGCTTGAGCCAAATGCTGTGAGCAGCTGGTTGTAAATTAGAGGAGCCTTTCAGTCTGCTCCAATTTATGCTAAAATTTTGATTGAGACTGCAGCTGACCCCAGAATGGAATGATCAGGAATAATTAGGCCAGTGATACACACCTCTTGGGCCCTGTGCCAGGGTCAGCGCAGCTGAACTGCAAACTAGGTGGGGCGGTAGAATATTATAGATGCATGCATTTCCCACAGTTTGTAAGGCATTGGAAGTTTCATAGGAAACATACGAGAGATTTTTAAAAATGCAGGTCTCAATCTGCTCCAGAACCATGCTAGGGTATTATTCTGGAAGTTGTGAAATAAGAGTGACTCTGAGAATGCACAAAGAGCCTTTGCCTCACCAATAATCTATCACACCAAGTTGAAGGCTTTGGTTATAACCTGTCAAGCCCTGAATAACTTTTGAGACCACGGTGGTTTCAGACTTACCTCTATCTCTAATGCCCTGTTTCAGCATAGTGCTCAGTAGCAGGTTATGCCTCAATCTCAGTTAGCAGTAATGAGGGGAAGGGCCTTGTCTGTGGTGGCCCCCTTTCAATGGAATTGCCTCCTGTTGGCGCTCCAACAAGCATCAATGCTGATGACATCCTGACCCTTGTTTAAGAAATACCTGTGTAGACAAACCTTTACCGGTATTTAATGTCATGAATGAGTGAATGAATAGTGTCCTTTGAATTATCTGTTGCATTTTATAGTCCTGTGGTTCTAATATGCCTTATATAAATATTTTGTATATAAATGTAATTAAAGTAAAAATATTCCCTGCCAGCTCCTTGCAACTGGAAGAAGAGTGCAGGGATTCAGGGATGGAATTATGTCTGCCTTAGGAAAGCTTAACATTACCACTTCTCAAGAAATGAACTATTGGTGGAAACGGATGTCTTCATACACCAGGTTCTGTCTTTTACTCCTCTTCTATCTCCCATCAATTAACTTTGAGTGGTGCTGTGTTGAATAACTGTGTATTAAATAGTACTCATTTATTTCGTTCTCGTCCCACCCCTACACACACACAGAGAGAGAGAGACTTTGCTATTTAAACTAGTCCTGTAATCAGGGGAGACTAGTCCATGAAGGCAAAGAGGACACTGCCCCACCAAGTTCAGTCTGTCCTCAGCCAGTCTCCACCTGCTTAGCTTCCCCCCACCTGGCTCCATGGAGTGGTGCTGCCTGTCATCTTCCTTGCTCATGGTCTCAATACTGCTGTTACAGAACTCAGCTGGGAGGAAGATGGGGAGAAATCTAGAATTAGTTGTCTCTGTCTGTTATTGGCTCTAGCACCCCCTATACTGCTCTAGCATCTCCCTGCCTTCCACCCTACCAGTTTCAATGGACAGCAACTGTCTATAGTCATAGACTACATACAACTAACCTCTGTAAGATTATCCCCAAGGCCTGCCTGACTTCATGGTCGACATCTGAGAGGCATATTTTAGGACCCACTCATTCCTTGCAATTGCAATTTGTTTTTTAAAGTTTTAAATGCTGGGACCTGAGGTTAAAGGACAGGTGAGAAATCATCTTCATCATCACTCATCCCCACTTTTTAACCAGGTTCATAACGGCAAACCCACCTGTACCTCATGTGGCCATATTATAATTTTAATGATATGGGACAGCATCTAATGAAAGGTGTTGCCTTCAGCAGGGTTGTAGCAGCCAAACTGTAAGGGCAATCACAAGTTGTGCAACTCTACAGAGGAAGCACAAGTTGCCTCCTTCATGGAGCTTTATCAATCTCAATGTTACCTTTTGATGAGCGATGAAATTTCTCTCTTAGGAACCTAACTCTGCCTTGTCTTTTCGGCTGATTTTTGCAACTGTTAATCCAGTCCTTTTAAGACTACTATACACAAATAGTATTTAGAGGAATCCTGAGATTCCTTTGTATTTGGAGGAATCCCGAGAGCTGGTGAATATCATTAACCAAAGAGATAGAAGTATAGTGAGCAACCTTTGCCCATGCGGATTGTACGATGCAAAAGGCGACGGCCAGAGAGACTAAGCATGTGCTGGAAAGAAACAGACAGCTCCGACAGTAATGGGCTGTAATTGAGTTCTCAGCCTTGCTTTAACTGCCTTGGTGCTATTGCCTGTGAAAATTGCTCTGTTTTATGCTCTTTGTTAGGTTCTGTCAAGCCCCATTTAAAATAATGAGGCCCCTTCACTCACTTTCCCTCCGCAGAGTTCGGCAGGAGTCAAGAGAACTTTCAACGGGAAGAGCAAAAACTGTCATGTGTGGAGAACATGGGGGTTTGCGGTAAATTAGCGAGGTCTAGGATCTTTACAGCTGCTGCAAGCCGGCAGTGACCTTGAGGAAGGACAAATGAGAAAACACATTATGTCGTTCTCTCAGCCAATCAGCTCCTGCTCCCTAGAGGTACCGGATACCCAATAAAGCTGCCATTTTCGAGCAGCTGATCCATCTCCTTCATCAAGTGCATTAATCCAGAACGCACAGCACGGTGGCAGAGCAGATAGATGGCTAGCTGATTAAGGTCTCCTGTAAAAACCTGTTTGAAATAACGCTGGGGTTTGGCCCACATCCTGAGGGGTCTCTCTAGGCAGCTTCGTTCGCTGGATGGAGGATTTTAAAGAAGTGTTTTTATTCAGGCACAGAGCACTCTTGCCAATAGCTGGATGCAAAGCAGCGATTTTTTTTTTTACAAAATGCTGTTGGGACTCATTCCATAAAAGAAGTGACAGAAAGAAAGAAAGAAAGAAAGAAAGAACCCTCTTCTTATTAAAAACATAAATGTGTAGAGATCAATAATGGCTGCTCAGGTGCCATCATAACTTAGTCAGTCTTGGGTACAATGAACATAGTAAAGAGCTCTGCTGATTCAGACCAAAAGGTCCATCTATTCCAGCATCCTATTCTCTCAGTGGCCATCCAGATGCCTATTAGAAGTCCTCAGGCAGGACCTATGGAGTTTGACTTGAGGAATGGAAGGGATTTCCCAGAATGGCTCTGCTGGTGTGCAGTGATGCTTCTGTTGGGAGGCTATTGGCTCCCAGTATGTTTCCGAGCACAATTCAAAGTGTTGGTGCTGACCTTTAAAGCCCTAAACGGCCTCAGCCCAGTATACCTGAAGGAGCATCTCCACGCCTATCGTTCTGCCCGGACACTGAGGTCCAGTGCCGAAGGCCTTCTGGCGGTTCCCTCACTGTGAGAAGCAAAGCTACAGGGAACCAGGCAAAGGGCCTTCTCAGTAGTGGCACCCGCCCTGTGGAACGCCCTCCCACCAGATGTCAAAGAGATAAACAACTACCTGACATTTAGAAGACATCTGAAGGCAGCCCTCTTTAGGGAAGTTTTTAATGTGTGACATATTAATGTATTTTTAAATCTTTGTTGGAAGCCGCCCAAAGTGGCTGGGGAAACCCAGCCCGATGGGCAGGGTACAAATAATAAATTATTATTATATTATTGCTGCAGCTCTGTCCCACAAGGCAAGCCATACCTGTCCCAAGTGGTGGGTACAAGCACTGTCTGAGAGACAGCCCTGCAAATATGTGGTGTCTCTGTGATCATCCATTGTATCTACAAATGCACAGGCTCAGAAGGCATAAAGGGGAGTGCAGAAGTAAACACCCCAGAACAGCACAACACAGAATAATATAAAAAGCCAAGCAATCCAATCCACCATGTGCTGCCAGCAGACAACAGGAGTGAATACAGCACACTTCTCCAAGCTGATGGTGTGTCTATAGAGCATCTCTCAGAAAAGTTGAAGGCCTACACCACCTTGTTATAGATCTTACTATGTATCGGCTAGCTTTCCTTTCTCACTAAAGGCTGTGAATACTTGAACACTAAGTAGCTAATTTCACACACACACAGCCATTTATTGTGAATCATATAGCACATTGCTTCATAAACTACTTTGAGAAGCTTGGGTTGTGAAACTAGCTTGTAGAAAATGAGCCCTATCTAATGAGTATTTTAGTAGTCCTGCATGCTGGAAATGTGATAGTATTAAAAAGAAATGCAATATTTCCATTGCCTTTTTATTGTGCTTGGGGAATGTTCAGAAGCAAGACAAGCAACTGAAGTCTTTCTTTCACTAATATTTAGAATAATAGAATTGTAGAGTTGGAAGGGACCATGAGGGTCACCTAATTCAACCCCGTGTGATGCAGGAATCTTTTGTCTAATGTGGGGCTCAAAATCACAACCTTGAGATTAAGTCTCATGCTCTACCGAGTGGAATCGTTCTCAAACAGAATCCTTAAACATCAAAAGTACGGTATGCTGTTCATGGAACTGGCGGAAATGACTGGCAGAATCCGAGACCAGAGAGAAGAGATGGTGAAAGAAGACTGGAAGAAATTTAAAGACTATTTACAGAAATATTGTAAAATTAAGGAATCTTAGAAGGATGTTGGATAGAAACTAAGGTTTTTTTTAGCTGTAATGCTTTAAGAGATATGAAAAAGGTTTGCAACTGGGTAATTTTAATGGTAAGGATTTGCTGAATCAACAAATTGAACTGGAATACAAAAAAGGGATGTATGAGGAGGTCCGGGGAAATAAGTATAAGGAAGATAGGTTATGGAAATTTAATGTCCTTTTAATTGTTTTATCTGGTATGTTTTCTTTTATTTTTACTTCTTTGGTTATATTAAAAAAACAAAACAAAAACTTTATTTTTTTATTTTTTTTGTATTCTGTATTCTTTGTACTTTTTTGAAACTTTAATAAATATTATTAAAAAAAAAAAAAAGTACGGTATGCTGTTCAACAGTTGTTGTTACCTGTAGCATGTTACCCTCTCAAAAAGGTCAATTAAGACGCCTCCCCCTGACTTAGAGTCCCTCCCTCAGTCTTCTAATAAAATCCATAAATGGTGTTAAGGAACCTATGGCCCTTATTGGATGGTGTTGGACTCCAATAGGACCTGTATTTAGGGATGAGGGAGAAATTTGATGCGGTTTTGGATTAAAAGATGACTTTATCAAATTCACTCCTTCCAAAGCAATAGGAGAACCGAAACACAGCCATCCTTCAAAATTTGCTTTCTGTTGAACTTTGTGATGCAATTCCTCCAACCAATGTTTGTGTTCTATTAGGTGACATCGCTTGCCCAGATGTGTACATGAGTCAAAGCTCCATACCAAGCTGAGTATCCTGAGGTTGTTAAGGGTACTGAGAGCTATTAGGAGATCCCTGTTCCTCACATTGTGCTACGATTCCTGGTGTGGTTTAACAACCAATTACTCTTTCCAGGGAAATCTGGGAATTGCAGCTCTGTGAGGGGAATAGAGGTCTCCTAACAACTGTCAGCACCCTAAACAAACTGCAGCTCCCAGGAAGGATTATTTAGGCGAAGCCATGTCTCTTAAAGTGGTATCATAGCCTTTCCTCACAGGGAAAGAGCTTTGGCTGCTTTATAATTTTGGTTCCTCTCATTCTACCTTTGAAATCTTAAGGGGCAGGAATGTTGTGCCAATAGCAACCTAATGCAGAGAGCATAATATTCATGGGGGGGGGGGTCTAAAATGACCAAAGTCAGAAAGAGAACTGTCTTCAACACATTCTTTATTTCTCTTTTAGTACCTCAGAGATGCAGGAAGCATGCCATTGTCCTCAATATTCTGGATACTGGCCTCCAAAACCATCTTCCCTCACATAATCAGCAATTTACCCCATTCAGCAATTCCCTTGGGCTGCATGGAAGGAAATGTAGTTTATTATTTAGTCATAACTGGCAACCAGACAAGAAATGTTTGATATTCTAGATCTGATCCCATGCAGAGTCGCAGAAAAAAGGCTCAGGGGCTGAGTTCACAAGAAACATTTTCTATAACTCATCGTTAACAATCCCCACAGCTGCTGCTTCCCCACAAATTTCCCTCACTTTTTTTGTATTAAAAAAGAGCTCCATTAAATCTAATATCCCTCTCTCCCAGGGAAGATGTCCTTCCTTTTTTGTTGCTGATATATCCTCCCTTTTTGCTTTTTAGAATCATCAACGCTGCATGTTTGTTCTATCATCTATATCTATCTATCTATCTATCTATCTATCTATCTATCACTTTCCTACTCCCACCCCACAACCACAATATTTTTATTCTTTGCTCTTTCTTTTTTTAATATTTTATTTTATTTTATTTTGCAGTATTACATTGAATTACACATTATCATTCATTTTGCAATACAGTCCACGTTATACATTATGTAATATATATGTATCTATTTGTTAGTATATATATTTTCCTTATTTTTACCTTTATGGCTTCCCTGTACCAAAGCTTGGTTTCTTTTGTTATTCATTACTTTTATATTGTGTTGTATATATACTTTACGTATTCCCCACTTTCCATCTTTCCATAATATATCCTTCACGAACTTCCCTCAATGCATATCAATAATTTAATTTTGGAGCAATGCTTGGCCATGCATTTTTCCACACATTCCCATTCTTTCCTTAGTTTCTGATTTGACTGGAATCTAGATTATATTCTTTGCTCTTTCCTCATCCTTCTCAATCAAGAACAATGGCTCTGAGATTCTGTTTATCGCATACACCTGTCTGTGAAATTGACACTCACAACTCTCCCATAATAACACAACAGCAGCAGCAGCAGCAGTAGCAACAACAACAACAACAACAACAACAACAACAACAACAACAACAATGTAAATGGGAAGTTGCTGATGGGAGTCCTGCAGTTACTGCTGGATTCAAGTACGTTAGAGCATTTACCACAGGATGACGGATGATTTTTACATTCCAGATTTTGCTGAGTAGCTTACTGCGTTACATTAAGGCAGAGTTTTGTGTTGAAATGTATATATTTTTTTATTTCTCACATATAGCTGTGCACAAAGGCAATACACTCTTTGCATCTTAAAGTTGTCATTCCCTTGTGGTTTGCTGCTCTAAGGCTCCCGGAAGTAATGAACTATGGGAAATCTTTGCAGAGAGCTTTGACTGTGTCACTTAGATGGAAATCCTATCCACGCTTACTTGAGCGTAAGTCCCATTGCGAGTAAGAGCATTGTGCAAAAAGAGACAAAGAGCTGGTGATCAGAAAAACTTGTTCATCCCAAGATCGACTTCTCCGTCAGTGTTTTGTGTATTTAATGTAACTGTGCTCTCCAGCCCCTTCCAAATACTACAGACCAGTTCCTGTAACATTTTGACAAGTGAACGACTAAGTTAGCCAGTGCATAAGAACATTCTGGCACTTCCTATGACTCACTCTGGGAAGTTTATAGTTATAGTTATAATCCTTGAATTACTCTTGTTTTTGTGCTTTGGGCCTATCTCACTCCCTGTGTCTCTTTTTCTGCAGCCAATGCAAAACAGCTGGTCTGAAGTCTCTCTCATATGATCATAGTATAATCATATTGGTATATTAGAATGGTTGTAAAGACTGAAGTTTTCTCTTTCCACAGACAGTGGGGCCCTGCTTTTACCTCTGAGTGCAATAGTTATGAACCTCTCAACATTTGGCAGAGTATGCAGGCGAGGATCAGACCTACTTTCTTGTAATTTGGCAATCCTTTGACCTTCTCCCTCAAAGCCATGGAGAGCACACACTCTCAACATCCTCAAGGCCAAATTCTTCATCCATGGAAACAGATTTATTTATTTATTGCTTTCTTGGAGGAGTGTTACACCCACACACAAACACAAATGGAGTGGTGCTTAACAAGCCATCTTGGTGAAATCAAGAGAAACCCAGTGCTTGAGAGGTAAAATTTTGACAGCACAAGTTTGATGAGGCAGCATCAATAGATAGCTAACTTTCAAGATGACACCATGGCCCTTGCACTGGTGTGTCACTGAGCTAGGATTTACATTGATGCAAATCGGGTCCTCCCTTAAAGAGGGCATGTATTGCGGTGAGACCTGGACAACCAACACCCTGTGTTGTGGGTGGGTACATTGGTCAGCCACAACACCTGATTGGTAGGTCCCTCGAAGCTGGGTGCAATCTGGCCAATGGGATGCAGTCTAAATGGTTCGAGGGACCTATTTATGCCCATGCACATGACCCAGAGCTTCCTCTTTTGGTGTGTGCATTCGGAACACCTGCCCACCTCTCCCTACTTTTAGGGCTTGTTGCACTTGACCTTGCTATGCCGTCGTGTGTCGTCTGTCGCTGGGACAGGGGCACGGCAGGAATTTTCCCCACGGCTGATTGGCTGTTGCCATTTGGGTTTCGCCTGCTGCGTAGCAAATCGTCACAACTTGTAAGGTTGCAGATAGGCGCTGGTTCAGATGATAGGGGTGGAAGAACACTCTCGCCATCCCTATGTGAAGGGTATTCCATTAAAGGAATCCAGGGACTCAATGGTTTGGTCAACCCCTGAGAGGGGATTGTGCCTGTGCCTAAGTCTAGGGGGACATTTGGGTGGTGGAGTTAGCTCATTCCCAGCTTTCCACTTATCCAGGTGTTCACCCTTGGCTGACCTGTGCTGGAACCCTGGGTCAGCGCTACCTGCATGGCAGGGAGCTAGTTGAACCAGAGCCTATGCAACCAGTCACTTTCTGTAATCAATAAAAGTTGTGGCCTAAATTCTGCCAAAAACCAAAACTAAAATTTGAGTCAAGTGTGAAATTATTTAGGGGGGAAGTTTCTGGATCTGAACACGCAAAAGGGCCATTAGATTGTCCTGTTCATTACTGTATAGTAAAGAAGAACTTCTGTGGAGAAGCCATCACTGATACAGGGTTTAAGCAAGGAGAGAGAAAATGTTTTGTGCTCATTTAGCTTTTAATTCCCCCTCCCTTTTTTTTTGGTGTGTGTGTGTGTGTGTGTGTGTGTGTGTGTAGCATTTCTGACAAGCAACTTGTGGAGTTGGAAAATCTACCTTAAAAAGAAAAGAAAAAAACACTGACCCAAGTGCATCCCTTCAGTGCTCGCTCTCTCTCTCTCTCCTCCTCAGGATCCTCCCCAGCCTAAACCCCTTCTCAGTCACACACTCTTTCCCAGTGCCAGATTTACGTATAAGCTAAACAAACTATAGTTTAGGGCCCCACTCTCTTGGGGGCCCCCAATTTTTTTATATTGTATTTCACTGTTAATATACTCCTTCTTAATTGTATTTCAGTTCAAGAATTACTTTGATAAAATACATATTTTGTTATGTGCAAATATGATATAGCATATATTCCACACACAAAAACAGTGACAATTTGTTGTTGGGAAAGGGCAGCTGGACATATAAAGGGCTGCATTACCTTCAGTAGCTATGGGCCTCATCAAACCTAAATCCGGCCCTGCTCTTTCCCCAGGCCACACCTCTCTCGCTGCAGCTCCCCTTGAGTATTTTTGCCTGGCTGGAATGTGTCCTTGAACTCTGGTGATGCCTCTTGCTTTCCTGAAAGGAGGACAGAGGACTGTGTGAGTGTGTGTGTTGAAATTAGCCACCCATACAAAGGTAAAAATTACATTCATCACTCCTCGTCCATTTGCCTCTGGGTCACTAGCATATGGCCCCCAGAAGGCTGTCCAGAAAGGAATGTGGCCTTCGATCTGGAAAAAATGTTCATCACCCCGGTGTAACCCATTGGGATTGTGCATTGTAGTGAATGGGTCTGCTGTGCAGTCCTTTTAAAGAAATAAAAAATTAGAATTATTCAACGAATACCAGTCATGCAGAGGGCAGAAGCACATTATTTAATAAAGAGGTTCCCAAAGGAGCATCGCCACCTCTTCCCAGCATATTATACAAATGTGCAAACAAGCTGTCAGAGCTCAGCAGTTCTAGTTACCCGGCAGCTGGTGCAAGACATGTCTTACAGTACGTTAGTCATTTGGCAGAGAGTCACCAACACGACTGGGAACTCTCTGGCTTGACGTCCAAGGAGCTATTGTAGTGTCAGAGCCATCTTATACCTGAAAATGTATTTATTGTCTCTTGAATATTTCACTGAGTTAGAATTCATAGACTGGAACTTTTAATGCAGATTTTATTTTATTTTTAAAAAAACATAAATTATGCACTTGAATCATTGCAGCTTCACTTCCATCACGTTTCACTGATTCTGGGAGCTCTGGGAGGGATCAGTACCCATCAAAGGTGCTGCAGCAATTAGAAAGAGCAAGTTGTGTCTTGCAAGAACAGAAGCACAGACTTTTAAAAATCTTCAACGACTCATGCTCCAAAATAAAATTTTAGCTTTCTTTGCATATATTTAATTGCCATCCCTGAATTCTTAGCACGTCTTGTTCTTACCTAGCATAGTCAATTGCGAGGATGTTGCTATCATTCCCACATTGCTCTCACTTATCAAATATGCATGCATAGATAGCTCTTCACTTGCGACTGCTGCACAGACCCAGAAGCCAGCTCCTTAAGGAAACAGTTCTTTTGGCTTCCTTCAAGTCACGGACTCAGTTGGAAGCCTTCGCTGCTTTCTCTAAAGACAGACAAATGTAACAGTTCAGTGGAAAGAGCCTTCTTGGCAATGGCGCCCTCCCTGTGGAATGCCCTCCCATCAGATATCAGGGAGATAAAGAATTACACAACTTTTAGGAAACATCTGAAGGTAGCCCTGTTCAGGGAAGCTTTTAATGTCTAACATTTTATTAATTTTAATATTTTGCTGGAAGCTGACCAGACTGACTGGAGAAACCCAGCCTGATGGGTGGGATATAAACAATAAAATTATTGTTATTCATCATCATCATCATCATCATCATCATCATCATCAGACCATTTCCCAGCTTAGCTGCAAGCCATACTAGGAACTTAAGCATTCTGGTCTTAAAATGGGAGTCCAAAAACCTAAAATGACATCTCTCTCTCTCTCTCTCTCTCTCTCTCTCTCTCTCTCCTCCCCCCCCCCCCAATCGCAACACACAGTTATCAAGCTGACAAAACCCCACAAGTTCCCTGACTCCCAGTCCACAAAATGAGGTATGTGTAATGGAACTAAATGTATTGTGTGTCTGCCTCTCTTTACCCCATCAATATTTCTTCCCTCTTCCAAATTTGTCTTTTTATCAGGTTCATAAGCCTCTCAAGACAAGTTTCTGCTCTCTTGAGCATTGATAAACACTATGTAAATTGATGGTGCTCACTGGATAACTTTGAATCAGTCACCATTGGAAGGGGGAAATGGGAAGGAGACACCCTGAAATCTTTGTCTTGCTATATACGAAAAATGTAATGGTGTCGTCATGTTGCAGCATGATGACAGAACAGCAGGCAGGCAAAGAGGTAGGCAAGCTAGTGAGTGGCTTGCCTAGGCAAAAGTTACTGAGGAATAGTCAGCACAGAGCATGAATGACTGTGGTCAGACCATCTATGCCCAGAAACGGTCACTATGGCCTCCTTTTCTTCATGGTGCCCTTGTGTTACTTGCTCTTAGGGAGAAAAAGTAGCACAATTATATTACTACAGGCCTCTTCTTAACACACACTTGGTCCTCTCAACAGTCAATTATTTCCCAGTTCTACCTTAACTTTGATCACAGAAGAAACCAATCTATACAAAGCTCATTAGCTCTGTGGAAAAACTGGACCTTTGCAGCCATTTGGCTGGGGGTGGGGAAATACATCAAATTAGTACTTGTCTTAGAAAAAAGAATTGTGATTAAATGAACTTTTTTGAGCATGGATGCTGACTAAGGCATCAAATTCTTGCTTTTCTGGCATGTCCTCCAGAATTGTTGCAAACATTGACATATGAGACCAAAACAAGAGAGATATACTGCCGCTGAGGGGCAGGTGCAGAAGAGGGAGAATAAATATGAATCCTTTCAATTTACCTGACAGTGCAATCCTATACATGTCTACTCAGAAGTAAACCCCATGATTTTCAATGGAGTGTTCATTGTTGTTGTTTAGTCGTTTAGTCGTGTCCGACTCCTCGTGACCCCATGGACCAGAGCACGCCAGGTACTTCTGTCCTCCACTGCCTCCCACAGTTTGGTCAAACTTATGCTGGTAGCTTAGAGAACACCATCCAACCATCTCGTCCTCTGTCGTCCCCTTCTCCTTGTGCCCTCCATCTTTCCCAACATCAGGGTCTTTTCCAGGAAGTCTTCTCTTCTCATGAGGTGGCCAAAGTATTGGAGCCTCAGCTTCACGATCTGTCCTTCCAGTGAGCACTCAGGGCTGATTTCCTTCAGAATGGAGAGGTTTGATCTTCTTGCAGTCCATGGGACTCTCAAGAGTCTCCTCCAGCACCATAATTCAAAAGCATAATTCATAGAGGCTACTCCTGGGTAAATATCTATAGGATTGCTCTTGCTCTTGCATTATTCAGTTATTTAATAATGATATACTTATGACATCCAAGGCATCTCTTTACTGTACAGGCACCTTTTTTTTTTTGAAAAAGAAATAAAATTAAACAACCTTGAGGCCACCTTCCATTTCCATTGTTTGTTTGTTTCTAACATAGTTCTATTAAAGATTTCTTGGTTTACAAAAGTATGTGCAATGTCTTTTTTGTCAAGTTACATTTACTACAGATCAGTTTCATTTGTTGAGACATTAGTGTTACATTAGGAAGAAAAGGGGGAAAGATGTGGAGGGGGGAATGGTGAGTGGGGGTGGGGTCGGGTGGCAATGTTTCTATTCTACTTAATGTATGTGTGGGGTTTTGTGTCAGCGTCGCTTGTGCAGGTTCTCTTTACTATTTGCTTGTGTTCCTTTGGTGGTAAGTGAGATAGCAAGGTCCTTCCAGCACCAACTGCTCCTCTGCCTCAAATTTTGCCTCTAGCAGAGAGTCAGCTCAGTGTAAATGGGGGCATCTGGTTCTACTTCATCTGCTTCATTTTGAACAAAGGAGGGAAGCCTTAACTAAGCTATAGAATATATTTATGATAGACATAAGCCTGAGCCCATCCAGGTTAATTCCCTTGTGTCCCAAAGGAGTATTCAAAGCCAAAGTATCTAGATATGAAAAGGGCACAGCAGCCCTAAAACCTCCTGTTCCCTGCAGCCCTCATTTTAAAAATGTTTTTTAATTGTTAGTTACTTCCAGTTTGCATCTGACTAGATTGGAAATGATGTACAACTGCAGCACCTGGCTGAATTTCAAAGATAAAATGGCACAGGTTTGCAACATGATAAAACAAATAAAATAAAATAAAATCAGCATGTGCAACTGGATCCATGCATCCTCCAAAATCAAATCATCATATACTTTGAAAGACTACAAGCGACATGGATATAGGAGAAAGGCTAGGCAAACAATGGAGTGTGAAGGTAATGGTGAAGCAATGTGGGCACAGGAATCACTTAGTTTTTATTTTTATTTTATAACAAACTGGACAGCGTGCATGTGATAAGAGATGGATGAAATGGCATTGTGCCTTTCAGAATAACAGCTAAGTAACAGTGGTTATAAGTCCTCCAACCAACAAGATAGCTTGAAGTGACAGAAATCAGATTCATGTTTTCTTTTACTGAATGTGACTAAGACAATGGTTTGGTCCACCCTTTTCTTTTTCTTATTTCAAGAGAGCTTTGAGGCTTATCCTAAAGAGCACCGGAATTGCTTTAGATGGGTGTGTGGAGGGGTGCAAGTTAAGGGAAGGTTTACACTGTACATGATTGCGGCAGGTGGGAATAAATTATTGACCCCTTTTAAAATACATTAGCTCATTTAAAAGCTGATAGATGGGAGCCTTTATTAGCTTTGCAGGGTATTTCACATTTGTATCAATTTAGTGGAAACCAAGAGGAGGTTAAGGATGTTTAGATGGATGGTGGTGATAGAATTCTACTTACAAGGTCAGTAATCCTAGAATGATAATCCCTGAACCAATTTAAACTCTGATTTGTTTACACATTAGGTAAATAGGGGTTACAGATAAACCTAGCTGTCAGTTTGGGTTCTCTCATTTTTTTCCAATCCTCAGTTCAAAACATTTCCCACAACGGTTTGCCAATTTATCTTAAATGTCCTCGTGAAAATTCATTAGCATTTTACTATGCATTCTGTGCACAGTTTTGTATGCAATACACACATTTTGGAAAGTACGTATGCAATACACACATGCAATACACACATTTTGGAAAGTAATCTTCCTCAATATAATGCATTTTCGTGTGTTGTGTATTTGTATGCACATTCCCTAATACATGCATTTTTGTACGCTTCGTTGGAGAATGGGATTGCAATATACAAATAACCGTGAATTCAAAGATAGCTGAGTTTCAGTTCACATAATATTCTGGGAGGTGCAAAAACAGGTAGGTTTGCTGAACCCTTTCCCTATATTCACCATCTACTTGGGATGGTGAATTCAGTAGGATTAATTTTGAGTAAACACAAGGAAGAAATTGTGCTGCAAACAAGTGTTTGCCGCATGGTGGCAGCTGCTTGTGTATTCATTGCAAAGCTCATCCCTGACAAATTTCTGTGGCATTACTGAATACCTGTTGGCTTCCTCTTGCCATTACTCAGAGTAAGAGGAAGAAACCACATATTCCCTCTGAACATCATTTAAGGCAAATATCACTGGAAATGTTTGCCTTGAGCAGCTTTCCTAAAACTGGTACCCTTCTGATGTTGTGGGACTGCAATTTCCATCCATTCCCAGACAGCACAGCCAATGGTTAGGGATGGTGGGAGCCACATTTAGGAAGGCTTGTCTAGAGTGTCTGGCATTTAATAATAATAATAATAATAATAATAATAATAATAATAATAATAATTTATTTATACCCCGCCCATCTGGCTGGGTTTCCCCAACCACTCTGGGCGGCTTCCAACAAAAGATTAAAATATAATATTCTATTAAACATTAAAAGCTTCCCTAAACAGGGCTGACTTCAGATGTCTGGTAGTTGTTCTCTTTGACATCTGGTGTGAGGGCATTCCACAGGGCGGGTGCCACTACTAGGAAGGCCCTCTGCCTGGTTCCCTGTAACTTGGCTTCTCGCAGCGAGGGAACCGCCAGAATGCCCTCGGCACTGGACCTCAGTGTCCGGGTAGAACGATGGGGGTGGAGACGCTCCTTCAGGTATACCGGACTGAGGCCGTTTAGGGCTTTAAAGATCAGCACCAACACTTTGAACTGTGCTCGGAAACATATGGAAACATTTTTACAGACATATGATACCACCCTGCCTTTTTAGTTATGGCAGGGGTGGGGAATGTTTGGCCCTCTAGACATTGTTGGACTCCAACTCCATACCTGTCAACAGTGGTGATTTGACCAGCTTCTGATTGGAAGTTTTCAGTGACAAGCTCTTGAGCGATTAACAGCACAACCCAAACCATATCCACTTAGAAGTATATCTATTGGATTAAATGGTGGGTATTCCCCACCCAGTAAACGGAGTTAAGATTGCAGACCAATCCATCAAGCCCAGTGTGAGAAGCAAGAAGGAAATGATGCTAGATGGTAGGATTAGTAGAATGTTAAGGATAGTGTTTTTTTGTTTTTTTAAAAAAGCTTATGGGTGCTGGAAAATTCATGGTGGGAATACTGTTGTCATCAACTTTCCCCAGCGACAAGATTACAGTGCACTCCCTATTGAGTATCCCTCATGTTCATGGGAATGATATGTGGATTGCAGTTTGCACTTTCAAACTCTTCTTTGCATCAACCAGGAACAACAGTTGTTGACAGTTGTCACCATTCCACGAGATGCAATAATTGTCAAGGCTGCAATTCTGCATTAGCGGCACTCTCCTCTGAAGGTCTAGTTTCTGGCGTCATTACTCAGTCATGCCTTATTACTTACTGCAGTGAGACCATTTATAAACTATTCGGCTTGAACAAATCTGTTAGAATCAGGTCCCAACTGAACCAAGCAGAAGTAAGACCATATATGTTTCAAGCATTGTAGCAGCGTGACAGCTTGCTAAAGGGGAGGAAAACCAACAGGACCAGCATTTTGTTCACTTAGTTTAACAAGAGTAACACATTCTCATCACTTGGACAAAGAGCAGCAAATAGCCTTTCATATATATATATATATATATATATATATTAGCTATAAGAACCAGCGTTTCTAACGTGTACACAATCACTTCTGCCAAGTGCATTGATGCTGCTTAGATGTGGATATATCCTTAAATCTAACTTCAATCCATTGATTTCAGAGGGCTTACTCTGAATTAGGGTTCGGGAGAAGTTCAATTCAGTTCTTATTTAAATGTGAATTTACCTGGTTTGTACTTTCTGAAAAATGACACAAACCGCAACACAACTATCCTCCAAAATTCACGCATCTCTGAATTTTGCAATTCAGTTCACCAGCCAAATAATGAGTACTTATGCGAGGGTAAAGTAGGCATATAAATTAGTGAAAACACATTATATTAGATAACATTGCTTTGCAAAAATGTGTACGTGAGGCAAAACTGCACACAAAAACATGTACATTCAAAGAAATTGGCACTCAAATGTTCATGTATTATCACAAGGACTTAAAAAAATGCAAACTGTTGTAGGGAACTGAACCATTGCTATTCTGAAGATGTTTATTTCATTTATATTAGAAGGTACAGTTGTACCTTGGAAGTCGAACGGAATCTGTTCTGGAAGTCCGTTTGACTTCCAAAATGTTTGGAAACCAAACTGCGGCTTCTGATTGGCTGCAGGAAGCTCCTGCAGCCAATCGGAAGCTCCATCAGATGCTCGGCTTCCAAAAATAGCTCACAAACCAGAACAGTCACTTTGCGGTGTTCGGGAGCCAAAACATTTGATAATT
>CANTUW010000018.1:0-139014 GCA_947686815.1 Podarcis lilfordi
ATATTTTCAAAAGATAAATTCCTGTTTAGGAAATGTCTTTGGAGCTCAAAAGCACTGAGGATATCTATGCAGAAAATACCATTACAAATGAAAGAAGGTGGATTTGGAAATATTGGAGACCTGCTGATGGTCTTAACTTCCTGACATGGGCAACCTTAGAATATACATATATAGCACTTTTGGTTGGTTGGACAGCATTAGAATCAAAAATATTTCAGAAATATTTGAAATTTCAGATGACTCTTGAAATAATTCAGTTAGAATACTGGATTGTTGTAGCTAATAAAAGCAACTTTGATCCATTTTCCCATGCAAAACTTACTCTGTGGGGATATCCTACTCTAAAAATTTGAATAGAAGATGGTAAGATGGAAAAACTGGATGGAAGCAGGTGTATTGACCTTGATAGATGAAGAATATGAACATTACATGTATGATGTTCTAAGAGAAAAATATTACCTGTCCTATGAGGCCCAATGGCAATATCTGCATCTTTCCATACAACATCTTTTAACAACCTCATCTCAAATGTTCAGTGTAAAGAGTGCATCTTCAGCATTCACCAGAAGCGATAGAATGGTGCCAGGATGGGGAAGGAGTTCCACAATGTAGGGGCTGCATAGTGGCCTAGCTAGCACGATGGTCTCATGAACATTCAAACCATCTCCATAGCGAACCATTCTACCCTGCATCTGCTTCACATCATTTTTAAGCTCTGTCAGGTCCTTTTGGATCAGCTTCAGAACTTGTACTTGAGCCAGTAAATTTCAGTAAATTAGTATTAGTGTCCTCCACCACCATTTCACTGATTAGTGACGCTGTTGGACTTGAAGAAGCTGCCTCTCATTTCGCACTAGTTGACATGGCTACATCTCATTAAAAGAAATAATACATAATGGGAGGTTTTATATACCCAGTAATCAATGACTTTGTCCAAGCAGTCCGATAATTCAGTAGTTTGAAAGCTTGTTAGTCTGGAGAGAGACGGGAAATTTGCTTTCAACGGGTTTTGGGGAATTGACTGCTTTGAATGAAAGGGACGGTGCTGTTCTGTTTGTATTGTAATTATTGGCCAGGTTTGCTGTTTTGTGCTGTCAAATTCTACAACTGATCCTCAACTGTCACTTCGAACCAATCTTTCAGTCGCCAAAATATATCTGCTTCGAATTCCCTTGTTATCTCTGGATTTCACCTAGAGGTATTTTGCTGAAAACAGAATCTTCTTGGTATTCAATATCTTTTAAATTTTTTGCGGGATCGGGAGAGGAGGAGGAGGAGGAAGAGGTGGAAACTATTGGAAATAGAGGCACCAGAATTTAAATCGGAAATTAGGATAAAGTGCAATTAGTCGAAATGACCCTTAAATTTCTGTCGTGGAATGTGAATGGTTTTAATGAAAAGTCCAAGAGAAATAAATTTGAGAAAATCATAAGGAAAAAAATATTGATGTGATTTGTTGCCAGGAAACACATGTTGCCAAAAAACACAAACATATTTTAATAAATAAAAAGTTGGGAATAGAATTTATCAATTCAGACTCAAAGAAGAAAAGAGGGGTGGTAACTTATGTGAAAGAGAAATTGGAACCTAAACTGATATGTAAGGATGAGGAAGGAAGAATTCTAGGAGTACAAATCAACTACCAGGGAGAAAAACTTAATGTGGTAACGGTCTATGCGCCAAATACAAACAAAATGGAGTTTTTCAAAAAATTGGAACAAGTTTTATTAGATCTAGAGAATCACAAATTGATTCTACTTGGAGATTTAAATGGAGTGCCAAAACTGGAATTAGATAGAAGCTCGAAAAGGAAGAACTTAAATCAAGGGAAACTTCCGAGATCGTTTATTGACCTTGAGGAAAACTTAGATTTAATAGATATATGGAGATTCAAAAACCCCATGACCAAACAATTCACACATTTCTCAGAGCCGCATCAGAGCTGGAGTAGATTGGATCAGATATGGATATCAAGAGAATTAACAATAAGAGTGTCGAAATGTGAGATACTACCCAGAACACTATCTGATCACAACCCAATAATATTACACTTAAACTGGAAGACCCAGGGTATCTACAGATGGAGAATGAATGATTATTTATTTGAAAAAGAAGAAGTGATTGATAAGGCTAAAATTACTTTAAAAGACTATTTTGATTTAAATATTAATAAGGAGACTAACATGGATATAGTTTGGGATGCCAGCAAGGCAGTGTTAAGAGGTTTTTTGATACAACAAAATAGTCAAAGAAGAAAGGAGAGAGAACAAAAAAAGGAAGAGCTAAACACTCAATTGAGAGAATGTGAAAAGAATTTGATAGAAAAGCCGAGCGATGAAGGGAACAAGCAACTGTATAAGATGATACAAGCACAATATTCAACATTAATAAATCAAGAGGTAGAATGGGGAATTAAGTTAATGAAACAAAAATTTTTGAATCTGCAAATAAAACTGGAAAGTTCCTGGCGTGGCAGTTGAGGAAAAGAAGAAAACAAAATCTTATTAATAAAATAAAAGTAGAAGACCAAATCTTGGAAGACCCTAATGAAATAAAAAGAGCTTCCTTAAATTCTATGAAAACCTATATAAAAAGAGAAGAAGAAGATGAAATAGAAATGGGAAAATATCTAGAAGAAAACAGAATCAACAGTATATCGGAAGAGGAAAGAAATTTATTAAATAAACCCATAAAAACAGAGGAAATTCAAGAGGCGATAAAGAGGATGAAACTGGGGAAAGCCCCAGGCCCAGATGGATTGTCAGCCAAGTATTATAAAGTTTTAGAAGAACTTATTACACCAGTGCTATGTGAAGTAATGAACGAGATTTTAAGAGAAGGAAGAACACCAGCGTCATGGAAAGAGGCATACATTACGCTGATACCGAAACCTGACTCGGATAGGCTGAATATTAAGAATTACAGACCGATTTCATTATTGAATAATGATTATAAGATCTATGCAGATATAATGGCGACTCGACTTAAATGCCTAGTTAATCTTATCCATACCGACCAGGCTGGTTTTTTACCCAATAGGCAAATAAAAGACAACATAAGACATACAATAAATATCATTGAGTACTTAGAATGCAAAAACGAAATCCCTGCAGCTTTACTGTTTATTGATGCCGAAAAGGCATTCGATAACGTATCCTGGCGTTTTCTTATAAAATGTTTGGAAATGACAGGGATAGAGGGCACATTCCTGGAAGGAATAAAAGCAATTTACTCACAGCAAAGTGCTAAACTAATTATTAATAATAACTTAACAGAACCCTTTGAAATCTCGAAGGGTACTAGGCAGGGTGCCCTCTGTCACCTCTTCTGTTTATTATGATGTTAGAGATAATTACAAATAAGATAAGAAAAACTTCAGAGATACGCGGAATAAAAATAGGAGTGAAAGAATACAAATTGAAAGCTTATGCTGACGACCTTATGTTGTCTTTGGAGGATCCAGAAGAGAGTGTCAGTAAGGTGTTAGATCTGTTAGAAGAATTCGGAAAACTATCCGGTTTTAAACTAAACAGAACAAAAACTAAAATGTTGATTAAAAATGTAGAAGAGAAGGTAAAATCACCTTGAATCTCAGACTGGAATTAAAGTAACCAAAAAGTAAAATACCTTGGAATCTGGTTAACGACAAAGAACATTAATTTGATGGAAGACAATTATACAACCGCATGGAAAGAAATAAGGAAGGACTTAGATACCTGGAATAGAATAAAGCTATCCTGGTCGGGGAGAATGGCGGCAATAAAAATGAGTCTATTACCGAAACTGCTATTCTTATTTCAGAATATACCAATAATCAGGGGAACATCAATATTCAAGGGCTGGCAGAAAATACTTTCTAAATTCATCTGGCAAGGAAAAAGGCCGAGAATCAGATTCAAATTACTCACAGACCAAAGAGATAGAGGAGGATTCGCAGTCCCAAATTTAAAGTTATATTATGAAGCCTCATGCCTCTGTTGGGTCAAGGATTGGATTATTATAAAAATAAAGATCTGCTAGATTTAGAAGGATTTGATTTAAGATTCGGTTGGCACGCTTACCTATGGCGTAATAAGGGAAAGATCCATAAAGGATTTTATAACCATATCTTCAGAGGGCCATTACTGGAGGTGTGTGAAAGAAATTAAAAATTATTGGAACAGAATACCCCTTGGTGGCTTTCGCCAATCGATATCCTGACAATAAAAAAACAAATATCGAAGGAGAAAGATGGACCTACGAAGATTTATTAGTAAAAACAGAGACCGGTTGGAGGATTAGGCCATATGAAGAAATAAAGAACAAATTGACAGGTTGGATCCAATTTCATCAAATCAACTCTATCTGGACCGAGGATAAAAAAATGGGATAAGTGAGAAAAATCTAGATTCCAGATTGAAATATTAGAAAGTAAAACAAAACTCCTATCGAAAATGTATAGCCTGTTGCTCGAATGGGACACCAAAGATGAAGAAGTAAAGGAGGTAATGGTGAGATGGGCAATGGACTTTGGGTATAACATAGAGTTTGATAAATGGCAGGCACTATGGAATAAAGGTATGAGATTCTCGGCATGCACAACACTCAGGGAAAATATGTACAAAATGATGTACAGGTGGTACGTAACGCCCGTAAAACTGGGAAAAATATATAAAACTGGTCATAAATTATGCTGGAAGTGCAAGATTAAGGAGGGCGATTTTTATCATATGTGGTGGTTGTGCGAGCCTATTAGAAAATTTTGGGAATCTATTTACAATGAACTAAAAAAAATCTTTAAATATACCTTTATAAAGAGACCTGAAGCCTTTTTGCTGGGGATAATTGGAGAGGAAATCAAAAAGGAAGATCAAACACTCTTTCAGTACGCGACAGTGGCCGCCAGAACTCTAATAGCGCAGAATTGGAAGACACCAAGAATCCCAACCATAAATGAATGGCAATCGAAACTACTCGACTATCTAGAATTGGCAAAAATGACACAGAAAATAAGAAATCAAAAAGACACAAAGTTTAATAAAGATTGGAATAAATTCATGGCATACATGGAAACAGAGGTAAAAAACTACAAAAACACAGTAGGTGCGATATAACACTTGTGATGTAAAGAATTTTTTTTGAGGAAAAGAAACTGCAGATAGAAAATTTTATAACACATTCCGAAACCGAGATGAAGGGAAGTCAGTCAGTGTTGTGTGTTAAGTAGTTAATGTAGTTAATTTGTTGTTGTCTTATGTCAGGAGTATGTATATGTATGTATATGTTTTTTTTTTGGTGTGAATGTGTTGTGTTTGTCTTTTTTGTTTGTATGGTATTATAAAATAAAATTTATAAAAAAATAAATAAATAAATAAATTTTTGTGTTCCTGGCAAATAACAAAATCCCACATAATTATTATCTGGCCTTTGTTCTGGGCTCTTTCTTTGGTTTTATTTGCAGATGGTATCCTTCTGCTTATTTCGAAGACTCAATCTAGTATTTCTAATTTGATGAAAGCAATTGATGCTTTGGGTAAAATTTCAGGATTTTACCCAGAGGTATTTTGCTGAAAATAGAGAAATGCCTTTCACAATCTTTTTGGTGTTCAGTATCTTTAAAAATTGTGTGCTCCTGGCAAATAACAAAACCCCACAGAATTATTATCTGTATCAAGCTAAAATATTACAGTAAAAGAGAGTCTTTCTGGCAAATCCATCTAAGTTCAATACTGCAGGCTTCAGCGACGAGTTCAGACTTTATCTTGCCACAGTAGTTCCCTTTGGCATACTTTGGTTCTGGAAATCTGTGGAAGGAAAGGGTAGAGTTGAAGGCCAGGACTGAAGACTGTTACAACTATTCCCCCCCTCCCCACATTCTTAATAGAAATCAGGGGTGTTCCCAAAATGTGTAATAAGCTGGCTGTGTGCATCTGAATCCTTCAGACATGCATGAATAGTATCAAATTGAATAGCATGAAGAAAGTCATTATTATTATTTTATTAAATTTATATACCCCCCCTATACCCGCAGGTCTCAGGGCAGTCCACAGGATACAAAGGTCATGCGTGCTTGATAATAGGACCCAGCCATCTTACCCTTTTCCTGCCCCAAGACCAAATAATTTCCTTTGAGGCATGGGAAGGAGGGTTGCAGCAGTGGTGGAGAATCCTGGGCATACTTTACATCCTGGGAACTAAAAATGACCAGCCCAGTTTGCCACCTAGGGAGAGTTGGTGAATTGGTGTAATGGGGCAGATATAGGAGCTTGAGAGCAGAGCTGGCTTCCTTGTTGGTATTTGGACCTCAGCACATTCCCAGCAACAATGGATGTGCAACACTCTGTATTAGTCGGTGACTCACCTCAACCACATTAAGACTTTACAAAGCCCAACTGGTCAGTTGGTCACCCCAAATTAAATGAGATAGGGGGGGGCACCCGTCATTAACTGCTAATAACCTTCCAGTTCTCCCTTTCTTCTCTCTCCTCTGATTTTCCTCTAGGACCGAAAATGAACTTCTGGCCAGTTCTTTTTGAATGTAGGTGTTATGTACTGAAGTTCTCACCCTGAGCCAGCAGGGGATACTGTAGATAGTTATGCAAATAAGGGATCGAAAGTGACGTTCAGTGATTGGATAGTTTTAGAAAGTTGTTACAATTATGTGTACTGGAGCTCTATATAAGCAGGGGGATACTGTAGATAGTTCAGGTCCACGTATGCAAATAAGGGATCAAAAGTGACGCTCAGTGATTGGATAGTTACAGAAAATGGTTACTGTTGCGTTCTAGTGGAGCTCTATATAAGCAGGCTGACTGAACCCTTCAGTTCAGTTCTGTTCTGGCCTCTGAATAAACAAGAGCTGTTTGAAGAAACGCTGTGTCGTCTGATATGTTCACCCACAACTTAACAGTATGTATGTGTTAAGAGTGACAAAAAAGTCTCCTCTTTTACATTGCATTTCCAACAGTTCTTATTTTTCATTTTGTACATTTGTTAGTTTGGTGGGTATTAAGTACCACCTATAAATGGAATTTGGCAGCATCTTATATACCAGTCCCTCTCTCTGCATGAGAATGCTGGCAACCTAATTGGAACCGGTGCAGAAACCTGTGCCTCAATTGCACACCCAAATAATCTGAGCTCTAAAAATTGCATGATGTTTTGCTTAGGTTAAAAACAATGAGAAGAACTCACAGACTCTGATCAAGCTGGGAGCCTGTAATCCACATCCATTTATTCTCTGCTAATGATAGTGAGAGTCCGATCCAGAATTTTTCATTTTTTGTAATGTTTTTATGAAGTCCTGTGTCAGAGAAAATGTATTTTTGAAAAAGATATTTGCTGATTTTCAAACTGATGGCATCAAAACAAAGATTAATATAAACTCCACTATCAACCGCATCCTCCTGGAAAGACTTTCTAAATAAAAAGAGGACTTGGGCTACAGTTACATGAATTTGCTTGCAACTTACTGCTTTGGTTCTCACTAGTCAAGTTCCCCAAGGCCCTATCTAGACACTGATGAACTGGCCTTGGGTGGGAATGGGATGAAATACTAAACAAGGCCCTGCACTCCACAAGCTTCTCAAGTCACAAAGCATGATACCATTGTCGAGTTACTAAGTTAGAATTAAACGCAATTGGACTCAGGCTTCCTTCAGGCATTGCATGAAATATATCATTGTTCCTGACCATTTCCTGTTTGTCTTGGATGACCAGCAGATGAGAATCCCTTGTTGAACAGTCATGTTGGCTCTCATTCCAGGTTTTAGTATCTTCCGATTGCCAGTAGCATTTGTCCCTGTGGAGCTGCCATTGTACAGGGCACACTTTGCAAGTGGAATTAACTGTGGAAGGGAAGATAGACACATAATTTAATGATTCTGACTGGCTCACCATTTCCAATGTAGAAAAACATTATGTACTCTGCAACTGCAGAAACCAGTGGCTTTAGGCTTACTGACGCCAATAGTGCTTCAGTAGCCACAACCTCAATAAGCTAAACTATAGTAGTCCCTCCAAACTGGTGGCTTTATTTATTGACTGAAAAGGTGATTGATCAGATGGGGTGGGTGGGTAGCAAAATAACGCTTGTAGCATAGGGAAAGGGGCAGCTAGTCACAGAAAATGAGTTAAAAGTCTATAGCCAATTGAAGTACAGTCGTACCTCGGAAGTCGAACAGAATCTGTTCTGGAAGTCCATTTGACTTCCGAAACATTCAACTTCCGAAGCGCGGCTTCTGATTGGCTGCGAAAGCCCCATCGGACATTCAGCTTCTGAAAGAACATTCGAAAACCGGAACACTCACTTCCCGGTTTTGATCATTTGGGAGTCGAGGTACGACTGTATATGTTTGGACCAAACCACATGTTTCAATACATCGA
This sequence comes from Podarcis lilfordi, assembly GCA_947686815.1. Lineage (NCBI taxonomy): Eukaryota > Metazoa > Chordata > Lepidosauria > Squamata > Lacertidae > Podarcis > Podarcis lilfordi. Next base: position 8,365 of record CANTUW010000018.1, read on the forward strand.
TTTGTGACATTATTCTGACTGTTGCTTCCTTACTGCAAAACTTATTCGTGATGGGGAACTTGCGGTTTGAAAGTGGATTTTGTCCCATTGGGTTTCCACAGTGACCTATATTTGTAAAAAAAATAAAAACAGGTACAATATATAAATTTTTACCTGAGGGCTTGCTCTGGTATTGGTTGCAGAGGCTGCGTCTTAGGAAAGCCTGAAACTTGTCTAAACAGAGATTGCATCTGCCAGCATTTACTCTGGTTTCTCCTTTCTCAGTTTTCAACTGCAAAGCTACTCCTCACCAAACAAACAAACAAACAAACAAACAAACAAACAAACAACACATTTATTTAAATAAATAAGCATCATGTTAACACACATAATCAAAATATGGAGGCCAAGGAATGAAAAAAGAAGATGGATACAATTACCGTAGATTCCGGCGTAATAGGCGACTGGACGTATTAGACAACCTCCCAAATTGGCAGCTCCAATTTGGGGTTTGTCTTATAAGCTCAGTCTTTCTCCCAGAACGGAGCCCGCTGCATGCCGCCTATACCCGGCGTATAAGACGACCCCCAACTTTTAACCTCTTTTCCAGGGTTAAAAAGTCATCTTATACACCGGAATCTACGGTAGATACGGAGAGCAAGCTGCAAAAGAGACCTGCCACAATTCCTCCCACAGAAGTATGAATCCATCTTGGCCTTCTTCAGAAAATCACATAGTAAGGGGAATGATGGCAGCATCTTTACGAATATAAAAGTATTTATGTTATCCGCTTGGTTGCTAAAGAAAATAGACAAAAATAACTCTTCACAATGTTGGAGAAACTGTGGGAATGATGGAAAACTTATGCACATCTCTGGGAATGCCCACAGATTAAAAACTTTTGATTAAAAGTATTTCAGGATAGGGAACAAATTACATTTCAATCGATTGCTTCAGATCCCAAATGACACCACAATCGTACCTTGGATGCCAAATACCTTGGTACTCGGACGTTTTGGCTCCCAAAAGCAGCAAACCCGGAAGTGAGTGTTCTGGTTAGTAAACGTTCTTTGGAACCAAAACGTCCGACGGGCCATCTGCAGCTTCTGATTGACTGCAGAATCTTCCTGCAGCCAATCGAAAGCTGTGCTTTGGTTCATGAACGTTTTGGAAGTCAAACGGACTTCTGGAACAGATTCCCTTTGACTTCCAAGGTACAACTGTACTTTCAATATTTGTGGATGAAGCACATACAATTTAAAAACAAGAATACCACATATATGGAATCAATTCAAATCCAAGAGAGATAACGACTAGGACATTAGAAGATTATATATTAACAAGTAGTCTTATTTTTAACATGTGATAATATGCTCTAATTTTCCCCATTTTAAATTCCTTGAGGGATTTTATCCCACTGCTCGGTAAGTTGCTGGATGATTCTACTGAATCTTGGAGACTCTGGGGTTGATAGTCAGGAGTCTCATCTTCTGCTGCTGTTCTGAGAGCTGCCATACTGGGCTAAACCAAATGTTCATAACCTGCTGACTGGGCTGGAGCTGATGGAAGATGTTAGACAATCATTCTGTATGTGCTTTTACTGTATGGTAAACCACTTCAGGATGCCACATGGAAAGCAATTCATAAATGAAATAATAAACAATACTCACCCAAGACTGTCACAGCCACCCCCAGGATGATGATCACAAAGCCTCCTGTCCACAGGGTGATCTGGTACCAACAGGGAAGCCCAGAAGCATCTGTGAGGAGAGGGAAAACTTGAATGATGCGAGTCCGCAGTACCTAGACTAGAGTCTCCTGCAACTCATTGCAGGGATATAATGCTGGGTGATTTGTTTTTGTTTTGTTTTTTGACACAAAAAAATCGCTTCAGGAGACAACAGGCAAATGGTATTTGTTTAGTAATGACTGCTCCCCACATCAAGTGGGGGGCGCCTTTTGCGTGGTCGCACGCAGCCCCCTGGATCCCAGTGCGGCTCCCGGTAGTACAGGCTGGCTTTGCCCTCCCCAGGCTGGATACCTGGAGGTCTCCGCTACCTCAACCAATCACCCAATCCCGCCTGGGGAGGCGCTGCCAGGGGATTGGCCAGGTAGGGGGAGGGACCACCCTGCCCACACAACAGAATCTTACCTGCAAAGCATCAGTTGGCTCCAGAGCTTCTCCCACCCTGCCCTCCCTCAATTAAGTCTTCTTTTGCAGGTTAACCTCTTCTCCACAGGTACGTGGGCACTGCTACATCATGATCGCTGTTGAAGGGCCAGAAAAGAATTTTCCTGCATCGGCAGGTTTTGCCTTCCCTTAGCAAAACATCACAACTTTGGTGGTTTCAGGCCTTGGGCAGAATCCTTTAGTCTGTCTTCCTAAATGGGCGGGGCGTGAAGCGGTGGACCCCCCCTTGCGGCTGTGATCCCAGGGTTCCCCGTTAAAGGGGTCTTGAGGGGAGGCATTGGCCATACGCCGAGAGGTTGTCATTGCTCTCCCCTGCGATGGCGGCAAAACAGGGGGCAGGCTCTCTGCTTGAATAAATGTTCTCCAGAGCCAGCCCAATCCCCACACATTCTGGATAACCCTGATGTCTCCCAGATCCCTGGCTGGGGACTGGGAAGGATATACGCCCAATACCTGAGACAAGGTCTCCCTACATCTGAAACTTAATAAAGTTGTGGCCAATTTTAATCCCATAACACATTGTCTTGAGTCATTATTCCACTCGGGGGTCGCCTGGGGTTGGGGGGGCTCCACCTGTTCATGCAAATTGCCAAAATTCATTGTATTAGGCTTGAAAAAAATTGTGTGCTGGCTGCGCAAAACTGCAAACAAAAACGTGCATATTCAGAGAAATGCACACTAAAATGTTGAATGTTCAGGAGGAGTTTAAAGGGGTGTGTGAAAGTGATGTAGGAATGTGGAGATCTGCCAAGCTAAACTTGTCTAATTTAGAAGTTCACAAAAGACAAAAATAAGATTGAGCTTTGATGGAGCTTGCACGATAATGAGAAAAGGTGATCTCCCACTCCACATGCAAGAACTCATGAGCAGTCTTTGATACCAGTCTTCTGATGATCTGAAAATCTCGTCACTGTTCTGGATCTCCAGTTGTAACCCCTTGACTATGTTCAGCTCACTGTCATTGATTTTGTGCTCCTCTTCCTATCTGGCATGATTGAAAATATATTGCCACGGGGGGCCACCAGGTGGCGCGTTGGAAGATGGCCGACAATAACATCTCCCTGACCCATACGAGGTACTAAGGGGCTGCTATGGGAAGTATGCAGCCTTCCTGAACTCCTCCAGGATGTGGAGGAGAACTGTCCTGCCAGCGGTGTTCACAATGCACCCCCTGAAACGAGTGATGGGGGTGCCGAACACTTGGCACAGGCCCTCGGTGAAGTCAGATCTTCCTGAAGCCGATTCCAATTAGCGCGTGCTGGTTGCTTCAGCTTGGAATTATAATTGGAAACATACGATTGGAAACGAAGCTGAAAGCACATACATCAAGTAAAGCTCGAAGATAAGACTGCTGATTAATGGATCTCTGCGACCAGGAGTGACGGATGGATAAGTAAATCTTCTGATGAATCACCATAAGGAGACTGTATGTTTGGAACGAAGGGGGGGTGGAGGAAAAACTCTTTTTTCTTTGCATGATGTGACATTAATAAACCTTCACCCCAGATAGAAACAAGATTGTCGCGTTTCTATGAATCACAGGCAGGATTTTAAGAACTATGTGGGACGGAGTATAAGGAAAGAAGACTGCAGAATGGTGAGAAAAGAAGAAAAATTTTATGACGCAGTTAAAAAATGGCATCTCGCCATGACAGGTTTGCCAAGGAAGAAGGACTGGGGGGGAGAATCAGGATTGTTTGAAAGAGAAGGAATGCTGGAATGTAAGTTTGACCTGACAGAACCCCCAGACTCATTTGTTATTTGGTAAGCCTGAGAAAAATAAAGGACAGATCGGAGATTAATTTTGTTTATGGAAGCGTTGTACAGAGGCTGTCCTGGATCGATATGATTTTTGGAAAAGTACAAAATCCACATAGAATGCCAGCTGTTAACCTGCTTGTGAAAATCATCAGAGATCGCAAAGAAAGGAATTTATGATAACAACAAGAAGAGAAAAGAAGTAACAAAGGACTTTCCGGATCAAACTGGAGAGAACCGTCTAATTAATGCAGTAAGATAAGTGATGCTGTTTTGGACTCGAGCGGAGCTTGATGTATGGGTACCCCCAACAAAATTTAAAAATTGGCTGTATAATTTGGAATCAATGTGATAATGTGATGTGATTGGCCTGTTAATAATTTTTTTTTTTTAAAGAAAATATATTGCCACTTTCTGGTGTCTGTTATGTTTTTAATGCAGATTTCCTCCACTGCTGATGTGACTGTCAGCTGTCAGCAGCATGCTTTGTCAAAATCAGGGAAGAGAAATACAGCGAAGAAGAGAGGAAGGAAACCATCTTTTATGTCTGGTGTTTTCATAGAATCATAGAGTTGGAAGAGACCACAAGGGCCATCGAGTCCAACCCCCTGCCAAGCAGGAAACACCATCAGAGCACTCCTGACATATGGTTGTCAAGCCTCTGCTTAAAGACCTCCAAAGAAGGAGACGCCACCACACTCCTTGGCAGCAAATTCCACTGTTTTGTATTAGTTTGAATTTTAAAAATGTTCAGATTCTTAAGAAAACATTCATCCACTAATAGGAAGCAGGTTGAAATACTTTGCTATTTTTATTTAGAGGAAAAAGTGGATGTGCTGCATTGATTTTTCTGCAGAAGAATTATAGCATAGTAGCATCAGAGGGGACCAATCTATGCAGAATAGTCCAATCTATGCAGTTCTAGCATACAGGAATCAAACCTGCAACCTAGGCAGTATATGAACCATGTTCTAACCAACTAGGCTATATATTCACAGAAAATGTACCCTCACATCCAAAGTGGTTGAAAAAATCATGGTTATTAACAGACGTATCTGGCAATCGGTGAGCATGGGAATATTTATATGCATTCACTAACTGATGTAATTTCAGTACCCCGTGGCAAGAAGTCTTGAAGCCGATAGCTATGGAAATTTTGTTCCAATTCTGCAATCTGTATTTGCCGCATAAAACGTGCTCCCCCCTTTTTGGGGTTTTGTTTTGTTTTGTGTGTTTTTTTGGACATGTTTGTAGTTTTTTTTTTTTTTTTAAAGCAATTTATTGGATTTTACAATAGGAATAAATGTAATAAACAATATAACATTCGTCTTAACATAATTTCACATTTTCTTTGGACTTCCTCACATCTCCCGCTCCCACCTTCATCATTATAACATTTTGTCAGCAATTTATCATCTTATTTAAATTCTTATATCTCTTCGATATTTCATGATCTTATAGTTCTCATAAAGAGTTAAACTTTCACAGTTTTTCTTATTTTCTTAAAAACTTCTAAGTTAAGTGGTGCTCAGTTATTTAGTCAAGCATCTTATTCAGCATTCAATCAAATCACAATGTTTTTGTAGGTAGTTCTTAAATTTCTTCCAATCCTCCTCGATTCTCTCTTCTCCCAGGTCACGGATTCTGCCAGTCATTTCAGCCAGTTGCATATAGTCTATCAGTTGCATCTGCCATTCTTCCAGTGTGGGTAGATCTTGAGTTTTCCAATGTTTTGCGAGTAGTATCCTTGCTGCTGTTGTTGCATACATAAAAATGTTTGGTCCTTCTTTGCCACCCCTTGGCTGACAATACCCAAAAGGAAAGCCTCTGGTTTCTTAGTGAAAGTATATTTAAATACCTTTTTCAATTCATTATAAATCATTTCCCAGAACGCCTTCACTTTAGGGCAGGTCCACCAGAGGTGAAAGAACGTTCCTTCACACTCTTTACATTTCCAGCACTTGTTATCAGACAGGTGGTAAATTTTTGCGAGTTTGACTGGGGTCATATACCATCTATAAATCATTTTCATTACATTTTCTTTCAAAGCATTACATGCAGTAAATTTCAATCCATTACTCCACAGCCTTTCCCAGTCCTCAAACATAATATTATGCCCAATATCCTGTGCCCACCTTATCATAGCCGATTTAACCATTTCATCTTGTGTATTCCATTCCAACAGCAAGTTATACATCCTTGAAAGTATCTTAGTCTTTGGTTCTAACAATTCTGTTTCTAATTTCGATTTCTCCACCTGGAACCCTAGTTTCTTATCATTTTTAAAAACTTCTTTAATCTGAGCATAATGTAACCAATCTCGCACTTTGTCTTTCATTTTCTCCAAACTCTGCAATTTCCAATTGTCTCCATCTTTTCTAGTATTTCCCAATATTTTGGCCATTTGGCCTCCATATTGGGTCTTTTTCGGGCCTTAGCTTCCAAAGGTGAAAGCCACCTTGGTGTTTTATTTTCCAGCAAGTCTTTATATTTTGTCCAGACATTAAACAGTGATTTTCTAACAATATGGTTCTTAAAGGCCTTATTTGCTTTAACTTTGTCATACCATAAATATGCATGCCATCCAAAAACATTGTTAAACCCTTCCAAATCCAACACATCAGTGTCTTCAAGAAGTAGCCAATCTTTTAGCCAGCAAAACGCTGCGGCTTCGTAATACAACTTTAAGTCCGGCAGGGCAAAGCCCCCTCTTTGTTTTGCATCAGTTAATATCTTAAACTTAATTCTGGGCTTTTGCCCTGCCAGACAAACTTCGAAATGTCTCTCTGCCACTTCTGAAAGCACTCCATTTTGTCCAAAACCTGAAGTGTTTGAAATAAAAACAACATTCTTGGCAATACATTCATCTTAATCGCAGCAATTCGGCCTAACAAAGAAAGTTTCAATTTTGACCAACTGTCTAAGTCTCTCTTAATTTCTGTCCAACATTTTTCATAGTTATCCTTAAATAGACTTAGATTTTTTGCTGTTATGTTTACCCCTAGGTATTTTACTTTTTTAACCACATTAAGTTCCGTCTCATTCTGAAACCGTTCTGACTCTGTCTCAGTCAAATTTTTCCCAAAACCTTGGTTTTCTGTTTATTTAATTTAAATCCCGCCACCCGACCAAAGTCATTAATCAATTGTAATACTCTTTTCGTACTAGGCTCTGGCTTCTGCAAGGTCAAAACCAGGTCATCTGCAAAAGCTTTTAGTTTATATTGTTTCTGACCAACCTGAATTCCTTCCACCAACTGGTCCCCTCTAATCATGTTCAATAGCACTTCCAGAACCGAAATAAATAACAAAGGGGAGATAGGGCAGCCTTGTCGTGTCCCTTTTTCAATTTTGAACTCTTCTGTAACCACATTATTAACTATCAGTTTAGCTTTCTGTTCTGAATATATCGCCTCAATCCCATTCTCAAAACCCCGTCCCACTCCCATCTCTTTTAAGTTTCCCATCATAAATTTCCAAGAAATATTATCAAAGGCCTTCTCCGCATCTATAAAAATTAAAACTGCTTTTGTATTTATGTCAGTTTGGAGAAGTTCCAAGATATCAATAATGTTCCTTGTGTTAGCAAACAGATGTCTACCTGGGAGAAAACCGGCCTGGTCCTTATGAATTACTTCATTTAAAACTTTTTGAATCTACTTGCCAAAATATCTGCAAATATTTTGTAATCCACATTTAAAAGGGAGATGGGACGGTAGTTCTTCAGTTGTGTCTTTTCAGCTTCTGACTTTGGTATCAATGTGATAAACGCTTCCTTCCACGAATCCGGTGCCCTCTTCCCCTCCATAATTTCATTGCTAACCTCCATCAAGGGTTGTATCAAATAGTCTTTTAGTGTCTTATAATACTTGGAGGTCAGCCCGTCTGGCCCTGGAGATTTGCCAAGTTGCATGTTCTGAATAGCTTGTTCAATCTCCTGTCGTGTTATTTTAGAGTTCAGGGTTGTCCTATTTTCTTGTGACAGTTTAGATAATCCATTTTTGGCAAAAATTGTTTAATCTCGACTTCGTCTTGCGGCCCTTGGGTATATAGTTTTTAAAATATCTCTGGAAACACTTTCTAATGTCCACTGGATTCTGAATGTTTCTTCCATCGACCTCTAAATTTGTAACCGTATTTAATCTTTGTCTTCTCTTCAACTGCCAAGATAGCAGTTTTCCACATTTATTCGCCGACTCAAACGTTTTTGTTTCATTAATTTAATCTTCCATTCAATTTCCTGATTTATCAATTTAGAATATTGTGTTTGATACAGTTTAATTTCTCTCAGAGTTGGCTGTGACTTTGGATTCACTCTTAATTTCTTCTCTAATTCTTTTATTTTATCCAAGATCTTGTCTTTTTCTCATTTTGTGTTTTTTCCTTACTACATTCTGTTGTATCAAGAATCCCCTCATGACAGCTTTGCTTGCGTCCCAGACGATTCTTTTTCCACCGAATTATTCATGTTTATCTCGAAATAGTCTTTCAAAACTTTTTGGGCCTTCTTGGTAATTTCCTGATCTCTAAACAAATTGTCATTCATCTTCCATCTAAAGGATCCAGTTGGTAGTAGTGTCATATCCATCTTTACTGCGTTGTGGTCAGAGCAGGTCTTTGGGCAGATTTCCACTTTTCTAACCCTAGGTGCCAGGCCTCTAGAAATCCATATTTGGTCGATTCTTGTCCAGGTCAGTTGGGCTTCAGAAAAGAATGTTCCTTCTCTACCTAGTGGGTTCTTTGTTCTCCAAATGTCAATCAAGTCCATATTGTCAGTCATTTCAAAAAGGTTTTAGGTAGTCTGCCATCTTTTGTGACATTTTGACTTTGCGACTTGTCCATGTTAGTTGATACGACCCCGTTCATGTCTCCCATCATTATGATGTTGTTGTAATCCAGATGATCCAGCATTGTCCCCTGCAACTTCTTGTAAAATTCCGATTTCCCTTCATTGGGTGCATAGATTCCTAATATCAGCAGTTTCTCTCCTTGATATTGTATCTCAATAGCCAAAATCCTTCCATGTTCATCTTTAAATAGAAATTTAGGTGACAGGCTCTCTTTTGCATATATCACCACTCCTCTCTTCTTCACTTTGTCCGACGAAATAAATTCCTGGCCCAATCTTTTATTTATTAACACTTTTCTGTGGAGCCTCGTCACATGTGTTTCTTGTAAACAGATAATGTCCAATTGTTCTTTTTTTAATATATGAAATATTTTCTTCCTTTTCTCCGGAATGTTACAACCATTAATGTTCCAGCTCAACAGTTGCAGAGACATCCTGGATCTGTCTGGTTATTTCTCCCGGGGTGGTGTCTTCTCTGGATCTTCAAGTTCCCCAGGTGCAGGTATTAATGCTGCCTTTGCCCCAGGCCCGGAAGGTAGTTCAATTCCTTTTTGTAGGTCCTCTCCGTATGTAGCCAGAAATTTATCTCTCTCTTCCAATGTTCTAATTTTGACCTTTCTCGCTCTAAAGGTAAAAGATAATCCTTGGGGAAATTCCCACCTGAATGGAATTGCGTTGCTCCTTAATAATTTAGCAAGTTCAGAGTAGGCGGCTCTGAGATCCAACAGTTGTCTTGGAATATCTTTATATATCTCAATTCTTCTATCCAAAACCTCCAGTGACTTTTCGTAATGTAGACCCAAAATCTTATCCCTTTCCTCCTTCGATCTCAATGTAATCAAACAATCCCTGGGCCTCTCCTTCTTTATAAATCTTCCAAGTCTGAAAGCTGACACAATTTTAAAGTCCTTTTCTTCCAAATTCCAGAACTTGGAAAGTTCTTTGGTCAAAAACTCAGTTAGATTTCCTTCTTCTGCCTCTTGTAATGATCTAATCCTCAAATTATTCTCACGATTTCGCAGTTCTATCATAGAAAGATAAGTCTGATGTTCCCCAACTTGTTTAGTGAGTGGTCTTACCTCTTGCTCTAAATTTTCCAATTTTTGTCTGGTATCCTCAGCCAATTTTCGGTTTTCTACTGAGGCCTCCGTTAACTGTCCAATTGCTTGTGTATTCTGTCCCACCTGTGTAGTTAATTTGTTTAGACAATCTGTATTTTTATCAATCTTTGCTGATTGCGCATCTACTTTCTTGTCCAAAGCTTCCAATTTTTCAAAGATTTTTCTAGAACAGAAACAGATGCTCCTGAGGCCATATCTTCCAATTGTAACTGCTCTGCTTCACCCTCTCCCTCTTTTGCCTGTGGCAAAGCAGCTTCTTCCAGTTGTACTTCTGAGGGCAAAGTAGGCACAGATGATCTACGTGTCTGCGAGGCTGAGGTTAGAGTTGTTAAAGTTGTTTGTCTGACTCTTCCTCTTCTTCTTGTACCACTCATTCCAATGTTATCTATCAGTCAAGGTCACACTGAGTTTTTCCCACAGGAATAGAAAGGCCCAGAGCAAGCAAACAACAAGGGAATCGAAAGTAAATGTATTTGTAAAGTCACTGTTTTAATCCAATCCTCTAGAGGGAGCTTAAGATGTCTTTCAGAGTCTGATTTAATGTCCCAGAACCTTCCAATATAAGTATTAAGCAGAGTTTAAAAGTAATCACTTTGTTGCAGACAGTGCTTATTTGTCTCCAAAAAGAATGTTTCAAATTTAAAAGGTCTCAATACCCTCAGATTGTTGCAAATTCTAATATACAGTATCCAAATCAACACTGACAGCTCACTCTTACAGTGCTCAAGCAATCCTGACTCTGGGTTTCACCTTCCAATTTGTAATCCAATAAAAGGGGAAAGTCAAGTGCAAATAAAAATCCAAATCTTTAGCTTACTGGTTTTGCTTTAAATTGTAAGTTCCATAGATGCTTGGCTGTGTAGAGTTTAAAATCTCTTTCTTTCAGCCTCCACTCCTCCGCCTTAGTTGCTTTTTTTTCAAGTTCAATGGCTGCGGAAGACGGACTTCCTGTTTCCACGTCTCTCCGCTTTCAGCCAAGTTCAAGCCGAATTAAACCTTCTCATTTAAAATTTGTAATTCCAAGTGATTCAGTCTTTACTCACGAATAAGTTGTTTTTCTTCCAAGTCCGAATTTTGACAGGAAAAGGGATCAGCGCTCACCGGCAGCAGCAGCGCGGCTTCACTCCGCTGACTGTGAAACGGCTCTCAGCACCGCAACCCCCCTCCACGCTCCGGAGCCCCTTACGAGGCTCCTTCTGCAGTTGGAGGGCTGCTCGTGGCGCCCGCCGAGCCTCAGGACCCCAGGCTCTTGCTGCCTGGGGTTTTCCTCGATGGGTCTCCGCTTCGCCGCAGCGGACGACCCGATTTCAGCGGAGCCTCCTCTCCCGTCGGGAGAAGACCGCCATTGCCGTTCGCGCCGCCCCCCGGAAGCCCCATGTTTGTAGTTTTAAGTTGATATTAGCGCCATTAAAACACACAATAAAACAATTGCTTCAAGACATAAGCATGCCCAATGAAAACATGCAACAAAAATTCCTTTAAAACATGGCAGTAATTAATCATGAGATTTATGCTGAGAAATCTGTGTAAACAGGGGCATCTTCAAAAGCCCACAGAATGCCAATAGAGATGAATATGCTTGTGTTTCATCATGGAGTGCCTTCCATATCGCTAGTGCTATCGGTGAAAGGAGCCCACCTCCCACAAGCCAAGAATCAGGAAGGTGTGGCAAGAGTAATTGGGCTTCATTGGTTGTTTTAATGCCCTTACCTGACAACGAAAGCGAAGTTGTTCTTTTAGGAAATCTGGTCCAGAGCTGTTTAGGGGTTTATACCTAAGTAACGGCGTTTCCGTGTGCTGCTCTGGTTTGCCAGAAGCGGCTTAGTCATGCTGGCCACATGACCCGGAAGCTGTATGCCGGCTCCCTCGGCCAATAAAGCGAGATGAGCGCCGCAACCCCAGAGTCGGCTATGACTGGACTTAATGGTCAGGGGTCCCTTTACCTTTTACGTAAGTAACAAGACCTCAAAAATCCAGCTTGATGTCTAATGGGCAGCCAGTGCAAATCCCTTACTACAGGCATGAGATGTGCCTGGTAAGACAGACATGGTCCAAATGGAAGTTACTCTGCCCATTCAATAAATCCGCTCCACTTCCCAGTGGGGAGGAGTTGTGATGGACCACGTGGCCACCCTCTCCCCTCCATGGGCGGGGATGAAGTCCCACGTCCCCGGAGGTTCCCAGCCATGTCATTCACCTGCCAGCCAATCCGCTGGCTTTGGGGGCGTAGCTGGGCCCCATTTAAACTGAGGCATGAGCCGGAGAGATTCCTCTTGGCTCACTTCCTCAATCTCCCTCCCTTCCCCCCTATTTTCAGGTTTCGAATTTGGCCTTGCTATGGACCTCGGTCTGTATAGTCAAAGTTATGGTTTTCCCAGCAGTGATGTATGGAAGTGAAAGCTGGACCATAAAGAAGGCTGATCGCCGAAGAATTGATGCTTTTGAATTATGGTGCTGGAGGAGACTCTTGAGAGTCCCATGGACTGCAAGAAGATCAAACCTATCCATTCTGAAGGAAATTAGCCCTGAGTGCTCACTGGAAGGACAGATCCTGAAGCTGAGGCTCCAATACTTTGGCCGCCTCATGAGAAGAGAAGACTCCCTGGAAAATACCCTGATGCTGGGAAAGATTGAGGGCACAAGGAGAAGGGGAAGACAGAGGACGAGATGGTTGGACAGTGTTCTCGAAGCTACCATCATGAGTTTGACCAAACTGCGGGAGGCAGTGGAAGACAGGCGTGCCTGGTGTGCTCTGGTCCATGGGGTCACGAAGAGTCGGACACAACTAAACGACTAAACAACAACAACAACATGGACCTCGGTTAGTCTCCATTGAGGGGCCTGGTAGGAGTTTTTCCACTTGGCAAATTGGCATGGGCCATTTGGTTTTTGCCTACCTCGTAGCAATTGTCACAACTTTGTAAGGTTTGGCAGTTAGGCATTGGTTGATCTTATGACAGGGGAGGTGAGGTGTGGCCATCATCTGCCACTCCAAGTTTAAGGGTATACCATTAAAGGAATCCGGGGGTGTGGCTCTTGTCTGAAGTCCAGGGCTGGGCTAGGGCCATGCCATGACCCCGTTGGGAATCCAGAGGGAGCTCGAGTTGGTTTGCATTGACAGGGCTCCCCCTACCGGTGGTTGACCCTTACCAGACTCCCTGCATAACAGGCAGGAGTCAGATATAGCTGGGTCAGTTCCAATGCCTAAGCCAATACCGCTCACATTCTGTAACCAATAAAGTTGTGGCCTAAATTTGCCCAGTAAGCTTAACCTAATATTTGTGTCCTTGTGTCTTATTCATCAACGAGGGGGTGGTCTCGGGGTCTCGACACGCAATTTAGTTGCCTAACAATATTGCTCAAAAACCTGACAAAAAGAAATGGAGCGCCAGATGCTAAAAAATGAGGCATGCTCTTTAACCAGGAAGTGGACCTGATGTGGAAAGAAGTTCTGCAGCAAAACTTTGGCCATTGCATTTGAAAATGTGTCCTGGGCTGCAGTGAAAGAAATGAGTCACCAACCTTTGTTGGGCAGGCACAGTGGGGAACAGGTGTTAGCAGAGAAAAGGACAGGCAGGCGCTGTAGTTTTCACCATGAGTCACCTCCGTGGCTCAGTAGGTGCATAGGAAAAGGATGTGGCTGGAGCGGGTGGTCAGGCAACAGGCTCACACCTTTAAACTGTGCCTTGGCCAGGACATTGGGTGCAGCATCTACAGAAGCGTTTTTTCTTCGCTAGGCTGGGGGAAGGAGTGTGAAATGTTGCAGAAGAAGCAGCAAGCAAAGACCCATCTATGTGCACGCTTCATGCTACATGCATGCTTGGAATTTGAATAAAAGCATATTATAACATCTTATGTCAATGTCTTGTGGTTGTTGTTTTAGTGTTCATACTATTAACTTGTAAGATATGGATTTGTGTTTTTGTTTTGTTTTGTGTTTGTTGTTGTTGCTTTTTTCAGTTTTCGAATGTTGATATTTATGTGTTGTGTATTGCTATTTTCTGATATCTTTCATGTTGTTGTTGTGTGGAAAATACTAATAAAATTTATTTTTTTAAAAAAGAATTTGAATAAAAGCATATTATAACATCTTATTTCCCAAGCTAACTAGCATATCTAATTTTATTTACATTGTCCTCAATTCTGCATCCTTTAAAAATAATAATCTTACTTATACTTTTCATTTATATACGTTACAGTAGTTCAACAATAATTCTAACATATCAAACCTCGGTTCTCTTCCCCCTCTTTCTGCAGTTCTGTACATTTATTTTCATCATTTCCTGCATACTCCAAATTATCTTCACTTATTCTTTTATGCTCATATATCTCTCTCTCACACACATATATATTTAAAAAAACAACTGCAGGGATTTACAATAATCCTGCTCATGTCTTAATGTCTCTTTACAATTTATTTGTAACTATTCACTGAACCATTTCCATTCCTTTCTTAAAATCTTTAAGATAACACATTTGTAAAAATCAACAACCCAGAAGCTTTTCTTTTGAGAATTATAGGATTAGAACTACCTAAATAGTATAGAAATTTATTTATGTATGCAACTACAGCTGCAAGAACGTTATTTGCTCTCAGATGAAAAGAAGTCCAGAAGAGAGAAAACTGGTTACAGAAATTAATGGACCATACAGACATGGCAAAACTCACCGTAATATAAGAAATCAAGACAACAAACTTGTTATAAAAGAACAAATGACATCCTTGGTCCTGTTTCTGATTTTTTTGTTATTTTGGGGGGGATACAAAACAACAAATACCACATGGAAGGATAGAGGTATTACTGGGTACATAAATGCACTTGTTGATGATCAGAAATAACTCCAGGTTTCTTTACAATGAATAAATTGAATATTGAAACATTTCTGCTCTCATCATGTTTAAAAACATGCAGCCAGATCTTGATTTCATTTTTATGTGAACTTCAAAGGACAACTCCCTCTCCCTTTACCTATTCAGAGACCCTTCACACTTGTGTAGCACTGATCATTTTAAAAGTCAACTTTAACTTTGAGAATTGCTTCCAACCATTTATTTATTTTTAATGAAAATTCATCCGCATTTACTTCAGATTTCTCCCACATTTTTGCAAGCAATTTCCTTTGAATTTTTGTATATTATTTAAATGAGTGTCTGCACTTTTATAGACACCAGTATATGCATATTTGTGCATATTTTGTGGCTGAGGAACTGCATTGCAAAATTCAAACACAAGTGTGAATTTTGAAAGACAGTTTTGTTTTGTTTCGAATAGTGCAATTTGGGTAGTTTCTCATGAAAATGCAAACAAAATGGAAATTCTTCCCCATCCCTAGGTGCCATGCACCCTTCTGTATTTCCGTCTCGTTATTCAAACAAAAATACTGCTTATAAGGGTACAAACGAATTTTCTACAAATAGGATAAATCTAAAGGAAAAGGAAAATCATGTCCGTCTGTCAACTGATACATTACAGTGGAATCAGACAAAAACTGGAAGATACGAAGGGGTCTGAACGGAGTACCTTGTTTCTGAGCCCCAGCGGCAGTTCCTGATGCAGCCCTCCTAGACTGGAAGTTCAAAGCAGTATAACCATCTTCCCCCTCCATTGGCAAGCAAAGGCTGCAGAGAAGCCTCTCAGGGCTGCAGGGCTGTCGAAGGAGCACTGGAGGTTTGCTGCTATAGCCTGAGTTGATGGCCAAAGATCTCTTTCCGGAGCAGCTCTTCTCTTCAACCACAATACCAGTCACACATTCGCAGCCTTATTAGGTGGTTAGGGCAGGTTCTTCTTTTAAAAAAAAAACATTATTGTGAGTTGCTCAGTTTGTATTGTTCAGCTTTTAGAATGGAGTTTGACTTTTGGAAAGATGCCTAAAACAGGCCCCAGTTATGGATTATAGCTAAACCATATAGAGATGTGACTGAGGCTTCCAGTAATGAGGCTGGATAGCTCAGTTGGTTAGAGCGTGGTGTCTAGATCCTTGGGGTACCTTCCAGCTCTACAATTCTATGATTCTCTGAGTGGGGAGGAGTAAAGGTAAAGGTAAAGGACCCTAGACGGTTAAGTCCAGTCAAAAGCTACTATGGGGTTGTGGCGCTCATCTCGCTTCCAGGCCGAGGGAGATGGCGTTTGTCCATAGACAGCTTTTCTAGGTCTTGTGGCCAGCAGGACTAAACAGCTTCTGGTGCAACGTGACACCATGCCAGAAACCACAGCACACGGAAATGCCATTTACCTTCCTGCCAAAGTGGTACCTATTTATCTGCTTGCACTGGCATGATTTCGAACTGCTGCGTTGGCAGGAGCTGGGACTGAGCAACGGGAGCTCACTCCATTGGGGGATTCGAACCGCCAACCTTCTGATTGGCTAACCCAAGAGGCTCTGTGGTTCAGACACAGCGCCACATCCTACATCTGCCTATGCAGGGGCTCTCTTGAAATGTAGGTGTTGGTCAGGGAAGGAGTTTTCCACCACAATGACTTTCCTTCTTTGGAATGGTGTATATAGGTTGGGCCCCCTGCCACACTATTAGTATTTTATTTATTATTTTGAAATATTATTTATTTTACAAATACAAAATTATAATAATCCGAATATATATCCATATGCAGAGATTTCTCTGAATCTCGCGACTCCCCCCCCCCCATGGGGTTCCATTTTGAACCTTTACAACTGCATATACTTTCAAACTATAACTTTTATATCAGTCCATATTGTCCATGGTAATTGTTACAACACAAGTGGAATCAAAATCTTGCCAGTATTTCCATCTGCTTACCGTGGTCTCCTAAATACCTTAAAAAAAATTCCCATTCTTTTATAAAGTTTTTGTCCTCTTGGTTCCTGAGTTTTCCAGTCTGCTTTGCCATTTTAGCATAGTCCAACAACTTGGTTTGCCGTTCCTCTCTGGTAGGGACTCTGTCTTCTTTCCATCTCTGGGCTGGAAGGACAGATCCTGAAGCTGAAGCTCCAATACTTTGGCCACCTCATGAGAAGAGAAGACTCCCTGGAAAAGACCCTGATGCTGGGAAAGATGGAGGGCACAAGGAGAAGGGGACGACAGAGGACGAGATGGTTGGACAGTGTTCTCGAAGCTACCAGCATGAGTTTGATCAAACTGCGGGAGGCAGTGGAAGACAGGAGTGCCTGGCGTGCTCTGGTCCATGGGGTCACGAAGAGTCGGACATGACTAAACAACAAATTAGTATTATTACCCAGTCATGCTGGATATGAGCTGGTGGAAGACAAATCCCCCAAGGATCAGTATAGAATAATAGAATCATAGAATTGTGGAGTTGGAAGGGACCCTAAGGGTCATCTAGCCCAACCCCCTGCATTGCAGAAATCTCAACTAAAGCATCCCTGACAGACGGCCATCCTACCTCTGCTTAAAAACCACCAAGGAAGGAGAGTCCACCACCTTCCAAGGGACACCGTTCTACTGATGAACAGCTCTTACTGTCAGAAAGCTTTTTCTGATGTTTAGTGTTGGAGCCTGTGCTTTTTAACTTGTTCATACATGATCTAGAATTGGGGGTGAGCAGTGGTTGAGATAGACATGCTTGCTTGCTCATTATTGCTGCTGTTGTTGGAAGATGTTGCTGGCATCCATCTGTCTCATAGGGTGGTGAGAAGGAAAAGGGGATTGCTGGGCACTCCAGAAGGGCATATCTAAACTGGGTGAATGAAACAGGCGGTAAAATGGCAAATGCAATTGTATGTGAGCAAGAGTATAAGCAATGCATGTAGGCACAATATATATATATCCCTTTTTCACATATACATGAATGGGGTCTGGTGGTGACTCACCAGGAATGAGACCTTGGGCTTGCAGTGGGCAATTCCGTGCAAATGTGGACCCAGTGTGCAACAGCTGGGGGGGATCATTAGGACAGGAATTGAAAATAAAATTGCCCATATCATAACTCCTTTATTCAACTCTTTGGTGTGACCACACTTGGAATACTGCCCAGTTCTGCTTGCCCCATCTCACAAAGGATATTGTGGAGATGGAAACGTTCAGAGACAGGAACAAAAAATGATCAAGGGGCTGAAGCCAAGTTCCTTTTCTGAGGAGAAGTTATGATGTCTGGAGCTTCTTTAGTTTGTGAAACAAAGTTAAGGCGAAAACATGAGAGAGGTGACTAAGATAATGAACTATGTGAAAACACTGCCCAGAGAAAGGTGTTGTCGTCCCATCCCCCGTCCCCCACTCATAAGGCTAGAAATTGGAGCAACCCAATGAAGAGGAATGTTTGGAGATTCAGGGAAGAAAAACAGAAATACTTCCTCAAGCAGTGCATAGGGAAGCTGTGGCACTCACTCCCAGAGGATGCAGCGAAGACCACCAACTGGGATGGCTTTTGAAATATACTCAGAGTCGCAAAGTGATTTCATGCTCTTTATTCAGCTCATAGTGGTGAGGAGGAATGAATGCAAGTCCCCTCAAAGTATCTGCTTTATATACATTATTTACACAATGGGCTGCACATGATTGGCTAATTCTGGATTTCTACTGTAAGCCAAACAGGTTGTGGATTCACTTCTATCTGGAGCATGATTGGGTGGTTCCTGCCAACCAATCATACTGCTGCATTGTTCTAGGACCAATCAGATTGCTGCATTCTGAATCCTATTGTTCTAGGACCAATCAGACTGCTGCAATTTGGATCCTATTGTTCTAGGACCAATCAGACTGCTGCAGTTTGGAGCCTATTCAACTCAGTACATAACAGCTTTAAAAGAGGATTAGACAAATTCATGGAGGAGACAGCTACCAATGGCTACTGCCCATGATGGGTTTAGTCTCGTTCTGCTGCCAGAGGCAGTATGCCTCTGAATGTCATTTGTTGAGAATCAGAAGTGGGGAGAGTGGCTGCTTACTGGCTGCCCATTGGCCTGCACTGTGAGAATCGGATGCATGGAACACTAGACAAGGGTTCTTCCAGGTGAGAATCTTGCCCCTTTAATATATTATTGTTGTTGTTTAGTCATTTAGTCATGTCTGACTCTTCGTTACCCCATGGACCAGAGCACGCCAGGCACTCCTGTCTTCCACTGCCTCCCGCAGTTTGATCAAACTCATGCTGGTAGCTTTGAGAACACTGTCCAACCATCTCGTCCTCTGTCGTCCCCTTCTCCTTGTGCCCTCAATCTTTCCCACCATCAGGGTCTTTTCCAGGGAATCTTCTCTTCTCATGAGGTGGCCAAAGTATTGGAGCTTCAGCTTCACGATCTGTCCTTCCAGTGAGCACTCAGGGCTGATTTCCGTAAGAATGGAGAATGATCTTCTTGCAGTCCAGGGGGGGAGGAAGGGGGGGAAGGTGGTCAGGAAATTCAATGCGTTTCCTGCTTTGAACCTGCAGCCTCAAGATAAGATAAACACAGCTTTAGAGAAGGACAAAAGAACGCCCCTCTCTTCCTTAAATCTTCCTTAAGATTTTTTTTTTAAGTCCCGCTAGATCAGTCCAATAATAGCTCATCTAGTCCAGCATCCTGTTCTCACAGTGGCCAACTAGATGCCTCTGGCAAGCCTTGTGATTTCCAGAAACTGGTGTTCAGAAACTGGCATTCAGAGGCTGCAGTGGAAACTGAACACAGCCATATAAGATTCAGGTAGGTAGCCATGTTCGTCTGACGCAGTCAAAATAAATAAATAAAAACATGAAAATGGTCCAGTAGCAATTACAGCCATATAAGTTTGTCTAAACTCCTTTGAAGCCATATGAGCTGATGGGTTTCTGCAGTGCTTTTTTTCTGGGGGGACGCAGGGGCAAGCATACCCCTAAACATTTTGTGGATCTAAGTTTGGCCTCATTGAGGGGCAGTATTTCAATATGAGTAGGAAAATGACAGTACCCCTAAACATTTTTTTAAAAGAAAAAAAAAGCACCTGGTTTCTGCACGCGCTTCACTCATTTCTGAGCCACGGATGCATCCGATCTCAATAGACAAAAAGGATAGCAAATACATATAAATATATTTATATGTATTTGTTTAAAGCAAAATAAAAGTATATAATAATAATAAAAAAGGATAGCAAAAAGGAAATAGCAACGCCTTCCCACAAAGTGGAATCACTGATCACAGATGCAAAGAATTCGAAGCATTTCTGGGAGTCAAAAATCAACAAGGCATTTTGGCAGACATGAGCTTTTGCGCGTTTCAGCTCCTTTCCTCAGAACAAAAAAAGGCTATTTAAGTAGGCGTGGAAACTGGAGGAAAGCTAGGCGTGGAATAGGAGCTTCCCAAATGCCTTGCCTTGATTAGTTGGTTGTATTATAAATTGGTATTGTTATGTTGTTGTTTAGTCATTTAGCTGTGTCTGACTCTTCGTGACCCCATGGACCAGAGCACGCCAGGCACTCCTATCTTCCACTACCTCCCGCAGTTTGGTCAGACTCATGTTTGTAGCTTCGAGAACACTGTCCAACCATCTCGTCCTCTGTCGTCCCCTTCTCCTTGTGCTCTCCATCTTTCCCAGCATCAGGGTCTTTTCCAGGGAGTCTTCTCTTCTCATGAGGTGGCCAAAGTATTGGAGCCTCAGCTTCAGGATCTGTCCTTCCAGTGAGCACTCAGGGCCGATTTCCTTAAGAATGGATACGTTTGATCTTTTTGCAGTCCATGGGAATCTCAAGAGTCTCCTCCAGCATCATAATTCTACCATACATCACTACTGGGAAAACCATGGCTTGAACTACACAGACCTTTGTTGGTAAGGTGATGTCTCTGCTTTTAATGATCCTGTCTAGGTTTGCCATCGCCTTTCTCCCAAGGAGCAGTCGTCTTGAAGGCTTTGCCAGCATCAGAAACTGCAGAAACTGGCTGCTGGATTAATCCCAAAAGGAGGCAAAAAGAATAATTATGCAAGATAGAATGAGCCTCATAGAAAGTGGAGAGAAAGAAGTTTTTCTCCCTCTCTCATAACACCAGAACTCCACGGAAACATCCATGGAAGCTGAACATTGGAAAATTCAGGAGAAAACAAAGTTCGTCTTCATCCAGCGCATGGTTAAACTATGGCGCTCTTTCGCCCAGGAGGCAGTGATGATCCCCCACTTGGATGGCTTCAAAAGAGGGCGAGAAAGGTTTCTGGGGGAGAGGGCTATTGAGAGCTACTAGCCATGAGGTCTGTGGTTTGCCTCCTTCTGAGTTTCTGGAAACTGCAGACGGGCAGAGCGCTCTTGTGAGTTTTCCTCAGGCATCTGGGTGGCCCCTGTAAGAACAGGGTGCTGGACTCCATATGCCCTTGGCCTGATCCAGCCAGGATTTTCTGATGTTCTTATATTCTTATGAAGATCAGTTTAATAAACAGTCCTCATGCTGAGCCAGAGGGCAAGGCAGGACCAGGAAAAATGAAAGGAGAGGCAGGGAAGGAAATCCCACCCCTTCTAGTTCTGGCTTGCCCTGTTGGTTTCAAACCAACTACTGCAATAACAATTCCAGGAAATCAGTTCCAGTTCCAGAAATCAAGGAAATTTAGTAGCAGCTGCTGCCAACGAGCCTGTATACGGAAATTTGGCGCCAGCTAAAAACATTATGTTGTAGATAAGCCTACAAGTTGCTTAGAAAGCTGAGGTACATAATTATAATCTGCTTTAATATTTTTACTTTTGTATGTTTTAAATTAGGGTTTTCTGATTTTATTGTTTTATCTTTTTGTATACCGCTCTGAGGCTTTTACAATAAAGTGGTGTGTGACTCTTATGATTCCCAGGTTTTGGGGAGGCAGAAACAGGGACTCTCCGGTGCATGAGTAGGTTAGGTTTGTTACTTTCAAAAGTACATTTGAACATTGAACTTTGCACATTGAGGGTGATCACATTCCCCGCTGGGATGTTCTGCCCTTTGTTTGTGGGGCTGATTTTAAATCATGCTAAAAATTCTTTTACACTTTGTGCCCAAGAAGGTCTTAGGCCTCTAAGGGTTGCACTGTTCTCTGAAGCAAGGCAGAAGACCTTGGGCAACTGAAACCATCTCTAGATTCAGGCTGGGAGGAGGTGATATTAAAGGCTGGGTGGGGCTGGAGTCAAAAACTGTTGACAAGGACTTCACTGGCGAGGAAGCGGGGAGGGGGAGGAAGAGGAGATGAATAGCAGGAAGCAATCGCTTTGAAAACTCTTTCTGTTTTGCTTCTTGTGGGTTTGGTCAGCAGCAGATATCTATTCCTGCACTGCAGAACATAGCTGCTAGATTGATTCTGCAAGAAGGTAAAAAGAATTCTATAATATATTGGGGGAGGAAGAAATATTGGGAAGGGGGAAAGGGAGATGGGGAGATGGGGAGGGAGACTGGGGAAAAGAGAAGGAGAGGCGGAAGGGGAGATGGGGAGATGGGGAGGAGACTGGGGAAAGGAGAGGAGGAAGGGGAGAAGGTGAGATGGGGAGGGAGACTGGGGAAAGGAGAAGGAGAGGAGGACGGGGGAGAGGGTTTTGGGCTGAAGAAAAAACATTTCTAAAATAATATAAGCAGTGCTCTTTGTCTTAAAAAATATTTAGGGGTACTCTCTTTTTGACTCAAAAAAATCACCAATTTGTAGTTGAAATTGGGAAAAATAAATACAGTAACTGGACAGGACAGAGAAGACTTATTCCAAAAGGTGGCTTTTAAAAAAAGAAAGAAAGAAAGAAACCCAGAGGGAAAACACAAATCCTCAGACCAAAATTTGTGGTTCTGCCAAAATAGAAAAATATTCTACAATATATGGGGGGTATGGGGAGGGGAGGAAAGGGAGAGGGTGAGATGGGGAGAGGGAGATTGGGGAAAGAAGGAGGGGAGGAGGAAGAGTTGATGGCTGAAGAAAGAACATTTCTACAATAATATAAGAATGGCTTTGTTTGACTGGGGAGACTCCTAGAATCCCTCTGGGGGTCGTGAGGGAGGGGAGGGGGAGAATGTTCCCTTGTGCTGACAGAAGGTTCTCTTGGCACTGCTAGAAATACCACCCAAAGCTCTCACCCCTCATTCAATATAATGGGGAATCTAAAAAGGGTTTGGAGAAAAGTGGAAGAAATTTGCAGAAATATGAGCCTCTCTGGATTAAGCCTGCCAAATTTTACGCAGTCCGTTCGGAGGTTTTTGTGCCGGCGTAGCGTGGGTTGTCAGCACCCGGGGCAAGGCAAGTAATTTGCGCCCCCTAACCCGTGGATTTGCGCCCCCCAACTCATGGATTTGCGCCCCCTAACCCTAACCCCCAGATGTTGCGCCCGGTGCAGCCGGCCCCCCCGCACCCCCCATGGTACGCCACTGCTCAGGAAAGCCTAGAATTTCCCGACCCTCCATCCCGAAGAGCTGAAAGGGCGAGTTTGCAAAGGAAGTGTAAAAGGGGAAACAGGTTTTCCTGTTGTGACTACAATGATGACTCTGTGTAACCAACTGTGTCCATTTCTGGACACTGCAATTTAAGGAGGGTGTTGACAAACTGGAACGTGTGCAGAGGAGGAGACTGGGGGGAAATATAATACAATAGCCATCTTCAGCTATCTCAAGGGCTCCTTCCTTTCACTTTTCTCTCTCTCTTTTTTTAAAAATAAGACTTTTATTTTATTTATACAACAAGAAACACACACACACACACACACACAAAACCCCACAAATACCAAATTACACACAAATTACAAAAATAACCATAGACACATATTTTTCTTAGCAAACAATAAAACATCTATTGGTCTTAACACTAAAGACCCAACCTCCCGTCTATTCCATATTTCAAATTGCCAATACACATTTTTTTTACATACTTATTGCCAATACACATTTTTTTCATAATTAAACTTATTCTCAATAAATCTAATTTCTTATATCTACCTTGCAACTATTAATGAAGTTCCTCGAATGCTGCAACAGAATTTAAACTACTATATTTATTTTTCAGATATTCTTTGAAAACCTCCCATTTTGAAACAAATTCCTGTTTTGATTTAGTCTTTATTTTTCTGATAAACCATCTAATTCAGCATATTCTGTCAGATTTTGGATCCAATCTTGTATAGAGGTGATTTCATTACTCTTCCATTTTGCTGCGATCAAAACTCTTGCTGCCGTCGTCGCATATAGAAAGATACCCTTCCTCTTTTGTGGAATATCCAAATCTGTTATTCCCAGGAGGTAGGCCTCTGGTTTTTTATTGAAAGAGATCTTTAGCATTTTTGCAGTTCTGCATGTATACTCTCCCAGAATACCTGTATTTTCCTACATATTCACCACATATGGTAGAATGTTCCTGAGTCTCCGCATCTCCAACAATTACTTGACACATTTTTATACATTTTTGAAAGTTTCCATGGTGTTAGATACCATCGATGCTGCATTTTTTGAAAGTTCTCTCTAATCGTGTAACAATTTGTGAATTTCCAATTGATCTTCCATAAATTTTCCCATTGGGCCATGGTTATTGAATGGCCAAAATCCTGGGACCACCTCACCATTGCCACTGTTACCTCCTCCTCCTTGACTGTCCAGTCAAGGAGGAGGAGGTAAGTTTTGGAAAGAGTTTTACTTTTAGAATTTATAAGATCAGATTTGAATCGGGAAATTTCTGTTGAGAACCCCTTTTGTTTGTCAGATTTAAATTTTTCAAATAACTGATGGTATTGGAACCAGTCTGAAATGTGTTCTCTTATTTCCTCAAAGTTTTTAATTTTATTTGGTTATCTTCATTTTTAGAAGTATTTTATATGTTGGCTAGCTTTCCTGAGTATTTTTCCATTTTACTGCTATGGCTTCTACTGGAGAAGTCCACCACGGGACTTTAGGCTCCATCAGGTCTTTATATTTTTCCCATACAGCAAAGAGTGATTTTCTTATTATATGGTTGGTAAAATTTTTATGAATTTTCGCTTTTCCATATATTAGGTAGGCGTGCCACCCCCAACAGTTGTCAAAACCTTCCAGGTCCAGGAGGTCCGGATCCTGCAACGTGCACCAATCTTTTAGCCAGGTGAAACAGGCTGCCTCGTAGTAAAGTTTTAGGTCGGGTAGGGAAAAGCCTCCTCTCTCTTTTATGTCTATTAAGATCAGGTGTTTAATCCTAGGTTTCTTCCCTTCCCACAAGAATTTGGAAATTTCTCTTTTCCATATCTTGAGGCAACCTGCTTCGCCCAGTATTGGAATCATTTGAAATAAAAAGATTAATTTTGGAAGCACATTCATCTTTATAATGGAAATCCTACCCAGAAATGTTAATTTTAGTTTACTCCAGGTTTCAAAGTTTTTTCTAATCTCTAACCAAGTTTTGGTGTAATTATCCTGAAATAAGTTTATGTTCTGGGGGGTGATCCAAATACCCAAGTACAGTGGTGCCTCGCAAGACGAAATTAATCCGTTCCGCGAGAGTCTTCGTCTAGCGGTTTTTTCGTCTTGCGAAGCAACCCTATTAGCGGCTTAACGGATTAGCGCTATTAGCGGTTTAGCGGCTATTAAAGGCTTATCGGCTTATCGGATTAGCTGCTAAAAGGCTATTAAAGGCTTAGCGGCTTAGATAAAGGGGGGGAAAGCGAAAAAAAAATCCCAAGACTCGCAAGACATTTTCGTCTTGCGAAGCATGCCCATAGGGAAATTCGTCCTGCGAAGCAACTCAAAAACGGAAAACCCTTTCGTCTAGTGGGTTTTCCGTCTTGCGAGGCATTCGTCTTGCGGGGCACCACTGTATTTCGCTTTTGAAGAGATTTTCAGGCCCAATATTTTTTCTAAGTCGTCCTTTTTTTCTGTGGTTACATTTTTAACAAGCATTTTTGTTTTTGTTATATTCAGCTTAAAGCCTGCCACTTCTCCAAATTCTTTAATCAATTCCAGCACTTTTTCAGACTTTCTTTAGGGTTTTCAGTCATAACAAGTAAATCGTCCACAAAAGCTTTAATTTTATATGTTTTGTTTCCCAGAGTGATGCCTTTAACAAGCTGATCCTTTCTTATCGGATTGTTCAAGATTTCCATCACCAAGATAAATATCACTGGTGACAGTGGGCAGCCCTATCTGGTTCCCTTGTTTATTTTGCACTCCTCAGTAATTCTTCCGTTGATTATCAATTTTGCATATTGTTCCGAATAGATGGCATTTATTCCTTTACAAATATTTTCTCCCAGTCCGATTTCTCCCATTAATTTTTCATAAACTTCCAGGGCACGTTGTCAAAAGCTTTTTCAGCGTCCACCAACATAATAGCTGCTGGTTTGTCAATTTTAATATCCAAATATTCTAATACATTAATCACACATCTAATATTGGATTGCATAAATCATCCGGGAAGAAATCCGGTTTGATCTTTATGAATTATCTCTTTCAGCACCATTTTTAATCTATTTGCAAGAATGTCTGCGAATATCTTGTAATCGTTATTTAGCAGTGCAATGGGTCTGTAATTGGCCATGTTTGAGGCGTCTGTTCCCTGTTTGTGGATAAGAGTAATAAAGCTGTCCTTCCAGGTTTTCGGCAGCTTTCCATTTGCCAAAATATTATTCATTAGGTCATCATCATCTTCCTTTATTAGGCATAGCACACCACACACTAACAAACAAACATCATATACAGACTGTATAAAATACGGGCTCAGCGAACACAATTTATCCCAGTCCTATTCTTAACTCCAAGAAATAAATTGATGTACATAGATAATATAATACAACACAACAACATCACCTACCATTAAAAACCACTAAGTCTCTTTATCATGGCCCATTCTTTCTTCATGGACAGCACTTAAAAATTCAGCCGCTATTAAAGTAATTTGATCATCGCTGTCCGCCAGCAGGTCCTGAACAGTTGGTTGTGTAAAAATCTGTCTATTAACTTTTAGGGCCTCAAATAATTGTTTTCTGGCATAACTACCAAAATCACAGGAAAAGAATATATGCTCTAGAGTATCGGGTTCCTGTTTTCTGCATTTGCAGAGACGCTCTGATTCTGGGATAGCTAAGTATCTTCCTCTCACTACCACCGAGGAAACATGTTGAATCTGGCCAACATAAACAGCCTACACAATTCATGTTTCTTCAGATTTGCCATGTATCCCTTTGGAAATCTCTACACAAAGGGAGATTTAAGTGGATAGGAGAGCAAGTGCTGTGCTTTGCAGCCTCAAGCATGGCGAGAACACTTTTTCTGTAAGAGTCTTCCTGATAATTTCCCATATGTCTTTGGGATCAGAGATTTCAAAGTCAATTAGAGTGAGCCCTATCGAATCCAGTTTTCTCCTGCAAATCAATGATAGATTGTAGATTGCACTATCACTTAAAAGATCGTAAAGTAGAGAATTAGGGGATAGGGTTCTATAATGGAGGAAGATCCAATATTTCAAGGTCCTCAACCATGCTCTTACTGATAAAGGCAATATTCCCAGCTCACAACATATTGTTTCATATTTTACAGAGTTTGCAAGTCCTAATAATGACCTCAGAAGGGATGCGTGGAATTTATCCAACCTCTTGAGGTCACCTGAAATCCACACTGGTGTGCCGTATAGAAGTTGGGCACAAAGTTTCATGTCAATCACTTGCAATACAGCTGGAATAAATCTGTTTCCTACTGGAGAAAAAAAGTAGGATTTAATATGGTGGGCTGTCACTTTGGCCTTAACTATTGCAGCACATATATGTGTATTCCAATTCATATTATTTTTAAATGTGATTCCCAGATAATTGAAGTGCTTAACTTCCTGTATTAAATGTCCATTAATTATACAGCCTTTTGGGTTCCCTCTCTTTCCAAATTGCATAATCTTTGTCTTATCATAATTAATTTTGAGATTATTGAGAGAGCAGTAGTTTGAGAAACTCTTAAATAATTTTTTAAACCCAAAACAGAGAGTGAAATAATTACAGCATTATCTGCATAAAGTAATAAAAAAGTGGGCTATTGTTTAAATAAGGAGTATGAGTGGTTGCGTTTTGAAGAAATAATGGTAGGTCAGATAAAAATAAATTAAATAAGGTAGGGGCCAAGATACAGCCTTGCCTAACTCCTCGATTATTCAGAATAGGACCTGCAAGTCTACCATCTTTTGATACTTTAACATATATTTGGTTATTAGAATGTAAACTTTGAATCAGTGTAAGTAGATATGGGTCGATACCAAGGTGTTCTAGTTTAGTCCATAGTTTGTTACGGTCGACCGAATCAAAGGCACTTTTTTAAATCCACAAATGCCACAAAGAGTTTTCGTTTATTTCTTATGACATATTTATCCACAAGATGACTTAACACTAGACACTGGTCAAGAGTTGACGCGCCTGCCTTAAAACCAGCCTGCTCTTTACCAGGTAGACCTTTTGTCAGCATCCATTCTTCCAATTTAATAAGCAGAGATTTGGCATAGATTTTACTTATGCATGGTAACAGACTTATAGGCCTGTAATTCTCTTGACAATTCCTATCACCTTTTTTAAAGATCGGTACCACTATTGAGTTGTTCCACGACTTAGGTACAAGGGCTGAGTGATAGATAGAATTAAAAAGCGGCACAAGTTTAATGGCCCACCATTCTACATCTAATCTCAACAGGTCTATTGGAATGCCATCCATACCAGGTGATTTCCCTTGCTTAAACAAAAAAAATTATCCTTTTCATCTCCTCAACAGTAATTTGAAATTGTGTGGTTTTTGCCAAAGAAAATTTAAAATTTTCCTTTTACAAACTTGGTGATCATAAAAAACATCAGTAAAATGTGAAATCCAAGCCTCATCGCTTATATTAGGGAAATCAGTGATATCTTTTATTGAGAGAAGTGACCAAAAAGTTTTGGTATCTTTGATTTCTAATGCAGTAACAATTTTAGACCATTTGGCTAGTGCAAACTCAGATTTTTTTTCCAGGAGCATGTTCTTAAAAGCATTTTTCATTTCAAAATAAGTCTTCCAGAGACCTTGAGAGTTGGTAGTATAGGCTTCTTTTAGACAAATTCTAAGTTCTTTCTTATAGTTAATACAATCTTTATCAAACCAGTTATACTTATTTAAAGGTTTGTTGCTGAACTGAGGGTCTAAAAAAGAAGAAAATAATTCCTGGATAGTCTTATAACAATCATTGTCCTCCAAGGGCATCAAATTTTGGTTAGCCACAGGTTCAAGAATAACTGGGTTATTTTCAAATACAGCCAATAAATCCTCCCTATTTTTATCACTTATATAAATTCTTTTGGCATAAATAGGGTTATCAATACTAATAAGAGGACTAATATCATTATTTCTAGGATTCCTGTACATCTCTAAAACTATTGGGAAATGGTCACTCTCTGAGCGAGGTACAACTGTAAAAGAGGCAACTTCATTTAACATTTCAACGGAAACTAGAGCATAGTCAATTACGCTCCTACCCCTTTTGGAGCTGAAGGTAAAATTTCCCGGAATATCCGGCCACATTGAGCCATTCAAAAATGAGAGGTTAAATTCTAAAACCAATTGTAAAAGTTTTCCTCCCGCTTTATTAATAATGATGTCCTTTGAATTCCTCCCTATTCTCAATGGAAGTGGGGCATCTTCAGCTAGATTTGAGACATAGCGTTTATAGAGAGCTATATTATCTGATCCAATTCGAGCATTGGTGTCTCCCATTACAATCAGGGGAATATTTGGAGATTTACTACGTATTAAATACAGCTCTTCAGAGACTATATTCCAACCATAATCTGGTCTAATTTCCAACTCTATGGGAGGAAAATATATATTTAAAAGAAGAATTTCCCTGTAAACAATGGTAAATGATAACAATTGTGCATACTGTCCAATATTTCTGATATAATTAATTTTAAGGTTCAAATAAAAAAAAAATCAAAAATCAAATATCTTTAATACGGTCAATGACCAGGAAGCAATTTATAAAGTATGACATTAAGAGTAGTATTGTGCTACAAGTAACAGTAAAAGTATGGCCAATTCACAGAATTGGTGCTTATATTTATGACCAGGTTTCGAATTTTAAGTTTTTAAAATTCGATTCAGGAGTCGCTACTGTTTATTATCGTTCCTTCGATGTTTACAGTTTGAACTCCTTTGTAGACATCATTGCTCGTCTTATTCTTGTTGCAATGTAACAGTACTTTGCCACGGACCTGTTAATTTCGGGCTCTTTGTCAGCTAGGAGGTGTCTGATATAGGTGTCATCTGTACTACGAGGTATTTTCCTCAGAATCGGTTCGATCAGCTCTTTTCTTGAGTCTCGATATAATGGGCAGTATAAGATAACATGCCCAATGGTTTCGATTTCATTGCTGTTACAGGGGCATAATCTTTGTTCGATCGGTATTTTATTGTATCTTCCCTCTAGAAGAGCTGAAGGGAGAGCGTTAAAGCGGGCCCTGGAAAATGCCCATCGGTGTTTAGCGTTGTCTAGAACTTTGAGATAGTTTGCTAGATGGGGCCTTTGGGAATTGTATAGAAGTTTATAGGTTATCGGAAGTTGGTTAAAGTCATTTTGGGTTTCAATGTCCCTGAGTCCTTCTTTGATTATGTTCTTGGCCCTTCCCCTTTCTAAACTTAATAAATACTCTGGGGAGAGACCATATGTGGCCAGTTTTCTGAGAATGCCCTTCAACCAGCTAGATTGGAATTTGTCAAGAAGCATCAGGGAAAGTAGTCCAACCGGCGAGTTGTTAAGTCTTAGCCAAGTGCATAAAGTTCTTATCCATACTTTGGCTTTAATGCTGTATAAGCCCGTTTCCAGTCGTAAGGCGGCGTTTGGGACGCATTTAGGTGTTTGCAGGAGTGATCTAAGGAAGCCTGATTGTATCTTCTCATATGGGTCTAGATTAGAGAGGGAGACGAGTGGTGCGCCGTATAGGATTTGTGCTGTTGGTTTTGCAACGAATAGTTTAATTGTAGCAGGAATGAAATTTCCTCCCGTTGTACGATGGAATCTTAGGATTGCTGTTGTACTTTTTTGTGCTGTAAAGGAGCTGTAGTTTATGTGGGCAGTCTTCTTCCTTGATGCTTGGAATATCACTCCTAGATATTTAAAGCATGTCACTTGTTCAATCTCCTGATTGTCTAAATTCCATCTGTATATTTTCCTTTTGTTAGAGAAAACCATGATTTTTGTTTTTTGGTAGTTTACTGCTAGAAGACTGTTTAATACCACAGGTTAGAAGACTGTTTAATACCACAGGTTAGAAGACTGTTTAATACCACAGATCAAACCGGCTTTAGGGCGACCTTTTGTTGACATTTTAGTAGCGGGTAAATTATAAGTAATAAAATTAGGGATATTTAAAGGTTTAAGAGACCAGGTTTCCTGCAAAAGTATTATATCACAAGACTCAAGAAAATTTATAAAATCAGAATCAGCTAATTTACATGAGAGTCCAGCTACATTCCAGGACATAATAGAAAGAGTTTGGAGAGATCTTTGATTTGAGGGTGCTGGTGAGGTATGCGTGGTGCATTCCGTATGTCACACCAAGATTCTCTGGTTCTTACTAGTAGCCCTTTCAGCGGGTTCAGATAGTTCAGATGCTAATTCAATGATGTTTAAAGATGTATTCAGTATGCTCACATTTGAGGAGGGTGGAATGCTAGGGTTGCAACCTGGTGCACCCATGCTGGGCACTTTATTTGGGGAGCCCAATTCAGTCTCATCTAATTCTCTCATTTTATCCCATGCTAATGTAGTGACCAGGTTTGCCTCTGGGATGGATTGCATGCGAGCTGGATTATAGGAGGGCGTTTCGGCTCCAAGATCTGAGAGGATGGATTCATCTCCGCAGTAACCAATTGGCCTGGGGTAACGGAGGGTTTCCCGACCCATAAATCCAGCTCATGACGATAGAAGCATGAAGCCTGATCTGGGACATAATCAGATATATTTTGGTTGTGTGGTCCCGATTGGTCCTTCGTCAGATTTGTCAGACAAGAACGAAGGTTATTCAGTCTATAAAGTATTTTGTTCTGAGTTTCTTGAGGGAGGGCGCAATAGGAGTAAATTAAGTTATTTTCAAAACTTTCGAACCCGTTACCTTGGCTCGCCTCATATAAAGTCCCGGGAGAGTCTGGTCTTTGAGGATCATTAGTAAGTAACTCTGGGTGGTGATTAGGCGAGTCCTCAGTGGCTTTTATATCAATTAGAGTGTGGTATTCAGCCTTTTGATGAGGTGCTGCAGTCGAAGTTGCAGAACTGGGGACTAGTGGGATAGGAGAGGCCTCATTTTTAAAGAACCTTGATATTTTTACACCACTTGTCTTTAGGTTTTCTCTGTGTTTATATATCAGTTTTGCCAATCTCCGATCATGGAATGTAGCCACCGCCCTGGCAAGCAAGCCATCAAAATATAGATATTCCACTTGGTCCAACTCCGAGGGATTACTCAAAGTACCTGGCATGTATGCCTTAAGGAAGTTCAATAGATGGACTTTGCGATCCTCTTGAGATAAAAATCCTGGAGGCTTAGAATAGCTAGAAAAAACAAATTTGTTTTGAAGCAACACCAGCTTCCAGTTCTTATTTGTTGGAATGCTCTCCTTATTGGATTTGGAGTTATCTATGGTTAAAACGTAGGACCATGGATCTTGGGGCAATAAATCTTGCTTAGAGCTTGGTGGTGGAGCAAGCGCTGAAGGTTTTAGACAATCCGGAGCTTTATCAGCACAGACGTTTGGGGGCAAATCCTGTTTAACTGGCTTCTTGGCTAAAGACTTCACCGGGTTCCCTCTAGACCCAGAGGCTGTTGTGCTCTCGAGTAGGTTAAAAGCTTTTAAAAACCATTTTTATAATACACTGTCTTAAGATTTTTATGTTTTTACTTTTTTTAACATTTTTTACAACTGTGAATCTCCTTTTACAAGCATTAGCTCTGCAGGCTTTCTTACCCTTCCTTGATGAGCCACTCCTACAAAGGGTGGAGGCGAGGCCATGATTACTTTCCAATTCTGCAGGCATTCCGGGTTTTCTCCAGAGAGTTTTACAGGAGTCAGCCATGATGGTAAGAATTTTTGTGCAAATGTCCAAGTAGGACTTTATAGATTCAATGTCCTCAGTAAGGAGCACTAGCCATTTGATGATTGAGAGATCCTCTTCATTTGTCTCGTGGGAATGAGAATAAGAGTCTTTCGAAGGTTTAATTTTTCCCGAGGCCAATTCCGAAATTTGTTTTAACATTAGTTCCTCCATTTTTTGATCTAACGATGGTTCGAGAGGAACTTGGGATTTGGTTTTCAGTTTCGGGGATGCTTCATCGGCTGTATCGAAGATATTTTGTGTTGCTTCCAATATATTCAGGCTTCTATCACTGCTTTTAGTACACTCCTTTCTTTGCATAACCGGTCCTTCACTATAGCTGTAAGAGGGATTGGTAGGAGAGAGTAGAATTTCCCTTCCCTTCTTGTTCTTGTTCTCATTCATTTCAGTCGTTTCCTCATTTGCTCCACATTTTGCTCTGTTCATGTAGAAGCGAGTGATTTTTGTTTGTGCTTTCTTTAGAGTGGCTCTTTTAAAGGTGGGTCTTACAGCCTTCAGAGAAAAGCCTGAGGTTTTGCAGCCACTCCTGGTCGTCACCATTGTTTCTTTAAAGTTGTAAATTATTTCTTTATTGTTGTAATAAACACGCTACAATGCATTGACTGAGATAAATAGATAAAAGGTAATTGTAAAAGAGAAGAGAGACAACGTGGTGGAGGAGCAGGGGTGAGTTTACTTCTTCAGTTGCTGCAAAGTGATTACCGCAGAGGCTCTGGTGCTCCCCTGGTAATAATCAAGATGCTTAAAAAGGATTTTAAAATATATATATATAAATGTCTTCTTTCAGGGTCTCAGTACCTTAAAACTTTGAGTTAAAAACTTAATTAAACTGAACTAGGATAATTAGCTCCGTCTCAGGGCTCTCTGCAAGTCAATTTTGGGTAAAAGGGAGAGGTTCCAAGGCCTCCCCAGGCCCTTATCAGGTAAGCAATTTTTCTTTCCTCCCAAGGATTTCTCTCTAGTCACGTTCTTTTCCTTTAGGGAGTTATACTCACTCGGCTGCATTAAAAGTTCACAGCAGGTTTCCTTCCGTGCACACCTTTCTGTAAGTGTAGATAACTGGAACCTTGTTGACGCATTCATCAAAGCATACTGCTCTTCTCTCAGGATATAAACTGGCTGCAGTCTGAAGCAAGGGTGGAAGATCCCAGCAGTTTATCAACGTCGCCAGTAAAACAGTAAAACAATAAAACGTTAGCTAAGAAAAACAGGGGCAGTGGTGAGGTGATAAGTCAGCCAATAAATCATTAAAACTATAAAATTAGAGTCCAGGAAGGCTAAAAAAACTACTTAAAACCTTAATTGAAGGCAGGCGAACCTGACTATGCTGCTATCTCCGTCGCCATCTTGTCGACCTCTCCCATATCATTACTTAATGTGGATTAGGTCTTTCATGGGAAGAAATAATGCTTGTTCTAACTTTTTATAGTAATTAGCTGGGAGACCATCTGGGCCCGGTGTCTTTCCTAATTTTGATCTCTGTATAGCTTGTTGCACCTTGTTGGTGAGTTCAAGATTTCAGTTTTTCCTTAGGTATTATTGGTAGTTTACTTTTGCCCAAATAATCAATTATTTTTTCTAGAGTCTCTGGACCTTCTTTATACAGCTTTCTGAAAAAACTAGCAAAGTTTTTACTAATTTCCTTCGGTTCTTGAATCCATTTGTCTTCAATTTTAATTTTATTGATAATTCTATCTTCCTTTTTCTTCTTTAATTGCCAGGCCAGAAGTTTGCCAGGTTTATTTGCAAACTCAAAATTTCTATGTCTCAACCATTTTATCTTCCATTCTATCTCTTCATTTATTATCATGGAGAATTGCGTCTGTAAAATTTTTATACTTTGCTTAATTAGTTCATCATCTGGTTTTTGGAAAAGGATCCTTTCCTTTTTTCTAATTTCCTCCCAGATCTCCATTTTCTTCTTTTCCTTTATTTTCCTTTGGAATGCGTTTTGTTGGATAAAGAAGCCTAAAATATTCTTCTAAGATTTGCTTGGCCTTCTATACAGTTTTTTCATCGTTTAGCATACTCTCATTAAGTTGCCACCTTTTAACCTTTTCTTCTTTTCCTTTAACGTTAACCCAGACTGCGCTGTGATCTGAAATTGTCCTTGGATGGATTTCTGCTTTTGTAATATTATTTAATAAATCCTTTGTTGTCCAGATCGCATCGATTCGTCCCGCCGATTTATGTGGCTCTGAATAATGTGCAAATTTTTTCTCTGTTGTATTCTTAAACCTCCAAGCGTCAAACAAATTCAGGAGTTCTATTAACTGGAAAAATGTAGTTGGGAGTTTGTTCTGCCTCTTTTCTTTCTTCTTTATTGTTCTGTCCATGTTTGGATTGACTACTCCATTAAAATATCCTAATAATATATTTCCCCTAAATATTCTATGACTTTTTCATCCAGGAATTGATAGAATTCGGATTTTCTTTCATTTGGTGCATAAATTCCAATAACTATCACTTTTTCATTATTGATCTTAACCTCTATAATCACTGTTCGACCTTTTTCATCATTGTAAAGCAGTTTTGGCTCCAGCTGAGGTTTTACATAGATTACCACCCGTCTCTTTTTTTCTTTACTTGATGCAATAAACTCAAGCCCCAATCCTTTATTTATTAATACTCTTTTATGTTTTTCCGCTACATGGGTTCCTTGCAGACAGATTAGATCATATTTTTGCTTAACCAAAATATGTTCCACCTTGTTCCTTTTTGATTTTTCATTTAAACCATTTACGTTCCAAGTAACAAATTTATAATCCATACTTTATTTCTTATGATACGTCAACGGGTTAAAAAATAATAATACACATTCAAGGTCTCAGTACACGTTTAATAAATTCCCTTCTTAGATCTGTCTCCTAACTCTCAACTGTTTGTTCAATTTCCTCTGATTCTCCCAACACTTTTCTCAATGCTTTCATTTCATCAAGTGGATGTAGAAATATTACTGTAATCATTTAGACTAAAAAGAAGCAATATTTCATATATGAATTTTCCAGCTCTGTAAAATAGTATACATAAGACTACCTTTAGGGCTTTTTGGGGGGCATATACTGGTATGGAAACAAAAGTGCACCTTTTAAAGACTTCAAGAAGAGATGATTTATTTCTCTGCTCTGTAATTTTGTCTCCACAGAGGAATCTTGGGACATTGATGCTATGGTGAAAAGTGATGTTGTGGTGAAAATATTCATAGCAAAAGCACAGAATTGATGCTTCAGAGTCTGAAGAGGCTTTCGTTTCACCTGGATTAAAATAAGGTTACCAGGTGTCCCTGTTTCCTGGGGACAGTCCCTGGATTTACAAATCAGCCTCCTGACAAAATCCATCTATTTAGTAGGAAGTTGAAAAGTGTCCCCGGATTCATTGAAAAAAATCTGGTAACCTTAGATTAAAAGCAATCACAAAGACAAAACAGCGAAGTGGAAAACATATTAAGTACAGCTTGGCTGGACAAAGTATCTGATTAAAGCACACGATTAAGTGGTATTTAAAAAGGGTGTTTTCTCACCACATCACCTAGCCATACTGTGCTTGAATCTGCAATCCAGTGATCTGCTTTCAACATATCTCAGAAAACTGGAAAACTCAGTGTAACTAGAGCTGAATAGCATTTACTGTGAGATCTGTGGATCCTTCTGGGAGAAAGAAAAGATGGGTTCGGTTAAAATTGAAATGGCATATCAAAAGGTCCACGTGAATCCAGCTGTAACAGAGAATGGGGAAAGAAGTGGAAACATAATTACTAGAAGCACTAAACAAGCAAGAGGAGTCGTTGCTCCATGTGGTAAGTGAGTTCTGATGAGAAAGGCATGAGTTTGTCTCCACCTACTGCGGGAGGCAGTGGAAGACAGAAGTGCCTGGCGTGCTCTGGTCCATGGGGTCACGAAGAGTTGGACACGACTAAACGATGAAACAACAACAACACTGTCAGAAAAGTTATGGATTTGCTGCTGGGATGAGAGCTGCGAAATGTTGTTGTTGTTGTTTAGTCGTTTAGTTGTGTCCGACTCTTTGTGACCCCACTGGGTACCAGAGCATGCCAGGCCCTCCTGTCTTCCACTGCCACCCGCAGAGTTGCGAAATACAGGCCAACTAATCAAATTCATGAACCCTCTAGTTTATTCAGGCAGTAAAAGCAGTTGGATGAGGGTAGGTACACAGACACTCGTGTGAAAATTGATTTGACAAAATTGAGCGGTTGGAGGGGAGAGATACCTTTATACCATGGGAAGCGATACCTCTTTCAAACCATGCTGAGCTCCTCTAAACTATTGAATGTACCCAGCTTTGAATAGTGAGGAAGGCTTCTCAGACTGTTCTTAGTTCCCATCTCAGGTGGAACAATCCTTACTTGAACGTGTGTACCTATACATACACTTCAGGTTCCATACGCTTCAGGTTACAGACTCTGCTAACCCAGAAATATTACCTCGGGTTAAGAACTTTGCTTCAGGATGAGAACAGAAATTGTGCAGCGGCGGCGCAGTGGTAGCAGGAGGCCTCATTAGCTAAAGTGGTGCTTCAGGTTAAGAACAGTTTCAGGTTAAGAACAGACCTCCAGAACGAATTAAGTTCTTAACCTGAGGTACCACTGTATTGGCAAACAGTTAATGATTCACACAATGGGTTATTCTGCCTTCTGTCTTCCTGCATTGCCTATGTGACATTTGGCATGTATCACATTCCATTCAATTCATGCATTCCATTCCACTTTTGCACTTAACATCACCAAAGTCCTTACTTTTGTGATCTTGAAACTGGATTACTACTGTGTTTTATTTGGCGCTGCCCTCCAGCCTAGCTGTGAAGCTCCAGATTTTGCAGAATGCCTAGACCTCTGATGGAGGCATTGGTTGACAGTATGTGGCAGCTCTGCTAAGATGTTTGCAGCGGATGCACATACATTGCTAAGCCAGGTTCAAGGTCTACATCAGGCATAGGCAAACTTGGCCCTCCAGCTGTTTCGGGACTACAGTCCCCATCGTCCGTGACCACTGGTCCTGTTAGCTAGGGATGATGGGAGTTGTAGTCCCAAAACAGCTGGAGGGCCGAGTTTGCCTATGCCTGGTCTACATATACAAAGACCAGAAGAACTTTGGTCCAGGATACCTTAAGGGCCACCTGAGCCCCTATATCCCAGCTTCATCACTAAGATCATCCACAGGAGCACATCTGGTTGTCTCCGTGTCTCAGAAGCCCAAGTGACCTCAGCTAGAATTTGGGCATTTAACGCCACCAGTTCAAGCTGTGAAAGGCTCTTCCAGCAGAGATACGTCAGGCATCTTCACTTCTGACTTCCAGGCATCTCTTGAAGACCTCTTCTTATGCCAGCAAGCCTATACATCTGTTTAAAATGTTGATCTCCCAGTTATTTTCATGATTTATATATTTATTTTACTATTTCTTCTGGTGATTTTTGTTTTATTGTAAAAATATTATTGTGCAGCACCTTGATAGTTTAGGAGATGGTGGCATGTAAATACTTTTAAATAAAATAAATAACTGGTGATTCGCCAGCCATGCGCAGAGGACTACCAGTTGGCTGACTTTGTGGTGGGAGGCACCAAACCAATGAGCTTCATGATGCCACAGGTGAACTTGGTTCATCTCATACTGACCAACATCCCACTGACCAAAATTGGGACGTTTCTTTTTTGGTACCCAGCTGATCTGCACCAGAGCACCGGACCAAAAAAATGGGACATTATTGGATTCAATCAGAAGTCAGGATTGACTTCTGTAATTCCAGGATGTCCCACATAAATCAGGATTGTTGAGTGGTATGACATCTTGGTGTGATGCAAGCTTGAACTCACACCTTCAATGTGGGTGGACTACCCAAGCCTTGGTAGACTTGGAGCCCTCCAGATACTTTGGAGTTTCTAGAAGGACTTGTCCGGCATCTTGCTGAAACCAAGGACACATTAACACTTTATTTCCCTCTGCAGGTTTGTGCAATAATGGAAAAGGGAAACTCGTAAAAAAATTGAGCTTGGTACTAAATGTCATTCTGATCATTTCCATCATCAGCAGCAGTAGCATTGCTTTATCAAGTAAGTGAAGAGCCATATGCTGTAGCTTCTGCCAACTTCTCTACAGGCCACCTGTTCTCAAAAATTTCTCCTTAGCAGCTAGAATAGCTTTATTGTTATTCAGTTGAGGTAGCCTGGAAGCAGTTGCAGATGGGGCCCACATTCAGTTAATGTAGTCTTTGTTTACTGTAGTAATAGACCAATATGCACACAGAGATGCTTAAATTTTAAATGATATAAACAGCCTTCTGCAATCTGGTGCCTTTATTGCAAGAGCAGCCAGTGGGCTGGGATGATGCTGGCCTCCTGGCAGTAGCATTGTCGTTGCTTACAGGGTATTGTGGGCAGCGGCAGAGCAATCTGATAGGGTGCCCAGGGTGGCGGGGCCAGCCGTCCACAGGGCTCTGAGGAGTCTGCCTGCCTCATCCCCCTCCGTCATCCTACAGCTGGGGAGGCAGCAGGTGGACCTTTTGAGCAGTAGAGCCATGTCTCGGGCGCGCTGCAGGCCCCAAGGTGAGTGCTGCCTGGATTTGTCACCCTTTCAGTGGTTGCACCCGGTGCAGCGTGCCCCTATTGCACCCCCGTCACTACACCCTTGAATGTGGGGTGGCTTGAAACCCACAGCAGGGGTGCCAGAATTGCTCTACCAGCACCCACACTGCCCCAACCTTGCCGCCATCCTGAACCACCATAGTAAGCAGCAGTGATGTCCTTTGTCAATAGACTGACTCTACCCTGCCATTTTGGATTGTATTTTCCCGTTAGCCACAGCCAGTGTGGCCAATGGTCAGGGATGATGGGAGTTGGAATTCAATGACATCTAGAGGGTTTTGTGGAAGTGGCCTGTTTTAAAAGAATTCCAGCTCCAGATGAAAAGGCCTGTACTGTACATTTATGAGCGCTAAGAATAAGAGTGGGGAAACTGTGGCCCTTCTGACATAGTTGGACTTTAACTTCCATCAATCCTCATCATTATGTGGGAAGGACTGGTGGGAGTTGGAATCCAACGACCTCCCATCCCTTGTCTACTAAGTGTAGGATATCAACAAACAAACAAACAAACAAACAAACAAACCAGAAAGAACATGAATATTAAGTATTTGTGTAGCTGAAGTGATTACAAAATAATATCTGAACAAGAACAGCTACAAGCCTCCTAGCACATAAGAATAATTCCAGTGCCACCTAGTGACTAAATTGCACAATGATGTTATCCACACATGATTTTACTTAAGAATTTGACAGGTCCTTCAGGTTTTCCTGAGTTTCCTTATGCTTTCTTGTAAATGTTTTCTGTCATGGCAGGATACAATTCTAATCAAATTCTCCTCTCAGGGAAAGTCAACTGGACCCTGGTCAACTGAGGTTTCTTATGAGGAATCAGGTGCAGGGACCTGACTGGCTTTGGATGTGTGGCAGCCGTGGGAGAAGCTGCTCCATGTTCTGCAGCCTCCTGGGTTTGTGGACAGAAATGGGCCCTAGGTTTGCTGCACTCCCTCCTACCCTAATTTACCCAATCTGTTCCTCATGCAGAGGAAGCACCCTTATCCCGAGTCAGACTTGTAGTCCATTTGGCCAGCGTTGTCTCTGGGAGTAGCCCATTGAGTGCCCTCTAGACACTGTTGGTCTACGACTCCCACCATCTGAACATCACCTTGGCTCCTGCTGAGTCTACACTGCCTGGCAGTGGATGCCCAGGGTTTCCAACAGGGATTTCTACCTGGAGACGCTGTGGATGGAACCAGAAATAGTTTGCATGCAGATCATTTGCTCTATAACCTTTGGTCCCTCTTGCTGAGTACTTCTTCCCAGGCAACCAATGAGGTGTCCTCAGCCTGGAGACGCTGATTTCTGTGTGAAATGTTTTTGTGTGCTATGTTTGCAGTTATGCTGTTTTGCTATATAGCAATGAAATTGTTTTTAGGATGCCTGATTCTGAGATGTATTTCCTTTTTCTTTGTTGTGCGCTGCTTTGAGCAGGATTCCTTTTGTGGAAAGGCAGCATATGAATAAAATGATGATGAGTGGAGTACATTGCCTGACCTTTATTTTTGGTAG
Source organism: Podarcis lilfordi (assembly GCA_947686815.1). Taxonomy (NCBI): domain Eukaryota; kingdom Metazoa; phylum Chordata; class Lepidosauria; order Squamata; family Lacertidae; genus Podarcis; species Podarcis lilfordi. The sequence continues at coordinate 49,306 of CANTUW010000018.1, forward strand.
GACTATTTATAAGATATGGATAGTGATCTGTCTCACTTTCTGATACCTTTCTAGGGAGAAGTGAAGTATTACCACCCACCCTACATTCTCCTTCCACTCCAACTGTGTGCTGTCCGGACGGCTGGATTGGCTACCAAAGGAAATGTTACTATTTTTCAGACAGTGACAGGAACTGGACTTATAGCCAGAATTACTGTGCCTCTTTCAATGCCTCTTTGGTCGTGATTGACTCCCAAGAAGAGATGGTGAGTGAAAAGTCTGAAGCCTTAAATGGAGTTGATTTTCCACTTGGATGATAGTTGAAAATGTATTCATACTTCCTTTCTTTATTAAGATCTTCCTGAGACGGTACAAAGGTCATTTTGACCACTGGATTGGTCTCCAAAGGATGAATGACCAGGAACCTTGGAAATGGATCGATGGCACCATTTTCAATAAATGGTGAGATCTCTCCCCACCCCCACCCCCCGCGTTGTGTGTCAAGAAATAAATGTCGAAGTCCAGAAACTAGAAATTTGGCAGAACCAGCCATTTAAATGTCTGGGCTATGCAGAATGTTTTGCTTTTGAAAAACTCTCTCTCTCTCTCTCTCTCTCTCCACACACACACACACACACACACACACTTTTGAATTTATTCAGGAGGGTGGACAGAGACATAGCTACAGTGGTGGGGGCCTAGGGGCAGGGGGCCAGGATTTTGCCCCAGGTGAAGCCTTCATAGGGGTGCCATTGAGTCACCCAGCCTGAGTGTGTGTCAATATTTCCACTCTTCTTCTGAAGTCAGGGGTTTTTATACCATTTGCTGAGGCCCTGAGCCAAGATCACATAGTCTAAAATGTAAATGTATTAAATTAATATAAATGAAGCTGCCTTCTGCAGTTTTCTTCAGGTGAAAATTAGCTTCCAGGGCTTCCTGTACATACATTGGGGGATCTCTTTTCAGGTACATACATTGGGGGGTCTCTTTTCAGTTGCATGGTCTTATACTTGTTCTTAGGGATACCATTTCTACATTCTGTTGCTTTTTAGGTTTGAAATCCGGGGAGGAGGAACATGTGCTTACTTGAACCATCTGGGTGTTGCTAGCGGCAGCAGAGGAAGCGAAGAACGCTGGATCTGCAGCAAACCAGTTGGTAAATGAGAAACAGCATAGGCTTCTAAGTCGTGCAGATCACACTCAATGAGGTATGCATAATGGGCTGGCCCCCTGTAGCCTCCACAACCAAAGAGAGTGATTAGGCTGTCCACCCTAGCTATTGAATCTGTGGGTGTAGATGGAGGAAAAACCTTACTTGATTTCGTTGGGCGGTCCAGATTTTGGGTTTGGTATGTGTGCTTTTATTTAAAATGCATCTCTGGGTTATTTGTGGGGCATAGGAATCCGTTCATTTCCCGCCCCCCACCCACAAAATATAGTCCGGCCCCCCACAAGGTCTAAGGGACAGTGGACTGGACCCCTGCTGAAAAAGTTTGCTGACCCCTGTAATATTTCCCGCTTGGACTACTGCAATGCACCCTACGTGGGGCTACCTTTGAAGGTGACCCAGGAACTACAGTTAATCCAGAAGGCGGCAGCTAGACTGGTGACTAGGAGTGGCCGCCGGGACCACATAACACTGGTTCTGAGAGATCTGCATTGGTTCCCAGTACGTTTCCAAGCACAATTCAAAGTGTTGGTGCTGACCTTTAAAGCCCTAAACAGCCTCGGCCGCCCCCATCGTTTAGGGGGTGGAGGTCCAGCTCCAAGGGCCTTCTGGCAGTTCCCTCCCTGCGCAAAGTGAGGTTACAGGAAACCAGGCAGAAGGCCTTTTCAGTAGTGGTGCCTGCCCTCCCATCAGATGCCAAGGAAATAAATATCTGACTTTTAGAAGACAGTGGCTCCCCATTTGTAGAATGCTTTCCCCGGGAGGTTCAGCTGGTGCCTTAAAGGGAAATCTTCAATTAACAATATCACCCAGTAGTGCCACAATGCTATCCTATGGGAAACTTCAGATAATCACTAAAAACCAGCCGTTTCACTTATCTTCCTCATTTCAATGGTGCTTTACTCTTCTCAGGGAGGAGGAGGGGAGGGGACAGGTGTCAGACCAGATATTACCAGTCAAGATAAGGAGGGCAGGTAGGGTGAGGAAGGTGTTATCGGAATCACAAAACCCCACGTGAAAAAATCCATCTCCAGAATGGAATGCAACCTGGCTTGAACAAATAAAGAATGGAAATGGTTCATTGAATATTTACAAACAAACTGTAAACAGATAAGAACACTGGCAGGATTGTTGTAATAACCTGCAGTTTTATAAAGACTCTCCTCCCTGGAAGAGAGGGGAGTGGTTGTGGGCGGGAGCCCAAGCACCGCCCCTAGCAGGGGGAATTAGCCCCCTGCCTCCTCCTCTCACCTGGCTGGCGCCCACGCCCCCTTGGCAGGCATCCAACCAGGTGCCTTCGAGGGGGCGTGTTCAGCAGCCTTTTGCGGCGGTGCCAGCCTCTCCTCGGCCTCATTCTTCTCCGTCCTCTCGTCGCGAGTCACCCACCCTCCACTCCCTTTTAGCTCAGGGTCTTTGTTCTTTGGCCTTGCTATGGACCTTAGGTTGATCGCCCTGGTTGTCTAGGGGGCCTGTTAGGACTTTTTCCATTCGGCATGAGGCTTTTTTGTTTCTTCGCCTACCTTGTAGCAATCGTCACAACTTTTTGTGGTATTGGTGGGTAGGTTAGGCATTGGAATAATGTGTTGTGGTGTGTTGAAGGGCTGGGTGTGGCCATCGCCTATGCCTTCAATTTTTGGGTATTCCGTTAAAGGAATCTGGCGGTTGTGTACTCTGTCCGATGCCTGCTTGGTGGGAGGCCATGGCACGACCCCTGGTGACATCAGGGGAGAGCCTATAGTTGGATTAGCATCAACAGGCTCCACCTACTGGTGAATAAACCCCCTTGTTTTAGACATCCAATGCCTAAGCCAATACCTTTTCACTGCTGTAATCAATAAAGTTGTGGCCTTTTCTTGCCCATTAACCTTATATCACGTGTCCTTGTGTATTTATTTCACATCGCGGGGGTCGGGTCCTCGAACCACAAGAGTATATATTAAAAGTAGATGAATAAATGTGTAAAGTAAGTTAATTTGGAGATGAAAAAAATATTAAAAATAAATTTAAGGAACCGCAGAAGGAAGGGGAAGGATGTCAAGTTCTGAAATGTTCAAATGATTGTAAAATTATTGACATGTATAAAATTGAAACTCATTAATAAAATAAAATAAAAGATAAAGATAAACATTTTTTTAAAAAGACACCACTCCTATGGTGTGTGCAATGTTTTGATGACACTGTGTGAAATGTGTTATGGGAAAATTTGAGAACTTTAAAAAACTCATGTAACCTTTGTTCAGGGCTCTGTCTTTTTTGCTTGCCTTAAAGGTTGGAACCTTTGTTGCAACAAATAAAGATCAGGCCTATTGGCTGCTGATTTGCTTCTTCATTGCTTGGCTGAAGTCTCTTATTTTCTCTGACTGATACAGACTTCGCAGGGCTAGACTCTAGCGAAGTTGGGAAATGGTTTAAGTAGTGTACCCCAATTTTGGGATGTGAGGGGGAAATACAAACTGCAGAGGAATTCCTGGGTTAGCCTTTGGGAAACGACCTGTTCAAGCTAGGGCCATTAAGGATCAACAGAGGGCCAGGAGGAAGCAGACAAGGATGTCCACTTCCACCTTTGCTCTTTAAAATGTGTTTAGAACCCCTGGCATTAGATAGCATTGTGAGATTCATGAAGGAGTTGAATATGCTTATTTCAAAGCCTCATTCTAGTATTCCTAATTTGATGAAAGCAACGGATGATTTGGGTAAAATATTAGGACACTCAACTAATTGGTCCAAATTGGAATGGTTGCCTATAGGTGAAAATCTAATTACATATTTTTTGCTCTATAAGACTCACTTTTTCTCTCTTAAAAAGTAAGGGGAAATGTGTGTGCGTCTTATGGAGCGAATGCAGGCTGCGCAGCTATCACAGAAGCCAGAACAGCAAGAGGGATTTCTGCTTTCACTGCGCAGTGATCCGTCTTGCTGTTCTGGCTTCTGAGATTCAGAATATTTTTTTTCTTGTTTTCCTCCTCCAAAAACCAGTCTTGTGGTCTGGTGTGTCTTTTAGAGAGAAAATTACGGTACTCATTCATTTAAGCAATACCAATTCCGGAATTGTACCAAATTTATTCAATATCTAGGTATGTTAATACCAAGAAATATAACCCAGTTAGTAACAGTAAACATAAATAATAAAAGAGTCTTCACTAGATATTGACAGGTAGGAACCATTAAACCTTACTTTTGGGGGGAAAGTGCATGCTCTCAAAATGAACATTACTCCCAGATTTCTTTATGTCCTGAGAGGACTTCCAGCTTTTATACCTGGGTCATATTTTCAAAAGATAAATTCTCTGTTTAGGAAATGTCTTTGGAGCTCAAAAGCACTGAGGATATCTATGCAGAAAATACCATTACAAATGAAAGAAGGTGGATTTGGAAATATTGGAGACCTCCTGATGGTCTTAACTTCCTGACATGGGCAACCTTAGAATATACATATATAGCACTTTTGGTTGGTTGGACAGCATTAGAATCAAAAATATTTCAGAAATATTTGAAATTTCAGATGACTCTTGAAATAATTCAGTTAGAATACTGGATTGTTGTAGCTAATAAAAGCAACTTTGATCCATTTTCCCATGCAAAACTTACTCTGTGGGGATATCCTACTCTAAAAATTTGAATAGAAGATGGTAAGATGGAAAAACTGGATGGAAGCAGGTGTATTGACCTTGATAGATGAAGAATATGAACATTACATGTATGATGTTCTAAGAGAAAAATATCACCTGTCCTATGAGGCCCAATGGCAATATCTGCATCTTTCCATACAGCATCTTTTAACAACCTCATCTCAAATGTTCAGTGTAAAGAGTGCATCTTCAGCATTCACCAGAAGCGATAGAATGGTGCCAGGATGGGGAAGGAGTTCCACAACGTAGGGGCTGCATAGTGGCCTAGCTAGCACGATGGTCTCATGAACATTCAAACCATCTCCATAGCGAACCATTCTATCCTGCATCTGCTTCACATCATTTTTAAGCTCTGTCAGGTCCTTTTGGATCAGCTTCAGAACTTGTACTTGAGCCAGTAAATTTCAGTAAATTAGTATTAGTGTCCTCCACCACCATTTCACTGATTAGTGACGCTGTTGGACTTGAAGAAGCTGCCTCTCATTTCGCACTAGTTGACATGGCTACATCTCATTAAAAGAAATAATACATAATGGGAGGTTTTATATACTCAGTAATCAATGACTTTGTCCAAGCAGTCCGATAATTCAGTAGTTTGAAAGCTTGTTAGTCTGAAGAGGAACGAGAAATTTGCTTTCAATGGGTTTTGGGGAATTGACTGCTTTGAATGAAAGGGACGGTGCTGTTCTGTTTGTATTGTAATTATTGGCCAGGTTTGCTGTTTTGTGCTGTCAAATTCTACAACTGATCCTCAACTGTCACTTCAAACCAATCTTTCAGTAGCCAAAATATATCTACTTCAAATTCCCTTGTTATCTCTGGATTTCACCTAGAGGTATTTTGCTGAAAACAGAATCTTCTTGGTATTCAATATCTTTTAAATTTTTGTGTTCCTGGCAAATAACAAAATCCCACATAATTATTATCTGGCCTTTGTTCTGGGCTCTTTCTTTGGTTTTATTTGCAGATGGTATCCTTCTGCTTATTTCGAAGACTCAATCTAGTATTTCTAATTTGATGAAAGCAATTGATGCTTTGGGTAAAATTTCAGGATTTTACCCAGAGGTATTTTGCTGAAAATAGAGAAATGCTTTTCACAATCTTTTTGGTGTTCAGTATCTTTAAAAATTGTGTGCTCCTGGCAAATAACAAAACCCCACATAATTATTATCTGTATCAAGCTAAAATATTACAGTAAAAGAGAGTCTTTCTGGCAAATCCATCTAAGTTCAATACTGCAGGCTTCAGCGACGAGTTCAGACTTTATCTTGCCACAATAGTTCCCTTTGGCATACTTTGGTTCTGGAAATCTGTGGAAGGAAAGGGTAGAGTTGAAGGTCAGGACTGAAGACTGTTACAACTATCCCCCCCCCCCCACATTCTTAATAGAAATCAGGGGTGTTCCCAAAATGTGTAATAAGCTGGCTGTGTGCATTTGAATCCTTCAGACATGCATGAATAGTATCAAATTGAATAGCATGAAGAAAGTCATTATTATTATTTATTAAATTTATATACCACCCTATACTCGCAGGTCTCAGGGCAGTCCACAGGATACAAAGGTCATGCGTGCTTGATAATGGGATCGAGCCATCTTACCCTTTTCCTGCCCCAAGACCAAATATTTTCCTTTGAGGCATGGGAAGGAGGGTTGCAGCAGTGGTGGAGAATCCTGGGCATACTTTACATCCCGGGAACTAAAAATGACCAGCCCAGTTTGCCACCTAGGGAGAGTTGGTGAATTGGTGTAATGGGGCAGATATAGGAGCTTGAGAGCAGAGCTGGCTTCCTTGTTGGTATTTGGACCTCAGCACATTCCCAGCAACAATGGATGTGCAACACTCTGTATTAGTCGGTGACTTACCTCAACCACATTAAGACTTTACAAAGCCCAACTGGTCAGTTGGTCACCCCAAATTAAATGAGATGGGGGGGGCACCCGTCATTAACTGCTAATAACCTTCCAGTTCTCCCTTCCTTCTCTCTCCTCTGATTTTCCTCTAGGACCGAAAATGAACTTCTGGCCAGTTCTTTTTGAATGTAGGTGTTATGTACTGAAGTTCTCACCCTGAGCCAGCAGGGGGATACTGTAGATAGTTATGCAAATAAGGGATCGAAAGTGACGTTCAGTGATTGGATAGTTTTAGAAAGTTGTTACAATTATGTGTACTGGAGCTCTATATAAGCAGGGGGATACTGTAGATAGTTCAGGTCCACGTATGCAAATAAGGGATCAAAAGTGACGCTCAGTGATTGGATAGTTACAGAAAATGGTTACTGTTGCGTTCTAGTGGAGCTCTATATAAGCAGGCTGACTGAACCCTTCAGTTCAGTTCTGTTCTGGCCTCTGAATAAACAAGAGCTGTTTGAAGAAACGCTGTGTCGTCTGATATGTTCACCCACAACTTAACAGTATGTATGTGTTAAGAGTGACAAAAAAGTCTCCCTCTTTTACATTGCATTTCCAACAGTTCTTATTTTTCATTTTGTACATTTGTTAGTTTGGTGGGTATTAAGTACCACCTATAAATGGAATTTGGCAGCATCTTATATACCAGTCCCTCTCTCTGCATGAGAATGCTGGCAACCTAATTGGAACCGGTGCAGAAACCTGTGCCTCAATTGCACACCCAAATAATCTGAGCTCTAAAAATTGCATGATGTTTTGCTTAGGTTAAAAACAATGAGAAGAACTCACAGACTCTGATCAAGCTGGGAGCCTGTAATCCACATCCATTTATTCTCTGCTAATGATAGTGAGAGTCCGATCCAGAATTTTGCATTTTTGAATTTTTGAAAAAGATATTTGCTGATTTTCAAACTGATGGCATCAAAACAAAGATTAATATAAACTCCACTATCAACCGCATCCTCCTGGAAAGACTTTCTAAATAAAAAGAGGACTTGGGCTACAGTTACATGAATTTGCTTGCAACTTACTGCTTTGGTTCTCACTAGTCAATCTCCCCAAGGCCCTATCTAGACACTGATGAACTGGCCTTGGGTGGGAATGGGATGAAATACTAAACAAGGCCCTGCACTCCACAAGCTTCTCAAGTCACAAAGCATGATACCATTGTCGAGTTACTAAGTTAGAATTAAACGCAATTGGACTCAGGCTTCCTTCATGCATTGCATGAAATATATCATTGTTCCTGACCATGTCCTGTTTGTCTTGGATGACCAGCAGATGAGAATCTCTTGTTGAACAGTCATGTTGGCTCTCATTCCAGGTTTTAGTATCTTCCGATTGCCAGTAGCATTTGTCCCTGTGGAGCTGCCATTGTACAGGGCACACTTTGCAAGTGGAATTAACTGTGGAAGGGAAGATAGACACATAATTTAATGATTCTGACTGGCTCACCATTTCCAATGTAGAAAAACATTATGTACTCTGCAACTGCAGAAACCAGTGGCTTTAGGCTTACTGACGCCAATAGTGCTTCAGTAGCCACAACCTCAATAAGCTAAACTATAGTAGTCCCTCCAAACTGGTGGCTTTATTTATTGACTGAAAAGGTGATTGATCAGATGGGGTGGGTGGGTAGCAAAATAACGCTTGTAGCATAGGGAAAGGGGCAGCTAGTCACAGAAAATGAGTTAAAAGTCTATAGCCAATTGAAGTACAGTCATACCTCGGAAGTCGAACAGAATCTGTTCTGGAAGTCCATTTGACTTCCGAAACATTCAACTTCCGAAGCGCGGCTTCTGATTGGCTGCGAAAGCCCCATTGGACATTCAGCTTCTGAAAGAACATTCGAAAACCGGAACACTCACTTCCCGGTTTTGATCATTTGGGAGTCGAGGTACGACTGTATATGTTTGGACCAAACCACATGTTTCAATACATCGATTTGTGACATTATTCTGACTGTTGCTTCCTTACTGCAAAACTTATTCGTGATGGGGGGAACTTGCGGTTTGAAAGTGGATTTTGTCCCATTGGGATTCCACAGTGACCTATATTTGTAAAAAAAATAAAAACAGGTACAATATATAAATTTTTACCTGAGGGCTTGCTCTGGTATTGGTTGCAGAGGCTGCGTCTTAGGAAAGCCTGAAACTTGTCTAAACAGAGATTGCATCTGCCAGCATTTACTCTGGTTTCTCCTTTATCAGTTTTCAACTGCAAAGCTACTCCTCACCAAACAAACAAACAAACAAACAAACAAACAAACAACACATTTATTTAAATAAATAAGCATCATGTTAACACACATAATCAAAATATGGAGGCCAAGGAATGAAAAAAGAAGATGGATACAATTACCGTAGATTCCGGCGTAATAGGCGACTGGACGTATTAGACAACCTCCCAAATTGGCAGCTCCAATTTGGGGGTTTGTCTTATAAGCTCAGTCTTTCTCCCAGAACGGAGCCCGCTGCATGCCGCCTATACCCGGCGTATAAGACGACCCCCAACTTTTTAACCTCTTTTCCAGGGTTAAAAAGTCATCTTATACACCGGAATCTACGGTAGATACGGAGAGCAAGCTGCAAAAGAGACCTGCCACAATTCCTCCCACAGAAGTATGAATCCATCTTGGCCTTCTTCAGAAAATCACATAGTAAGGGGAATGATGGCAGCATCTTTACGAATATAAAAGTATTTATGTTATCTGCTTGGTTGCTAAAGAAAATAGACAAAAATAACTCTTCACAATGTTGGAGAAACTGTGGGAATGATGGAAAACTTATGCACATCTCTGGGAATGCCCACAGATTAAAAACTTTTGATTAAAAGTATTTCAGGATAGGGAACAAATTACATTTCAATCGATTGCTTCAGATCCCAAATGACACCACAATCGTACCTTGGATGCCAAATACCTTGGTACTTGGACGTTTTGGCTCCCAAAAGCAGCAAACCCGGAAGTGAGTGTTCCGGTTAGTAAACATTCTTTGGAACCCAAACTTCTGACAGGGCATCTGCAGCTTCTGATTGACTGCAGAATCTTCCTGCAGCCAATCGAAAGCTGTGCTTTGGTTCATGAACGTTTTGGAAGTCAAACGGACTTCTGGAACAGATTCCGTTTGACTTCTAAGGTACAACTGTACTTTCAATATTTGTGGATGAAGCACATACAATTTAAAAACAAGAATACCACATATATGGAATCAATTCAAATCCAAGAGAGATAACGACTGGGACATTAGAAGATTATATATTAACAAGTAGTCTTATTTTTAACATGTGATAATATGCTCTAATTTTCCCCATTTTAAATTCCTTGAGGGATTTTATCCCACTGCTCGGTAAGTTGCTGGATGATTCTACTGAATCTTGGAGACTCTGGGGTTGATAGTCAGGAGTCTCATCTTCTGCTGCTGTTCTGAGAGCTGCCATACTGGGCTAAACCAAATGTTCATAACCTGCTGAATGGGCTGGAGCTGATGGAAGATGTTAGACAATCATTCTGTATGTGCTTTTACTGTATGGTAAACCACTTCCAGGATGCCACATGGAAAGCAATTCATAAATGAAATAATAAACAATACTCACCCAAGACTGTCACAGCCACCCCCAGGATGATGATCACAAAGCCTCCTGTCCACAGGGTGATCTGGTACCAACAGGGAAGCCCAGAAGCATCTGTGAGGAGAGGGAAAACTTGAATGATGCGAGTCCGCAGTGCCTAGACTAGAGTCTCCTGCAACTCATTGCAGGGATATAATGCTGGGTGATTTGTTTTTGTTTTGTTTTTTGACACAAAAAAATCGCTTCAGGAGACAACAGGCAAATGGTATTTGTTTAGTAATGACCGCTCCCCACATCAAGTGGGGGGCGCCTTTTGCGTGGTCGCACGCAGCCCCCTGGATCCCAGTGCGGCTCCCGGTAGTACAGGCTGGCTTTGCCCTCCCCAGGCTGGATACCTGGAGGTCTCTGCTACCTCAACCAATCGTCCAATCCCGCCTGGGGAGGCGCTGCCAGGGGATTGGCCAGGTAGGGGGAGGGACCACCCTGCCCACACAACAGAATCTTACCTGCAAAGCATCAGTTGGCTCCAGAGCTTCTACCCTGCCCTCCCTCAATTAAGTCTTCTTTTGCAGGTTAACCTCTTCTCCACAGGTACGTGGGCACTGCTACATCATGATCGCTGTTGAAGGGCCAGAAAAGAATTTTCCTGCATCGGCAGGTTTTGCCTTTCCCTTAGCAAAACATCACAACTTTGGTGGTTTCAGGCCTTGGGCAGAATCCTTTAGTCTGTCTTCCTAAATGGGCGGGGCGTGAAGCGGTGGACCCCCCCTTGCGGCTGTGATCCCAGGGTTCCCCGTTAAAGGGGTCTTGAGGGGAGGCATTGGCCATACGCCGAGAGGTTGTCATTGCTCTCCCCTGCGATGGCGGCAAAACAGGGGGCAGGCTCTCTGCTTGAATAAATGTTCTCCAGAGCCAGCCCAATCCCCACACATTCTGGATAACCCTGATGTCTCCCAGATCCCTGGCTGGGGACTGGGAAGGATATACGCCCAATACCTGAGACAAGGTCTCCCTACATCTGAAACTTAATAAAGTTGTGGCCAATTTTAATCCCATAACACATTGTCTTGAGTCATTATTCCACTCGGGGGTCGCCTGGGGTTGGGGGCTCCACCTGTTCATGCAAATTGCCAAAATTCATTGTATTAGGCTTGAAAAAAATTGTGTGCTGGCTGCGCAAAACTGCAAACAAAAACGTGCATATTCAGAGAAATGCACACTAAAATGTTGAATGTTCAGGAGGAGTTTAAAGGGGTGTGTGGAAGTGATGTAGGAATGTGGAGATCTGCCAAGCTAAACTTGTCTAATTTAGAAGTTCACAAAAGACAAAAATAAGATTGAGCTTTGATGGAGCTTGCACGATAATGAGAAAAGGTGATCTCCCACTCCACATGCAAGAACTCATGAGCAGTCTTTGATACCAGTCTTCTGATGATCTGAAAATCTCGTCACTGTTCTGGATCTCCAGTTGTAACCCCTTGACTATGTTCAGCTCACTGTCATTGATTTTGTGCTCCTCTTCCTATCTGGCATGATTGAAAATATATTGCCACGGGGGGCCACCAGGTGGCGCGTTGGAAGATGGCCGACAATAACATCTCCCTGACCCATACGAGGTACTAAGGGGCTGCTATGGGAAGTATGCAGCCTTCCTGAACTCCTCCAGGATGTGGAGGAGAACTGTCCTGCCAGCGATGTTCACAATGCACCCCCTGAAACGAGTGATGGGGGTGCCGAACACTGGCACAGGCCCTCGGTGAAGTCAGATCTTCCTGAAGCCGATTCCAATTAGCGCGTGCTGGTTGCTTCAGCTTGGAATTATAATTGGAAACATACGATTGGAAACGAAGCTGAAAGCACATACATCAAGTAAAGCTCGAAGATAAGACTGCTGATTAATGGATCTCTGCGACCAGGAGTGACGGATGGATAAGTAAATCTTCTGATGAATCACCATAAGGAGACTGTATGTTTGGAACGAAGGGGGGGTGGAGGAAAAAAACTCTTTTTTTCTTTGCATGATGTGACATTAATAAACCTTCACCCCAGATAGAAACAAGATTGTCGCGTTTCTATGAATCACAGGCAGGATTTTAAGAACTATGTGGGACGGAGTATAAGGAAAGAAGACTGCAGAATGGTGAGAAAAGAAGAAAAATTTTATGACGCAGTTAAAAAATGGCATCTCGCCATGACAGGTTTGCCAAGGAAGAAGGACTGGGGGGGGGGGGGGAATCAGGATTGTTTGAAAGAGAAGGAATGCTGGAATGTAAGTTTGACCTGACAGAACCCCCAGACTCATTTGTTATTTGGTAAGCCTGAGAAAAATAAAGGACAGATCGGAGATTAATTTTGTTTATGGAAGCGTTGTACAGAGGCTGTCCTGGATCGATATGATTTTTGGAAAAGTACAAAATCCACATAGAATGCCAGCTGTTAACCTGCTTGTGAAAATCATCAGAGATTGCAAAGAAAGGAATTTATGATAACAACAAGAAGAGAAAAGAAGTAACAAAGGACTTTCCGGATCAAACTGGAGAGAACCGTCTAATTAATGCAGTAAGATAAGTGATGCTGTTTTGGACTCGAGCGGAGCTTGATGTATGGGTACCCCAACAAAATTTAAAAATTGGCTGTATAATTTGGAATCAATGTGATAATGTGATGTGATTGGCCTGTTAATATATATTTTTTTTTTAAAGAAAATATATTGCCACTTTCTGGTGTCTGTTATGTTTTTAATGCAGATTTCCTCCACTGCTGATGTGACTGTCAGCTGTCAGCAGCATGCTTTGTCAAAATCAGGGAAGAGAAATACAGCGAAGAAGAGAGGAAGGAAACCATCTTTTATGTCTGGTGTTTTCATAGAATCATAGAGTTGGAAGAGACCACAAGGGCCATCGAGTCCAACCCCCTGCCAAGCAGGAAACACCACCAGAGCACTCCTGACATATGGTTGTCAAGCCTCTGCTTAAAGACCTCCAAAGAAGGAGACTCCACCACACTCCTTGGCAGCAAATTCCACTGTTTTGTATTAGTTTGAATTTTAAAAATCTTCAGATTCTTAAGAAAACATTCATCCACTAATAGGAAGCAGGTTGAAATACTTTGCTATTTTTATTTAGAGGAAAAAGTGGATGTGTTGCATTGATTTTTCTGCAGAAGAATTATAGAATAGTAGCATCAGAGGGGACCAATCTATGCAGAATAGTCCAATCTATGCAGTTCTAGCATACAGGAATCAAACCTGCAACCTAGGCAGTATATGAACCATGTTCTAACCAACTAGGCTATATATTCACAGAAAATGTACCCTCACATCCAAAGTGGTTGAAAAAATCATGGTTATTAACAGACGTATCTGGCAATCGGTGAGCATGGGAATATTTATATGCATTCACTAACTGATGTAATTTCAGTACCCCGTGGCAAGAAGTCTTGAAGCTGATAGCTATGGAAATTTTGTTCCAATTCTGCAATCTGTATTTGCCGCATAAAACGTGCTCCCCCCTTTTTGGGGTTTTTTTGTTGTTGTTTTTTGGACATGTTTATAGTTTAAAGTTGATATTAGCGCCATTAAAACACACAATAAAACAATTGCTTCAAGACATAAGCATGCCCAATGAAAACATGCAACAAAAATTCCTTTAAAACATGGCAGTAATTAATCATGAGATTTATGCTGAGAAATCTGTGTAAACAGGGGCATCTTCAAAAGCCCGCAGAATGCCAATAGAGATGAATATGCTTGTGTTTCATCATGGAGTGCCTTCCATATCGCTAGTGCTATCGGTGAAAGGAGCCCACCTCCCACAAGCCAAGAATCAGGAAGGTGTGGCAAGACTAATTGGGCTTCATTGGTTGTTTTAATGCCCTTACCTGACAACGAAAGGGAAGTTGTTCTTTTAGGAAATCTGGTCCAGAGCTGTTTAGGGGTTTATACCTAAGTAACGGCGTTTCCGTGTGCTGCTCTGGTTTGCCAGAAGCGGCTTAGTCATGCTGGCCACATGACCCGGAAGCTGTATGCCGGCTCCCTCGGCCAATAAAGCGAGATGAGCGCCGCAACCCCAGAGTCGGCTATGACTGGACTTAATGGTCAGGGGTCCCTTTACCTTTTACGTAAGTAACAAGACCTTAAAAATCCAGCTTGATGTCTAATGGGCAGCCAGTGCAAATCCCTTACTACAGGCATGAGATGTGCCTGGTAAGACAGACATGGTCCAAATGGAAGTTACTCTGCCCATTCAATAAATCCGCTCCACTTCCCAGTGGGGAGGAGTTGTGATGGACCACGTGGCCACCCTCTCCCCTCCATGGGTGGGGGATGAAGTTCCACGTCCCCCGGAGGTTCCCAGCCATGTCATTCACCTGCCAGCCAATCCGCTGGCTTTGGGGGCGTAGCTGGGCCCCATTTAAACTGAGGCATGAGCCGGAGAGATTCCTCTTGGCTCACTTCCTCAATCTCCCTCCCTTCCCCCCTATTTTCAGGTTTCGAATTTGGCCTTGCTATGGACCTCGGTCTGTATAGTCAAAGTTATGGTTTTCCTAGCAGTGATGTATGGATGTGAAAGCTGGACCATAAAGAAGGCTGATCGCCGAAGAATTGATGCTTTTGAATTATGGTGCTGGAGGAGACTCTTGAGAGTCCCATGGACTGCAAGAAGATCAAACGTATCCATTCTTAAGGAAATCAGCCCTGAGTGCTCACTGGAAGGACAGATCCTGAAGCTGAGGCTCCAATACTTTGGCCACCTCATGAGAAGACAAGACTCCCTGGAAAAGACCCTGATGCTGGGAAAGATTGAGGGCACAAGGAGAAGGGGATGACAGAGGACGAGATGGTTGGACAATGTTCTCGAAGCTACCATCATGAGTTTGACCAAACTGCGGGAGGCAGTGGAAGACAGGCGTGCCTGGTGTGCTCTGGTCCATGGGGTCACGAAGAGTCGGACACAACTAAACGACTAAACAACAACAACAACATGGACCTCGGTTAGTCTCCATTGAGGGGCCTGGTAGGAGTTTTTCCACTTGGCAAATTGGCGTGGGCCATTTGGTTTTTGCCTACCTCGTAGCAATTGTCACAACTTTGTAAGGTTTGGCGGTTAGGCATTCGTTGATCTTATGACGGGGGAGGTGAGGTGTGGCCATCATCTGCCACTCCAAGTTTAAGGGTATACCATTAAAGGAATCCGGGGGTGTGGCTCTTGTCTGAAGTCCAGGGCTGGGCTAGGGCCATGCCATGACCCCGTTGGGAATCCAGGGGGAGCTCGAGTTGGTTTGCATTGACAGGGCTCCCCCTACCGGTGGTTGACCCTTACCAGACTCCCTGCATAACATGCAGGAGTCAGATATAGCCGGGTCAGTTCCAATGCCTAAGCCAATACCGCTCACATTCTGTAACCAATAAAGTTGTGGCCTAAATTTGCCCAGTAAGCTTAACCTAATATTTGTGTCCTTGTGTCTTATTCATCAACGAGGGGGTGGTCTCGGGGTCTCGACACGCAATTTAGTTGCCTAACAATATTGCTCAATAACCTGACAAAAAGAAATGGAGCGCCAGATGCTAAAAAATGAGGCATTCTCTTTAACCAGGAAGTGGACCTGATGTGGAAAGAAGTTCTGCAGCAAAACTTTGGCCATTGCATTTGAAAACGTGTCCTGGGCTGCAGTGAAAGAAATGAGTCACCAACCTTTGTTGGGCAGGCCCAGTGGGGAACAGGTGTTAGCAGAGAAAAGGACAGGCAGGCGCTGTAGTTTTCACCATGAGTCACCTCCGTGGCTCAGTAGGTGCATAGGAAAAGGATGTGGGTGGAGCGGGTGGTCAGGCAACAGGCTCACACCTTTAAACTGTGCCTTGGCCAGGACATTGGGTGCAGCATCTACAGAAGCGTTTTTCTTCGCTAGGCTGGGGGAAGGAGTGTGAAATGTTGCAGAAGAAGCAGCAAGCAAAGACCCATCTATGCGCACGCTTCATGCTACATGCATGCTTGGAATTTGAATAAAAGCATATTATAACATCTTATGTCAATGTCTTGTGGTTGTTGTTTTAGTGTTCATACTATTAACTTGTAAGATATGGATTTGTGTTTTTGTTTTGTTTTGTGTTTGTTGTTGTTGCTTTTTTCAGTTTTCGAATGTTGATATTTATGTGTTGTGTATTGTTATTTTCTGATATCTTTCATGTTGTTGTTGTGTGGAAAATACTAATAAAATTTATTTTTTAAAAAAAGAATTTGAATAAAAGCATATTATAACATCTTATTTCCCAAGCTAACTAGCATATCTAATTTTATTTGCATTGTCCTCAATTCTGCATCCTTTAAAAATAATAATCTTACTTATACTTTTCATTCATATACGTTACAGTAGTTCAACAATAATTCTAACATATCAAACCTCGGTTCTCTTCCCCTCTTTCTGCAGTTCTGTACATTTATTTTCATCATTTCCTGCATACTCCAAATTATCTTCACTTATTCTTTTATGCTCATATATCTCTCTCTCACACACATATATATTTAAAAAAAACAACTGCAGGGATTTACAATAATCCTGCTCATGTCTTAATGTCTCTTTACAATTTATTTGTAACTATTCACTGAACCATTTCCATTCCTTTCTTAAAATCTTTAAGATAACACATTTGTAAAAAACAACAACCCAGAAGCTTTTCTTTTGAGAATTATAGGATTAGAACTACCTAAATAGTATAGAAATTTATTTATGTATGCAACTACAGCTGCAAGAACGTTATTTGCTCTCAGATGAAAAGAAGTCCAGAAGAGAGAAAACTGGTTACAGAAATTAATGGACTATGCAGAAATGGCAAAACTCACCAGAATAATAAGAAATCAAGACAACAAACTTGTTATAAAAGAACAAATGACATCCTTGCTCCTGTTTCTGATTTTTTTGTTATTTGGGGGGGGGGATACAAAATAACAAACACCACATGGAAGGAAATTGTGCTGAGAATCATAGAGGTATTACTGGGTACATAAATGCACTTGTTGATGATCAGAAATAACTCCAGGTTTCTTTACAATGAATAAATTGAATACTGGAACATTTCTGCTCTCATCATGTTTAAAAACATGCAGCCAGATCTTGATTTCATTTTTATGTGAACTTCAAAGGACAACTCCCTCTCCCTTTACCTATTCAGAGACCCTTCACACTTGTGTAGCACTGATCATTTTAAAAGTCAACTTTAACTTTGAGAATTGCTTGCAAGCATTTATTTATTTTTAATGAAAATTCATCCGCATTTACTTCAGATTTCTCCCACATTTTTATATGCAGTTTTCATGTATACACATTTTTGCTAGCGATTTCCTCTGAATTTTTGTATATTATTTAAATGATGGTATACAAATTTAAATTTCATATATTATTTATAGACACCAGTATATGCATATTTGTGCAAATTTTGTAGCTGAAGAACTGCATTGCAAAATTCAAACACAAGTGCGAATTTTGAAAGACAGTTTTGTTTTGTTTCGAATAGTGCAATTTGGGTAGTTTCTCATGAAAATGCAAACAAAATGGAAATTCTTCCCCATCCCTAGGTGCCATGCACCCTTCTGTATTTCCGTCTCGTTATTCAAACAAAAATACTGCTTATAAGGGTACCAACGAATTTTCTACAAATAGGATAAATCTAAAGGAAAAGGAAAATCATGTCCGTCTGTCAACTGATACATTACAGTGGAATCAGACAAAAACTGGAAGATACGAAGGAGTCTGAACTGAGTACCTTTTTTCTGAGCCCCAGAGGCAGTTCCTGATGCAGCCCTCCTAGACTGGAAGTTCAAAGCAGTATAACCATCTTCGCCCTCCATTGGCAAGCAGAGGCTGCAGAGAAGCCTCTCAGAGAGCAGGGCTGTCGAAGGAGCACTGGAGGTTTGCTGCTATAGCCTGAGTTGATGGCCAAAGATCTCTTTCCGGAGCAGCTCTTCTCTTCAACCACAATACCAGTCACACATTCGCAGCCTTATTAGGTGGTTAGGGCAGCGGGTGGAGGGCAGGGTTGTCGTTCTTGTTTTAAAAAACGTTTTTGTGAGTTGCTCAGTTTGTATTGTTCAGCTTCTGGTTTGGAGTTTGGCTTTTGGAAGTCTCCAATTATGGATTATAGCTAAACCATCTAGAGATGTGACTGAGGCTTCCATGAATGAGACTGGATAGCTCAGTTGGTTAGAGCGTGGTGCTCATAATGCCAAGGTTGCAGGTTCAATCCCCGTATGCGACAGCTGCATATTCCTGCATTGAAGGGGGTTGGACTAGATGATCCTTCAGGTCCTTCAAGCTCTTCAATTTGATGATTCTATGAGTGGGGAGGAGCAAAGCTAAAAGGTAAAGGACCCCTGGACGGTTAAGTCCAGTCAAAGGCGACTATGGGGTTGCGGCAGTCATCTTGCTTCCAGGCCAAGGGAGATGGCGTTTGTCCACAGACAGCTTTTCTAGGTCTTGTGGCCAGCAGGACTAAACAGCTTCTGGCGCAACGAGACAGCATGTCGGAAACCAGAGCACACGGAAACACCGTTTACCTTCCTGCTGCAGCAGTACCTATTTATCTACCCATGCTGGTGTGCTTTCAAACTGCTAGGTTGGCAGGAGCTGAGATGGAGCGACAGGAGCTCACTCTATCATGGGGATTCGTTCCCATAGCAGCGGGGGACTCAATTTACAAATGGAACACACTTGACCAGAAGCGGAACATGTTCCACTTCCAAAGGCAAAGTTCCCAAACCAAAACACCTACTTCCGGGTTTGCAGTGTTCTTAATCCAAGTTGTTCATAAATGAAGTTGTTATTGAACCAAGGTACCACTGTATTGGGACGCGGGTGGCACTGTGGGTTAAACCACAGAGCCTAGGACTTGCCGATCAGAAGGTTGGCGGTTCGAATCCCCGCGACGGGGTGAGCTCCCATTGCTCGGTCCCAGCTCCTGCCAACCTAGCAGTTCGAAAGCACGTCAAAGTGCAAATAGATAAATAGGTACCACTCCAGCGAGAAGGTAAACAGCGTTTCCGTGCGCTGCTCTGGTTCACCAGAAGCGGCTTAATCATGCTGGCCACATGACCCGGAAGCTGTGTATGCCGGCTCTCTCGGCCAGTAAAGCGAGATGAGCGCCGCAACCCCAGAGTCGGCCACAACTGGACCTAACGGTCAGGGGTCCCTTTACTTTTACCACTGTATTATTATGCATGTGTATTAGTCTACAGTGAAGATGCATCAAAACCCTACTCAGACATTAAATTTTTAGATGCTCGAGGGACAAGGCTGGCCAACCCATGGGACAAGGTGAAGCGATTGCCTCAGGCAGCAAGACCCACAATGGCAGCAGATCCTAATGTAGATATTATTCCCACCTTGTTCCTGATGTGGCTCCTCCCTAACCCTTTCTTCCCTGGAAGACAGGGGACACCACAATGTGCTTCACTTCAGGTGCCACAATGTCGTGGGCTGGCCCTGCTCAGGGATGCAGCTATACTACATTCTGAAAGATTTTTGTAACCACTGTGTGGATGGTGTCATATAGTTTTAGTCACTAGGTGGCACTGGACATCATTGTATTTGGGTAAAACCCGGGAGATTCTTGTTCTGCATTTATTGACAAGAGATAATAATTCTTGTCTTCCAAACCAATGTGTCCACTAAACTGAATTTTTTTTAAAAGAAGCTTTCACCAAAAATTCACAAATATAAAACAGGGACAGTGTTGTTGTTTTCTTAGAAAAACAAGAAAGAGGGATTTTAAAAATAGGGATTGTCAATTACTTTTGCCAAGTGCCATTACAGAAATCAGGGGGTCTTCCCTCCCCCCTTGACATGATTCTTCCTTCCCTGTTGCCTTATTCTGTTTTCTTTTAATTACTCTTGTTATTAAAGTTTGCTACTTCCAATGGAAAGGGGGAGGGGGAAGGTGGTCAGGAAATTCTTTTTTTTTATAAGATATTTATTAAGATTTTTTGAAATATTACAGTGAGAATGAAAAAAAAGAGAGAAAAATACAAAATAAAAACAGTTAAAAACACACATATTTTCCATAACTTATTTTGCTTTAGCTTGTTTCCCGGACCTCCTCATACCTCCCTTTTTTGTATTCCACTTCAATTTATTGGTTCAGCAAATCCTTACCGTTAGATTTTTACCCATTTATAACCCTTTTTTCATATTCTCTTAGAGCATTACAGCTGGAAACCGCTTAATTTCTATCCAACATCAATCTATCATTCATTAATTTTACAATATTTCTGTAGATAGTCTTTAAATTTCTTCCAATCTTCTTCCACTGACTCTTCTCCCTGGTCTCGGATTCTGCCAGTCATTTCTGCCAATTCCATATAGTCCATCACCTTCATCTGCCATTCTTCCAAAGTGGGTAGATCTTGTGTCTTCCAATACTTTGCAATGAGTATTCTTGCTGCTGTTGTGGCATACATAAAAAAAGTTCTGTCCTTCTTTGGCACCAATTGGCCGACAATGCCCAGAAGAAAGGCCTCTGGTTTCTTCAAGAAGGTATATTTAAATACCTTTTTCAGTTCATTATATATCATTTCCCAGAAAGCCTTAATCCTTGGGCACGTCCACCAAAGGTGAAAGAATGTACCTTCAGTTTCTTTACATTTCCAGCATTTATTATCGGGCAAATGATAGATTTTTGCAAGCTTGACTGGGGTCATGTACCACCTGTATATCATTTTCATAATATTCTCTCTTAGGGCATTACATGCCGTAAACTTCATACCTGTGGTCCATAACTGTTCCCAGTCAGCAAACATAATATTATGTCCAACATCTTGTGCCCATTTAATCATAGCAGATTTCACCGTTTCATGGTGGTCAGGAAATTCAATGTGTTTCCTGCTTTGAATCTGCAGCCTCAAGATAAGATAAACACAGCTTTAGCAAAGGACAAAATAACGCCCCTCTTTTCATTAAATCTTTCTTAAGAATTTTTTTTTTTTAAAGTCCTGCTGGATCAGGCCAATAATAGCTCATTTAGTCCAGCACCCTGTTCTCACAGTGGTCAACTAGATTCCTCTGGCAAGCCTTGTGATTTCCAGAAACTGGCATTCAGAGGCTGCAGTGGAAACTGAACACAGCCATATAAGATTCAGGTAGGTAGCCATGTTCGTCTGACGCTGACGAAATAAATAAATAAAAACATGAAAATGGTCCAGTAGCAATTACAGCCATATAAGTTTGTCTAAACTCCTTTGAAGCCATATGAGCTGATGGGTTTCTGCAGTGCTTTTTTTCTGGGGGGACGCAGGGGCAAGCATACCCCTAAACATTTTGTGGATCTAAGTTTGGCCTCATTGAGGGGCAGTATTTCAATATGAGTAGGGAAATGACAGTACCCCTAAACATTTTTTTAAAAGAAAAAAAAAAGCACCAGGTTTCTGCTGGCGTGCCACTCATTTCTGAGCCACGGATGCATCCGATCTCACTAGACAAAAAGGATAGCAAAAAGGAAATAGCAACGCCTTCCCCCAAAGTGGAATCGCTGACCACAGAGCCAAAGAATTTGAAGCATTTCTAGGAGTCAAGATTAACAAGGCATTTTTGCAGACATGAGCTTTTGCGCGTTTCAGCTCCTTTCCTCAGAATAAAAGCAGGCTGTTTAAGTAAGCGTGGAAACTGGAGGAAAGCTAGGCGTGGAATAGGAGCTTCCCAAATGCCTTGCCTAGTTGGCATGTTAGCAAATAAGCATGAGAAGTTGCCTCCTATCGCCATATCTGCTGCTTGTTTTCCTGCTGTTTTGCTCCGGATGCCGGAGAAGCGTCACGTGGGCTCAATCATTATCTGCCTCCTGGTTCGTCTTGGTAAGTGTTTTTGCCATGACGCTTTTCACGGGGTTTCGGTGTTGCAGTGTTGCTGTTAACGGATCGAACATGGCAGCTGGATCCCTGGAGAGCCACTGAACTTAGGTGACTCATCACAAGGTCCTGCCTCTCACCCTTCAGCGCTCAGGCGAGGTGTACTCAAAAGAGATTCCTCCGGGGTAAGCTGCAGGTAATTATAATCTGCTTTAATATTTTTACTTTTGTATGTTTTAAATTAGGGTTGTGTTTTTTCTCAATTTTATTTTTTTATCTTTTTGTAAATTGCTCTGAGGTTTTTCACAATCAATTGTTGTACGAATTATATGATTCCCAGGTTGGGGAAGGCAGAGACTCTCCTGTGCATGAGTAGGTTAGGTTTGTTACTTTCAAAAAATAATGAATTCTTTTTTTTTTTTTTAAAAAAATTTTTATTACATTTTTTCCAAATAGAAATACAAAGTCAGATATACGAAGAAATAACAGAAAAGAAAAAAAAAAAAAGAAGAAAATCATCCTTTCAAAGCATTTTTCCATAACCAACCGGACTTCCCCACGTCTCCCTCACCTTGCGTTCTTTACAATAAAAATTTTTCAGCAAATTATAACCTTATTTCGTGCATTCTTTTGTTCTTTCAAATACTTGTGGTTTACGTTTAAAATGCTTATTGTCAATTTACACTAATAACATATATAATGTTCTTTTAAACATTAGTCCTTTCATTAATATAGCTTAGTTTCCCATACCTTAATCTTATTGCTGGAGCTGAATTTCCCTAATCATGCAAATTCTTAACATTCATATCAAAAAATAATGAATTCTTATTGCTTTCTGCTACTTAACCATTTTTTATGGAGCAGATTTTGGGCACCTAAACGCTTGCCATCTTTTGTGAGACCTTGCATTGGCTGCCTCCAAAATATCGAGATCTTTCATTACTTTTTAAATCTCATTGTCTTTTGCATTCCTCCCTCAAGAGGCTCCATAAAATTATAGAAACCAATGCTCTTTTCAACTTTCTGCAGGCATTTTCCTGCCACTATAACACTTTTTAATTTTCTTTTACTAAAATACCTACCTTGCTTCAAGTAAGTTTGTCACTTGTTAGTCTCAAACTCAGCAATCGCCAAGTTGCCAGCAGCTGTTTCTCCTTCTGCACATTGAGGGTGATCACATTCCCCACAGGGAGGTCCTGCCCTTTGTTTGAGTGAGGAAGCGGGGGAGGGGGAGGAAGAGGAGATGATCGCTTTGAAAGTTTCTATTTTGCTTCTTGTGGGCTTGGTAGGCAGCAGATACTTGTTCCTACACTGCAGAACCTGGCAGTGGATTGATTCTGCCAGAAGGTAAAAAGAATTCTATAATATATTGGAGGAGGGAGAAATATTGGGAGGGGGAGGAAAGGGAGATGGGGAGGGAGACCGGGGAAAGGAGAAGGAGAGGAGGAAGGGGGAGAGGGTTTGGGGCTGAAGAAAAAACATTTCTAAAATAATATAAGCAGTGCTCTTTTTCTAAAAAAGTATTTAGGGGTACTCTCATTTTTACTCAAGAAAATCAGCAATTTGTAGTTGAAATTGGGAAAAATAAATACAGTAACTGGACAGGACAGAGATGACTTGTTCCAAAAGGTGGCTTTTTTAAAAAAAAAAAAAAACCCAGAGGGGGAAACACAAATCCTCAGACCAAAATTTGTGGTTCTGCCAAAATAGAAAAAAATCTACAATGTATGGGGGACGGGATATGGGGAGGGGGAGGAAAGGGAGAGGGTGAGTTGGGGAGAGGGAGAAAGGAGGAGGGGAGGAGGAAGAGTTGACGGCTGAAGAAAAAACATTTCTACAATAATATAAGGACTGCTTTGTTTGATTGGGGAGACTCCTAGAATCCCTTTGGGGGTCGTGAGGGAGGGGAGGGGGAGAATGTTCCCTTGTGCTGACAGAAGGTTCTCTTGGCACTGCTAGGAATACCACCCAAAGTTCTCACCCCCTCATTCAATATAGTGGGGAATCTAAAAATGGCTATACTGTTGTTCAGGCTTCAGAGAAAAGTGGAAGAAATTTGCAGAAATATGAGCCTCTCTGGATTAAGCCTGCCAAATTTTAGGCAGATCTGTTCGCAGGTTTTTGTGCCGGACACCTTTATTAAAGTGGGTCAGACCTCACTATTAAGTTGTGGGTGGAAATATCAGACGACACAGAGATTTCTCCAAGTGGTTCTTTATAGTAAGCTGGAACTGAACTGAACAGCTCAACCGTCCTGCTTTTATAGGCAGCCGGCTGTCAACATTGTAACAGCAACAGCCCAGGGTTTCCCACCTAAACTAACTGACGTGGACCTGAGTGAAAACTATATACACGATACCCCTGGTGGCCAGGGTGAGAACTTCAATACATAACACTCACCTGGAGCACTGTGTCCATTTCTGGGCACCACCATTTAAGGAGGATGTTGACAAGCTGGAACGTGTGCAGAAGAGAGAGGACTGGCGGGGGAAGAGGGGTGCGGGTGGATCGCATTGCCCCCGCCATGCCACGCTGCCGGGACGCGCGCCAGCCCCACCCCCACCTGCTCTCTGTCCCCTGGTGCCGCTCTGCCACTGGGAGACCCTTTTTCATAAGGCTTGGAAACCAAGGTAATGAGGCGGAGGAGCTGGCTATGTCTAGCCTGGGAAAGAGGAGACTGAGGGGAGTTAACAGTAGCCATCTGCTACTCTCTATTTCTCAATGCCAGGCCAGTGGGTGGTCCTGTATTTGCATAGTAGCTTCCCAATTAGATATTGTTGTAAGTTTAGCAGAGGAGATGGAGGGGCTAGGCTGCATGCCTGAGACCTGGCTAATTCCTAGATCCAGCAAGGGCTAAAATCTTGGTAATGGCCCCTTAAGTATGGGAGTCAAGCGAGGAAGGAGATGGAAGAAAGACAGGCTCTGACTCTGAATCTGACCGGCTGCAGGAGGAAGCAGACCCAGCCCCCCCTCTTTCCTACCAAGATATTGGTTTACTGAGACAGTTTGAGCAAGCACAGACTGTTTCCAAGAAGGGGGCGTAGATGCCAGGCAACCAGATAGGCAGAGGATTGACAACAGTTCTCAGGAAACCGTAGAATTTCCCGACCCTCAATCCCAAAGAGCTGAAATGGTGAGATTGCAAAGGAAGTGGAAAAGGGGAAAACAGGTTTTCCTTTTGTGACTACAGTGATGACTCCGAGTAACCAACTATGTCCATTTCCACACACTGCAGTTTAAGAAGGATCTTGACAGACAGGAACGTGTGCAGAGGAGAGCGACATTTCCTCATAAGGCTTATGAGGAGGGGGAGCTGGGTAGGAGGAGACTGGGGGGAAATATAATACAAAAGCCATCTTCAACTATCTCAAGAGCTGCTCCCTTTCACTTTTCTCAATGCTTTCATTTCATCAAGTGGATGTAGAAATATTACTGTAATCATTTAGACTAAAAAGAAGCAATATTTCAGATATGAATTTTCCAGCTCCGTAAATTAATATATGTAAGACCACCTTTAGGGCTTTTGTGGGGGGGGGGGATATACTGGTATGGAAGCAAAACTGCACCTTTTAAAGACTTCAAGAAGATATGATTTATTTCTCTGCTCTGTAATTTTGTCTCCACAGAGGAATCTTGGGACGTTGATGCTATGGCGAAAACTGATGTTATGATGATTTTTTTTCTGGCAAAAGCACAGAACTGATGCTTCAGACTCTGAAGAGGCTTTCGTTTTATTAGGAATAAAAGGAGTCACGAAGACAAAACAGGGAAGTGGAAAACTTATTAAGTACAGCTTGGCTGGACAAAGTATCCGATTAAAGCACACGATTAAGTGGTATTTAAAAAGGGTGTTTTCTCACCACATCACCTAGCCATACTGTGCTTGAATCTGCAATCCAGTGATCTGCTTTCAACATATCTCAAGAAACTGCAAAACTCTGTGTAACTAGAGCTGAGGAGCATTTACTGTAATGTCTCCTTTCTCCTGGGAGAAAGAAAATATGGGTTTCTCTGAAATGGAAAAGACACAGCAAAGACTCCCCATGAATCCAGATGCAGCAGAGAATGGGGAATGTAGTGGAATCACAAGTAATGGAAGCACCAAACAAGCAAGAGAA
The DNA here is from genome assembly GCA_947686815.1 of Podarcis lilfordi. Taxonomy (NCBI): domain Eukaryota; kingdom Metazoa; phylum Chordata; class Lepidosauria; order Squamata; family Lacertidae; genus Podarcis; species Podarcis lilfordi. Next base: position 75,507 of record CANTUW010000018.1, read on the forward strand.
GCCTTCTTTTTGAATCAGGGCCACTTTCCATACGGTAAGTGAGTTCTGATGAGAAAGGCATGAGTTTGTCAAAAAAGGTATGGATTTGATGCTGGGATGAGATCTGCAGAATGCAGACCAACTAATCAAATTCATGGAGACGCTAATTTATTCAGGCAATTAAAAACCATTGGAAAAGGATGGGTACATAGACACTTGTGTGAAAATCGAGGAAGGCTTCTCAGACTCTTCTTACTTCCTCTCTCAGATGGAACTATCCTTCCTCACGCAGGCATGCATAAGGAGAAGGGGGGTGAGGCTGCCCTTGAGGAGAGAGATTCCTGGCTGTTCTTCCACTTCCCCTTCCATGTACACCAAGAATGGAGAGCTTGTCTCTTGCCAGATGTTGCTGGATTCCAACTCCCTCCCATCACTCCCTGCCAGCATGGCCAGTGTAGACCAAAAACATCTGGAATATCACAAGGTCCCCATTCCTGCTGCACACAGACCTAGAGAGTCACTGATAAGCAAAGAGACCAGGAATCTGCAAGTGCAGGCGCATGGTCCACAGCATTGACTAGCACAGCGGCACTTTCATGCGTTGTTGTTGTTGTTGTTGTTATATGATGCCCATCTGATTGGGTTGAATGGTATACATTACAGTAGACCATCCTGAAATTTATATTTTAGTGGGTGATTTATAATTTTTTAAAAAATAAATAAATAAAATTCTCAGCAAATTGAGAAGCAAACGATACTGTGCAAATCCCCTGGCTTCACAACTTTGCGTTATGCAACACTATTTCAAAACTTATCGTTCAAAACATATTGGTTCCTCCTTCTTCCAGGAACCCAATCTGACAGAACCAAGTATTGCCATGTTTACATGCTGGTGACATGGCATTAACTGAAAAAATTATCTGCTGAAAGCAGACACTCAGAGCTGCATATTGCTGATGAACCACTTTGCTGGCTAGTCCTTACATTTGGATCTGGTTTTCTTTAACTGTCAGTTATGCCATCCTTGCCATATAATTAATATAGCAACCTTAGTACATCTGCTAATCCTGGTCCGTGAACTACAAACTGCTATTTTGACTTATTTGGGTGAGGCAAGCTTGAAAATTCACTATCCTGTATTGAATGAATAAGGCTTCTTTTAGCACAGGAAAATGTTCTTTGGTTGAACAATTCATTTTAATGCATTTTGTTTTGCACATTAATGGATCTACCTGTGATGTGTTGGAACCAACCCTATGTTATACAGAAATGTGCAAGAGCTCAAACAGTATCCCCTTAATGGTTTGTTTTACAATCAAGATTAAAATGGTTTCGGGTTATTCGCTTGAGGTTGCTGCACTAGCCTGAGATGCGTGAACACAATATCCTGTTCTGTTTCTACATAGGACAGAGATCTCCTGTCACTGCCATGCTGCCAGCAAAAAAAAATTTCAACTTCTGTTTTGAGGGCAATTCAGATGCTCTAAAAGGGATGGGTAACTGTGACCTTCGAGATGTTGTTGGACTACAATTCCCATTACCTGTGACCACTGGCAATGATGACTGGGGCTGATGGGAGTCCAGCAACATCTGGGGGGCTGCAGGTTACTCACCCCTGCTCCAAAGCCCTGTGTACCCAGTTATAATATAGCAGTATATGACACTGCAGCTCCCTTGACTGGCACTGTTTTCTGGTAACAATCTTGGCAGCCAGGGGATTTAACAAGGCTGCCACTATTAGGCAATTTACACTGACAAGCATAACTTCTGGAAGTCCAGCTTAACAGGACAGATGTTACAACAGCTGCATTGCCAGGAGATAGGCTGCTTACCTGTTCTGGATGGGATTACAACCCCTCTAAAAGTGCAAGTGCTCAGTTTATACTAACAGTTACATTTCAAATTTCCCTGCTTGCACAAGCGTACATACATTGGCCAACCGTTAATGATTCACACGACGGGTTGTGTTTCCCTCTGTCTTCTGGCATTGTCCGTGTGGCATTTGGCATGTATCACATTCCATTCAGTTCTTGCAGTCCCTTCAACTTTTGCTCTTAAAAAGAAACTGCATTACTACAGTGCTCTATGTGGGGCTGCCCTCCAGCCCAGCTGTGAAGTTCCAGATTTTGTAGAATGCCTAGACCTCTGATGGAGGCAGATGGTTGACAGTACGTGGCAGCTCTGCTAAAATGTTTGCAGCGGATGCACAAACTTGGCCTTCCAGCTGGATTGGGACCACAATCCCCATCATCCCTGACCACTGGCCCTGTTAGCTAGGGATGATGGGAGTTGTAGTCCCAAAACAGCTGGAGGGCTGAGATTGCCTATGCCTGGTCCACATATACAAAGAAGAACTTTGGTCCAGGATACCTTAAGGGCCACCTGAGCCCTTATATCCCAGCTTCATCATTAGGATCATCCACAGGAGCACATCTGGTTGTCTCCGTGTCTCAGAAGCCCAAGTGACCTCAGCTAGAAGTTGGGCATTTAGCGCCACCAGTTCAATCTGTGAAAGGCTCTTCCAGCAGAGACACATCAGGCATCTTCACCTCTGACTTCCAGGTATCTCTTGAAGACCTCTTCGTATGCCAGCAAGCCTATACAGCTGTTTAAAATGTTGATTTTCCAGTTATATTAATTTTTCTTTTGTCTTTTTGTCCCTATTTCTACTGGATTTTTTTGTTTTATTGTATACCTTATTGGCCCAAATATAAGCTGTACCTGAATATAAGCCACACCTTTAAAATTAAAGGGGGGGGGAAGAGAAAATGCTCGCTCCAAGCCCATTTTTGTAAGGTCGCGAATATAAGCTGCACTTTAACATTTCACGGTCAGAATTTGGAAAAAAAGAGAGGCTTATATTCAGGCCTATACGGTAAACATTATTGTGCATTACCTTGATAGTTTAGGAGATGGTGGCATGTGAATACTTTTTAATAAAATAAATAACTGGTGACTCACCAGTCATGCGCAGAGGCCTATCAGTTGGCTGACTTTGTGGTGGGAGGCACCAAACCAATGAGCTTCATGATGCCACAGGTGAACTTGGTTCATCTCATACCCTTCAAAGTGACCAAAATTGGGACGTTTCTTTTTGGTCGCCAGCTGACTTGCACTACAAGTCAGACTCAGACCAAAAAATGGGACATTCCGGGATGCAATCAGGAGCCAGGATTGGCTTCTGTAATTCCAAGATGTCCCGCATAAATCAGGACTGTTGAGTGGTATGACATCTTGGTGTGATGCAACCTTGAACTCACACCTTCAGTGTGGGTGGACGACCCAAGCCTGGGTAGACTTGGAATCCCCAGATACTTTGGAGTTTCTAGAAGGACTTGTCCGGCATCTTGCTGAAACCAAGGACACATTAACACTTTATTTCCCTCTGCAGGTTTGTGCAATAATGGAAAAGGGAAACTCACTTTTTCTGTAATGATTGTGAGCTTGGTGCTTAATGTCATTCTGATCATTTCCATCATCATCATCAGCAGCAGCACTGGTTTATCAGGTAAGTGAAGAGCCATTTTGCTGTAAAGTCTGCCAGGTTATCAACAGGCCACATGCTCTCACAGATCTTCTCTCCTCAGCAGCTAGAATAGCTTTATCGGTGTTCAGTTGAGGTAGCCTGGAAGCAGTTGTGGATAGGGGCCCACATTCAGGCAAGGTAGACTTCATGTACTGTAATAATAGACCAATATGCACAAACAATATACACACACAATAGACACACAATTTCAAGTGATTTAAATTGTACGATACAATTCTAATCAAAGGCCTATCTCAGGGAGAGTCAACTAGACCCTGGCTGTGTATCTCATGGATAGTCAATTGAGGTCGGCTATCTATGGTTGAGCCACAAGAGAAGCTGCTCTATGTCCTGCAACCTCCTGAGTTTTTGGACAGAGATGGGCACTGGGCTGTCTGCCCTCCCTCCTACCCTCATTTCCCCACCCTTATCCAGCCCCACCTGGAGATGATGGGGGTTGACCGGAGACCTCCTGCACACAGTTTCTGTGTGGTGTATTTGCAATTATGTTGTTATACGATATTTTTATTTTTTAATTATTTATTAAAGATTTTCTTGTTTTACTATATTTTTATGTGATGGTTCTTACGATGCTTGAGATGTGTTCCCATTTTCTTTCTTGCAAGCTGCTTTGAGCAGGATTCCTTTTGTGGAAAGGCAGCACACAGATATAATATTGTTGACTGGAGTACATTGCCTGACCTTTATTTTGGGTAGGACTATTTATAAGCTATGGATAATGATCTGTCTCACTTTCTGATACCTTTCTAGGGAGAAGCGCAGTATTGCCACCTGCCCTACCTTCTTCCACTCTAACTGAATGCTGTCCAGATGGCTGGATTGGCTACCAAAGGAAATGTTACTATTTTTCGGACAGTGACAGAAATTGAACTTCTAGCCAGAATTACCAAGAGGAGATGGTGAGTGGAAAGATACAGAGCACAGTCTGCAGCCCCAAATGCAGTTGATTCTACACTTGGATGAGGGTTGGAAATGTATTTTCTTTCTTATTTATTTATTTATTTATTTTCTTTATTAAGAGCTTTTTGAGACGGTACAAAGGTCCTGCTGACTACTGGATTGGTCTCCAAAAGATGAATGACCAGGAGCCTTGGAAATGGATCGATGGCACCATTTTCAATAACTGGTGAGCATCCACAATGAAAATGTGTAATAAACAAGTCCCTTAAAACAGTGTAACAGTTAAAATAGTTTGAGTGAAAAGATCAAGGGAATGCTTGCCCAAACAGGTGTGCTTTGAGGAGCAACATATCCAGTGCTTTTTTAATATAGAAAATAAGGTGCCAATATTCACCATGAAGTTCTTACAGCAAGTGCCACGCTTTGAACATTTGGAAAAGAAAAAAGGGCGCAGGTACTGAGTACCACTGAGTACCCTCTGAAAAAGCACTACGTATATTCCTCAAGGACTACAAAGCTCCTGGTCCTAGCTTAGTGGCATGCAGTCAAGGAACTAGGCGCAGGGGTCAGCAAACCTTTTTAGCAGGTGGCTGGTCCACTATCCCTCAGACCTTGTGGGGGGCCAGACTATATTTTTCGGGGGGGGGGGGGTAAAATGAACAAATTCCTATGCCCCACAAATAACCCAGAGATGCATTTTAAATAAAAGCACACATTCTACTCATGTAAAAACATGCTGATTCCTAGACCGTCCGCGGGCCGGATTTAGAAGGCGATTGGGCCAGATCCGGCCCCCGGGCCTTAGTTTGCCTACCCATGGACTAGGGGGACTAGGCTAATCCCCTAAATGTTCCCAGTAAATAAGAGTATTGACGTATTAAAACCTGGCGCCTCCTTCCCAAAGCCCAAGAAGCTTTGGCCTGGCTTAGAGCGGGAGGCATGATGCCTGTGTTGGACGTGGCAATGTTGCAACTTCACTTGTTCTCCACCCCACCCCAATCACAAGCTCACGCCACTTGTCCTAACTGTTCCCCTACAAAAAAGTTCACAACACGCCACTGTCAAAGGCACATTTGTAGTTTCACAATTGTTACTAGTACAGTGGTACCTCGGGTTAAGAACTTAATTTGTTCCAGAGGTCTGCTCTTAACCTGAAACTGTTCTTAACCTGAAGCACCACTTTAAGCTAATGGGGCCTCCCGCTGCTGCTGTGCCGCCGCCGTGCTTTTTCTGTTCTCATCCTGAAGCAGAGTTCTTAACCTGAAGCACTATTTCTGGGTCAGCAGAGTCTGTAACCTGAAGCGTATGTAACCCGAGGTACCACTGTAGTCTGCCTGAATGTTGAGGAACTGACCAGAAGCCTTCTCGCTTCTTATACACAGTGCTCCACCTTGTGGTCAGCAGCACACATAGAAGTTCATTTTCAGTCATAGCGCAGCAAGAGTTTGATGTTTCCTTTCTAGGCCAGATTCTAAAGAAAATATTTTGGTGGAAAAGCTGCTTAGAAATATGAATATTTGTATTATATGAATATGAATGCAATTGTCTTCTTCAGGTGAAAATTTGCTTCCAGGCCTCCCTGCACCTATGCCTGGTGTTTCTTCTTCTGCTTGGTCTTCTGCTGGTTCCCAGGGATATTTCTATGGATATTTTCTATGGAATGCGGTTAATGGGTTGAGGTTGAATTCCAACAACACAGAAGTACAGTTTCTGGGGGACAGCGGGCGGGCATGTTTGGGGGATTCCCTGGTCCTGAATGGAGTTACTGGGCCCCTAAAGGACCAGCTGTACAGCCTTGGGGTCATCTTGGACTCACAGCTGTCCATGGAAGCGCAGGTCAATTCTGCCAGCTCCATCTGGTACACCAGCTGAGACCCCATCTGCCTGCGCACTGTCTCACCAGAGTGCTACATGCTCTGGTTATCTCCTGCTTGGACCTGCCTCATATAACTGATCACAAGATGCAACACATGCACACCATTTGAGTGGCAATACCCATTAGCTTTGGGGGGCAGCCCCCTCAAATATTTTATTGGGGGACTGAAGGGATCTCGGTACTTAGGAGTTGGCTCCTTTGATGATAACCTTTAAAGCTCTAAATAGCTTTGGCCCAGTATACCTGAAGGAGCATCTCCACCCCCATCGTTCTGCCCAGACACTGAAGTCCAGCTCCGAGGGCCTTCTGGCAGTTCCTTCACTGCAAGAAGTGAAGTTACAGAGAACCTTCTTGGTAGTGGCCCCTGCCCTGTGGAAAGCCCTCCCATCAGATGTCAAGGAGATGAAGAACTGTACAACCTTTAGAGGACTTCTGAAGGCAGCCCAGTATTGGGAGTTTTTAATGTTTGATGTTTTATTATGTTTTTAATATTTTGTTGGGAGCTGGCCGGAGTGGCTGGAACAACCTAATCAGATGGGTGGCATATTAATAATAAAATTATTGTTATGATTATTTCAACATATGTTCTGTTTTTTTGTTTTTTTTTTTTATAAATAATTTTTATTTAGGTTTTGAACAACAAAGAAAGAAAAGAAAAACATACACAATACATATCTCAAAAATAAATAAATAACAAGAACACACAAAAAAACACAATTCAACAATAAAAAACAAAAAACATAACAATTAAAAACAATATCTCTTTTCCATTTCCGTATTTTTAGATTACTTATTTTCTGGACTTCCTCATACCTCCCTCTTTTGTATTCCAATCCAAATTGTTTGTCCAGCAATTTCTTTTCAACTTTTTTAATCCCAATCTTTAACTTTAATATAATATTATAATATATAACTTCAACTTCTTTAAACCTGATCTTTAATCTTAGTATAATATAACATTAAAATTTTCCCTCTTAATTGTCAAATTTCCATTTCTTTAAACATCTTTAATCCTAATCTTAATCTTAGTCTATCATTAACTTTAACCTGTACAGCTGGAAACCGCTTATTTTCAGTCCAACATCACTCTAACATTCTTTAATTTTGCAATGTTTCTGAAGATAGTCTTTGAATTTCTTCCAATCTTCCTCCACCGACTCTTCTCCCTGGTCACGGATTCTACCAGTCATTTCCGCCAGTTCCATATAGTCCATAAGTTTCATCTGCCATTCCTCCAGCGTGGGAAGTTCTTGTGTCTTCCAATACTTTGCGATGAGTATTCTTGCTGCTGTTGTTGCATACATAAAGAAAGTTCTATCCTTTTTTAACACCATTTGGCCGACTATGCCCAGGAGAAAGGCCTCTGGTTTCTTAGGGAAGGTATACTTGAATACCTTTTTAATTCATTATATATCATTTCCCAGAAAGCCTTAATCTTTGGGCACGTCCACCAAAGGTGAAAAAATGTACCTTCAGTTTCTTTACATTTCCAACATTTGTTATCGGGCAAGTGATAAATTTTTGCAAGCTTGACTGGGGTTATGTACCACCTGTATATCATTTTCATAATATTCTCTCTTAAGGCATTACATGCCGTAAATTTCATACCTGTGGTCCACAACTGTTCCCAGTCAGCAAACATAATGTTATGTCCAATGTCCTGTGCCCATTTAATCATAGCCGATTTTACCGTTTCATCCTGGGTATTCCATTTCAGCAGCAAGTTATACATTCTTGACAAATTCTTAGTTTTGGGTTCTAACAGTTCTGTTTCTAATTTAGATCTTTCCACCTGGAAGCCAATTTTCTTGTCCAATTTAAATGCCTCCATTATCTGATAATAATGAAGCCAGTCTCGCACTTTGTTTTTTAATTTTTCAAAGCTCTGCAATTTCAGTCTATCTCCGTCTTGTTCCAAAATTTCCCAATATTTCGGCCATTTGACCTCCATATTGGCCTTTCTCAAGGCTTTCGCTTCCATTGGTGACAGCCACCTTGGGGTTTTGTTTTCTAGCAAATCCTTATATCTTATCCAAACATTAAATAGCGCTTTCCTGACAATGTGGTTTCTAAATGCTTTATGTGCTTTGACCTTATCATACCACAAATATGCATGCCATCCAAATACATTATTAAAACCTTCCAAGTCCAAAATGTCAGTGTTTTCAAGAAGTAGCCATTCTTTCAACCAGCAAAAAGCTGCTGATTCATAGTAAAGTTTAAGGTCTGGCAGGGCAAATCCACCTCTTTCCTTTGCATCCGTTAGTATTTTAAATTTTATTCTGGGCTTCTTGCCCTGCCAGACAAATTTAGAAATATCTTTCTGCCACCTCTTGAAACAATCCATTTTGTCCACAATCTGCAAAGTTTGGAACAAAAACAACATTCTAGGCAATACATTCATTTTTATCGCAGCAATACGGCCTAGCAGTGAAAGCTTCAAATTTGACCAAATTTCTAAATCTTTTTCACTTCGGACCAACATTTTTCATAGTTATCTTTAAATAAGTTCCCATTTTTGCTGTCATGTTAATCCCCAGGTATTTAACTTTCTTAACCACTGTTAAACCTGTCTCATTCTGAAACCTCTCTCTTTCAACGGTGTTAAATTTTCTCTAAAACCTTGGTTTTTGACTTGTTCAATTTAAATCCTGCCACTTGACCAAATTCCTGAATCAGTTCTAAAACTCTTTTAGTACTAGATTCTGGCTCCTGTAACGTCAATACTAAGTCATCTGCAAACGCTCTCAGTTTGTACTGTTTAGTTCCGACCTGTATACCTTTAACCGACTGGTCCCTTTTAATCATATTCAGCAAAACCTCCAGGACCGAAATAAAAAGAAGAGGGGAAATAGGGCAACCTTGTCGTGTCCCTTTTTCAATTTTTAGTTCTTCCGTCACAACATTATTTACAATTAGTTTATCTTTTTGTTCTGAATAAATTGCACCTATACCATTCTCAAAACCTTGGCCTACCCCCATACCCTGTAGATTCTTCTTCATAAAATTCCAAGAAATATTGTCAAAGGCTTTCTCCGCATCTACAAATATCAAAACTGCTTTGGTGTTTATATTCACTTCTAATTTTTCCAAAATATCAATTATATTCCTCAAATTGTCAGACAAATGTCTTCCTGGGAGAAAGCCCGCTTGGTCTTTATGGATCTCTTCCATCAGCACTTTCTTGAATCTCTTAGCCAAAATATCTGCAAAAATTTTGTAATCCACATTCAATAACGATATAGGGCGGTAGTTCTTAAGCTGTGTCTTTTCAGTCTCTGTCTTTGGTACAAGTGTAATATATGCTTCTTTCCACGACTCTGGTGCTCTTTTCCCCTCCATTATTTCATTGCAGACCTCTTTCAAAGGTTGAATTAACCATTCTTTTAAAGATCTGTAGTATCTAGAGGTCAAGCCGTCTGGTCCTGGAGATTTACCCAGTTGCATATTTTGAATGGCACCTTCTATTTCTTGTTCAGTTATTCTATGATTCAAAGTTAATTTGTTTTCTTGAGATATTTTTTGTAATCCATTTGTTTTCAAAAATTGGTCTAAGTCTGTTTCTTTCAATGGCCCTTGAGTGTATAATCGTTTAAAGTACCTCTGGAAACAACTTCTGATCTCTGCAGGGTTCTGTATATTTCTTCCTTCCACTTCTAAGTTCGTAATTGTATTTAATTTTTGTCTCTTTTTCATTTGCCATGCTAACAATTTACCACATTTATTGGCCGACTCAAAAGTCTTTTGTCTCATTTGTTTAATTTTCCATTCTATTTCCTGATTCATCATTTTCATATATTGTACTTGGTATAACTTTAACTCTCACAAAATCTCTTGAGATTTGGGATTTACTCTCAATCTTTTTTCACATTCCTTTATTTTGTCCATTATCTTATCCTTCTTCTCATTTTGAGTTCTTTTCTTTATTGCATTCTGTTGTATTGAGAACCCTCTCATGACCGCTTTACTAGCGTCCCAGATTACTCTTTTCTCCACGTTGGTACTGAGGTTTATCTCAAAGTAATCTCTCAGAGTTTTTTGGGCCTTCTTAAGGAGTTCCTCATCTCTAAATAAGGTGTCATTCATCTTCCATCTGAAGGAGCCAGTTGGTGTCAGTCTCATTTCCATCTTAACAGCATTATGGTCGGAGCAAATTTTCGGGCAGATTTCCACCTTTCTTGTCTTTGGTGCCATTCCTCTAGTTATCCAAATTTGGTCAATTCTTGTCCATGTCATTTTGGCTTCAGAAAAGAAAGTTCCTCTTTAGCCAAGGGGTTTCTAATTCTCCAAATGTCCACTAAATCCAAGTTGTCTGTCATATCAAAAAAAGTTTTCGGTAGTCTACCATCCTTGGTGACTACCTGTCTTTGTGCCTTGTCCATATATGTAGATACCACTCCATTCATATCTCCCATCAAAATCATGCTATAATCCATATGGTCCATCAGGGTCTCGTGCAACTTCTTAAAAAATTCAGATTTCCCATCATTTGGTGCATAAATTCCTACAATCAAAAATTTTTCTCCTTGTGTTTGAATTTCAATTGCCACAAATCTTCCTTGGTCATCTTTAAAAACAAATTTCGGTGATAAATTGTCTTTGCATAAATCACAACCCCTCTTTTTTAACTTTGTCCGACGAAATAAACTCCTGATCAAGTCTTTTATTTATCAACAATTTCCTGTGTAATCTTGTTATATGTGTTTCTTGTAAACAAATTAAGTCCAATTGTTCCTTTTTAATATATGAAATACTGACTTCCTTTTCTGAGGGAATTCAAACCCCGACAGTTCCATGTTAAAAGTTGCAGGGCCATGATGTTATTGTTTTAATTCTCCTCCTACTGCACCTAGTGCCTGTTCCTCGTCCGTCGGTGGTATCACTTTTTTCGAACGGTCTTTTGGTTCCGGAGATAGTTCTTTTTGTAGGTCTTCTCCGTGGTCTCTCCAAAATTTGTCTTTGTCGTCTTCCGATCTTATTTTCCTCTTCTTTCCTTTGTAGCTAAAAGATAGGCCTTGAGGAAGTTCCCACCTAAAGTTAATACTGTTCCTTCTCAGCAGGGTGACCAAGTCTTTATCATTTGATCTGAGATCCAGAAGGTATTTCGGAATGTCTTTAAATATTTCAACCCTTGTCCGCTGGATTTCCAGTGTCTTCTTGAAATGCAAACTCAAAATCTTATCCCTCTCTTCTTTTGTTCGAAAAGTGATCAAACAGTCTCTCACCTTCTTTTCTCCTCTTTTCCCGAGTCTGAAAGCATTTACTATTTTAAAGCTGTCTTTTACCAATTCTGGATCCCAAATGTCCGAAAATTCCTGCATGAGAAATTCAGCTAGATTGTCCTTTTCCACTTCAGGTACCGATCTGACCCGTAAATTCACTTGTTTTTCCTTCAATTCTATCATAGACAGGGTCAATTTATGATCTTCCAATTGTTTGTGCAGTGATGGTATTGTCTCTTGAACCTCTTTAACCTCTGTAGCAGAAGTTGTAGCAATTTCTTTGGCCTCCTCGGCAATCTGGCGTATTGAGGCCGATTCCTCTAATAATTTCTGAATAGTCTCTGGATTAGTGTTTACTTTCTGGCCCAAATTGTTTAAGCTTGCTGTATTCTGATTAATACTTGTTGTATTTTGATCAATCTTGTCACATGCCTCTGCTACTTGTTGACTTATTCTATTTAACGATTCATTAACCTTAGCCAAAACTTGAGCAAAGGCGTCATCACTTGTCATACCTTTTACTTTTGATTGTGCCGATGAGGCTGTTGTTGGGATTCCAGAGGCGCCTGAAGCTGAAAATCTCCTTTGTAATCCTTCTTCTGTTCGAAGAACCTTGCCCGACCTTGTAGCCTGTGAAGCTTCTGTTCTCTCTTTACCATTTGCCATTCCTTTAGATAAAGCTCAAGGTCAGACACGCAGTTAAATTCAAACAGTGGAAATTCCCAGCAGAACTGTGTGAGAATTCCTCAAGCCAGCTACAGTTTCAATTATAACAGATTGTAACAGTTCCAAGTTCCACTAGGGGGACACTGTAACAGTCATAAAAGTTCTTGGATACTTTACTTTCTTTTTTTAAGTCCCCCCAGTTTATTCAGGAAGATAACAGTCTATCTAAAATAATTACTTAAGGAGATATATGTCCACATAATATATCCAAATTTATATTTCCTGCGCAGGACTAGCTGTCAAAGTATATTTCAAGACAGTACCTCTCATCCGTTTTTAAGTTGCCTCTGGAAGTCCGTTCCCAAGGAATTGAGCGATGGTTTAGTCCCTTTTATTTCCACTTCTTTATGAAGAAATCACATCCACAATTCTCCCCCCTTTTCCCTTGATTTAAGGGGGGGGGGGAAATCCAGATTAGATGATTGGTTTAAAATCCGCTAATACGTCTTTTCCTGCGCTTCCGCTTTCAAGTTCAAAGCTTTATTTTATCTACAAATAGGAAGAGGTAGACTTCCTTTTTATACCTCTTTCCGTTTTCGGCCAGATTCAGAATTTGTACAGTTCCAATTACGTTATATCCTACTCACGGATCGTTGATTTTCAAGTCCAAATTCCAAGGAAAAAAGGCAGCACTCTCAGGTTAACAGCTTGTGGCTTCACTCCACGAAAGAAGCAGACAGCCCACAGCACAGCGCTCCTTCCCCCGCTCCGATTCCGAGCTCGTTGCCGGGCTTTTCACCGGGTTGGGGGGGCGCCAAATGTGCCCGCTGGGTCCCAGGTACACAGGCTTCCCCTGCCTGTGATTTTCAGGGGTCCCCCGTTACGCCGAAGCGGGATCTGACCCTATTTTTCGTGGCGAGATTTCCGCCGGTCGAGGAAATCCGCCATTAACCGCTGGCGCCACCTCCGGAAGTCCAACATATGTTCTGTTTGAAATTTTAGGTTTAGAATTCGGGGAGGAGGAGAATGTGCTTATATAAACCATCAAGGTGTTGCCAGCTCCAGCGGCCGAAGTGAAGAACCCTGGATCTGCAGCAAACCAGTTCAGATGACAAAAGGCACTGGATGTGCACTGAGCGGACTTAACTACATACCTAAGCACCCCTAACTACATTTTCTAGTATTCTTTGGGGGAAGCCAGGACTTCTGAAGTGGCAGTGCTTGAAATGTATGGTGTTGATGTGCCCTTTTACAGTAATCTGAAACTAAGACCTTCTGGAAGAAGAAGTAGCTTACTGATGGCACGTTGCCTGCATTTTGGCAATTGTGGACAGACAATGGCATTTGGAAGCGAAAATCACAGTCCCCATAACACCCAGGAGAAAAGAAGCGCACAACAAATAAGGATACTTTACTTTTCACCAGATGTAACTGTAGGGATGTTGCTTGCCCAGAATTGGAAAAATGACAAGATACTTACCAGGTGGACTATTGGATTACGCAGAGATGGCAAGACCAACCAGGAAAATCAGAAATCAGGAGGATCAAAACTTCAATAAAGAATGTGACAAATTTATATCTGAAAGACCACTGTAAACACTTGGACTCTTTCGCAGGTTTCAAATTATTCTTGCAATGATACATAGACTTTGGATATAATTGTTGTTGTTGTTGTTTAGTCGTTTAGTCGTGTCCGACTCTTTGTGACCCCTGGACCAGAGCAGGCCAGGCACTCCTGTCTTCCACTGCCTCCCGCAGTTTGGTCAGACTCAAGTGGTTCTTTATAGTAAGCTGGAACTGAACTGACCTGAACAGCTCAGCCGGCCTGCTTTTATAGGCAGCCGGTAGCCATCTGCTACTCTCTATTTCTCAGTGCCAGGCCAGTGGGTGGTCCTATATTTGCATAGTAGTTTCCCAATTAGATATTGTTGTAAGTTTAGCGGAGGAGATGGGGGGGGGGAGGCTGCATGCCTGAGACCCGGCTAATTCCTAGAGCCAGCAAGGGCTAAAATCTTGGTAATGGCCCCTTAAGTATGGGAGTCAAGCGAGGAAGGAGATGGAAGAAAGACAGGCTCTGACTCTGAACCTGACAGGCTGCAGGAGGAAGCAGACCCAGCCCCCGCCTTTCCTACCAAGATATTGGTTTCCTGAGACAGTTTGAGCAAGTTTCCAAGAAGGGGGCGTAGATGCTAGGCAACCAGATAGGCAGAGGATTGACAGCTCTTCTCAGGAAACCGTAGAATTTCCTGACCCTCAATCCCGAAGAGCTGAAGTGGTGAAATTGCAAAGGAAGTGGAAAACAGGTTTTCCTGTTGTGACTACAATGATGACTCCGAGTAACCAACTGTGTCCATTTCTGGACACCGCAATTTAAAGAGGATGTTGACAAACTGGAACGTGTGCAGAGGAGAGCGACATTTCCAAATAAGGCTTGGAAAACAGGCTTCATGAGGAGGAGGAGGTGGGTAGGAGAAGACGGGGGGTGGATATAATACGATAGCCATCTTCAACTATCTCAAGGGCTGCTCCCTTTCACTTGTCTCAGTGCTCTCATTTCATCAAGTAAATGTAAAAACATTACTGTAATCATTTAGACTAAAAAGAAGCAATATTTCATATATGAATTTTCCAGCTCTGTAAATTAGTATACGTAGGACTACCTTTAGGACTACCTTTGGGGGGGGGGACTATACTAGTATGGAAGCAAAACTGCACCTTTTAAAGACTTCAATAAGAGATTATTTATTTCTCTGCTCTGTAATTTTGTCTCCACAGAGGAATCTTGGGGCATTGATGCTATGGCGAAAACTGATGTTGTGATGATTTTTTTCTGGCAAAAGCACAGAACTGATGCTTCAGACTCTGAAGAGGCTTTCATTTCATTAGGAATAAAAGGAGTCAGGAAGACAAAACAAAGAAGTGGAAAACATACTAAGTACAGCTTGGCTGGACAAAGTATCTGATTAAAGCACACGATTAAGTGGTATTTAAAAAGGGTGTTTTCTCACCACATCACCTAGCCATACTGTGCTTGAATCTGCAATCCAGTGATCTGCTTTCAACATATCTCAAGAAACTGCAAAACTCTGTGTAACTAGAGCTGAGGAGCATTTACTGTAATGTCTCCTTTCTCCTGGGAGAAAGAAAATATGGGTTTCTCTGAAATGGAAAAGACACAGCAAAGACTCCCCATGAATCCAGATGCAGCAGAGAATGGGGAATGTAGTGGAATCACAAGTAATGGAAGCACCAAACAAGCAAGAGAAGCCTTCTTTTGAATCAGGGCCACTTTCCATACGGTAAGTGAGTTCTGATGAGAAAGGCATGAGTTTGTCAAAAAAGGTATGGATTTGATGCTGGGATGAGATCTGCAGAATGCAGACCAACTAATCAAATTCATGGAGACGCTAATTTATTCAGGCAATTAAAAACCATTGGAAAAGGATGGGTACATAGACACTTGTGTGAAAATTGAGGAAGGCTTCTCAGACTCTTCTTACTTCCTCTCTCAGATGGAACTATCCTTCCTCATGCAGGCATGCATCAGGAGAAGGGTGTGAGGCTGCCCTTGAGGAGAGAGAGATTCCTGGCTGTTCTTCCTGTTCCCCTTCCATGTACACCAAGAATGGAGAGCTTGTCTCTCGCCAGATGTTGCTGGATTCCAACTCCCTCCCATCACTCCCTGCCAGCATGGCCAGTGTAGACCAAAAACATCTGGAGGATCACACGGTCCCCATTCCTGCTGCACACAGACCTAGAGAGTCTCAGATAAGCGAAGAGACCAGGAATCTGCAAGTGCAGGCGCATGGTCCACAGCATTGACTAGCACAGCGGCACTTTCATGCGTTGTTGTTGTTATATGATGCCCATCTGATTGGGTTGAATGGTATACATTACAGTAGACCATCCTGACATTTAAATTTGAGTGGGTGATTTATATATATATATTAAAAATAAATAAAATAAAATTCTCAGCAAATCTAGAAGCAACCAATACTGTGCAAATCCCCTGGCAGAGAACCCCTGTAAGACTGGCTTCACAACTTTGCCTTATGCAACGCTATTTCAGAACATATCTTTCAAAACATATTGGTTCCTTTCTTCCAGGATCCCAATTTGACCAACCAAGTGTTGCCATGTTTACATGCTGGTGACATGGCATTAACTTAAATATATATATATATGTATATATATATATATGCTGAAAGCAGCC
This sequence comes from Podarcis lilfordi, assembly GCA_947686815.1. Lineage (NCBI taxonomy): Eukaryota > Metazoa > Chordata > Lepidosauria > Squamata > Lacertidae > Podarcis > Podarcis lilfordi. Next base: position 91,910 of record CANTUW010000018.1, read on the forward strand.
ACTCAGAGCTGCATATTGCTGATGAACCACTTTGCTGGCTAGTCCTTACATTTGGACCTGGTTTTCTTTAAGTGTCAGTTATGCCATCCTCACCATATAATAAATATAGCAACCTTAGTAAATCTGCTAATCCTGGTCCATGAACTACAAACTGCTATTTTGACTTATTTGGGTGAGGCAAGCTTGAAAATTCACTATCCTGTATTGAATGAATAAAGCTTCTTCTAGCACAGGAAAATGTTCTTTGGTTGAACAATTCATTTTAATGCATTTTGTTTTGCACATTAATGGATCTACCTGTGATGTGTTGGAACCAACCCTATGTTATACAGAAATGTGCAAGGGCTTAAACTGTATGCCCTTAATGGTTTGTTTTACAATAAAGATTAAAATGGCTTCAGGTTATTCGCTTGAGGTTGCTGCGATGCGTGAACAAAATATCCCATTCTGTTTCTACATAGGATAGAGATCTCCTGTCACTTCCATGCTGCCAGCAAAAAAACCTTTCACCTTCGGTTTTGAGGGCAATTCAGAAGCTCTAAAAGGGATGGGTAACCTTTAAAATTAAAGGGGGGGGGGAGAGAAAATGCTCGCTCCAAGCCCATTTTTGTAAGGTCGCGAATATAAGCTGCACTTTAACATTTCACGGTCAGAATTTGGAAAAAGAGAGAGGCTTATATTCAGGCCTATACGGTAAACATTATTGTGCATTACCTTGATAGTTTAGGAGATGGTGGCATGTGAATACTTTTAATAAAATAAATAACTGGTGACTCACCAGTCATGCGCAGAGGCCTATCAGTTGGCTGACTTTGTGGTGGGAGGCACCAAACCAATGAGCTTCATGATGCCACAGGTGAACTTGGTTCATCTCATACCCTTCAAAGTGACCAAAATTGGGACGTTTCTTTTTTTGGTCGCCAGCTGACTTGCACTACAAGTCAGACTCAGACCAAAAATGGGACATTCCGGGATGCAATCAGGAGCCAGGATTGGCTTCTGTAATTCCAAGATGTCCCGCATAAATCAGGACTGTTGAGTGGTATGACATCTTGGTGTGATGCAACCTTGAACTCACACCTTCAATGTGGGTGGACGACCCAAGCCTGGGTAGACTTGGAATCCCCAGATACTTTGGAGTTTCTAGAAGGACTTGTCCGGCATCTTGCTGAAACCAAGGACACATTAACACTTTATTTCCCTCTGCAGGTTTGAGCAATAATGGAGAAAAGAAACTCGCTTTTAATGTAAAAAAGTGAGCTTGGTGCTTAATGTCATTCTGATCATTTCCATCATCATCAGCAGCAGCATTGCTTTATCAAGTAAGTGAAGAGCCATTTTGCTGTAACGTCTGCCAGGTTATCAACAGGCCACATGCTCTCACAGATCTTCTCTCCTCGGCAGCTAGAATAGCTTTATTCAGTTGAGGTAGCCTGGAAGCAGTTGTGGATAGGGGCCCACATTCAGGCAAGGTAGACTTCATGTACTGTAATAATAGACCAATATGCACAAACAATATACACACAAAATACGCACACAATTTCAAGTGATTCAAATTGTACGATACAGTTCTAATCAAAGGCCTATCTCAGGGAGAGTCAGCTAGACCTTGGCTGTGTATTTCATGGATAGTCGATTGAGGTCGACTATCTATGGTTGAGCCACAAGAGAAGCTGCTCTATGTCCTGCAACCTCCTGAGTTTTTGGACAGAGATGGGCCCTGGGCTGTCTGCCCTCCCTCCTACCCTCATTTCCCCACCCTTATCCAGCCCCACCTGGAGATGATGGGGGTTGATCGGAGACCTGCACACAGTTTTTGTGTGTGGTGTATTTGCAATTATGTTGTTATACTGTATTTTTATGCGATTGTCCTTATGATGCTTGAGATGTGTTCCCATTTTCTTTGTTGCAAGCTGCTTTGAGCAGGATTCCTTTTGTGGAAAGGCAGCACATAGATATAATGTTGGTGAGTGGAGGACATTGCCTGACCTGACATTGCCTGGGGGCAGATGTTATAGGCGAAGGGGATCGAGATACAGATATGCTCGTACCCCTTCCAATCTGCGCCCCATCCCGAGGGACGAGGGTAGGGTGAGCAAGGATTACTCACCTCCGTCACTGGTGTTGTGCAATGCCAGGTCTATAGGCAACAAAACCGCCACTCTGCGAGATTTCTTTACCTCGCAGGGGTTGACCTGGCTTGTGTGACGGAGACCTGGGTACGCGAAGGGGCAACAGTTACCTTACGAGAGATGGCGCCCCAGGTTTCTCCGTCCTCCACCAGTCGCGGACTGTGGGCCGGGGGAGGGTGGCATTATTAATCCGGGAAGATTGTCCTTTCAGGGCTCTACCATCGCCATCGATCCCGGCATTGAATGTGTTGGCCTAGTGTGGGGCTCTGAGGTGAGCTTGGCTGTCTGGCTGGTGTACCGGCCACCTAGCGCACCAGCAGCCACCCTGTCAGGCCTACTGGAGGCGGTGGCCGGCTGGGCCTTGGAGTTCCCTAACCTATTGGTATTGGGGACTTCAACATCCATGCTGATGCCACTCCCTCCTCACAGGCTCTGGACCTGGTGTCTTCCATGGCAACACTAGGGCTCTCCCAGTTTGTTTCAGGCCCCACACATCAAGCAGGCCACACGCTGGATTTGATCTTTGGCGTAGGTATAGATGTGATCATGTCTCCTTCAGTTAAGGTGCCATGGTCTGATCACTACGCTCTGAAAGCCAGGATTGACTTTCCACCCCCACCCTGCTTAGGTGGCGAGCCGATTTGGGCTCGCCCGCAGAGGCTGATGGACCCTGATAGATTCCGTCAAGCCTTGCGGGACCTTGCTCCCCCTGGCGACTCATTGACTGAGCTTGTTGAGGGCTGGAATACCCAGCTCCTGGCAGCCATCGATGAGATCGCACCTAAGCGCCCTCTGCGACTCCGCAGAAACCGGGCTCCCTGGTTTACCGAGGAGCTTCGGAAAATGAAGCGGGACCTCAGACGGCTAGAGCGAGTATGGCGGGGTGCCCGTGACGGAGCCTCAAGAACATCTTATAGGGTTTTTATGAAAACCTATGAGATGGCGGTGAAGGCCGCTAAGAAGTCTTACTTCTCGGCCTCCATTGCATCCGCTAGCTCTCGCCCGGCGCAATTATTTAGTATAATTAGGTCTTTAACGTCCCTTGAAGGACAGCCAAATTTAAATAACAATCTGACACACAGCTGTGAGGCATTTGCGAGCTTTTTTGCGGAGAAGGTCCTGTTGCTCCGCCATGACCTCCCTGCCAATTTGGATACAATAAAGGAACTGGAGGCCCCTCGACTGTCCTCGGGTCCAGTATTGGACCACTTTGATCGGATATCCCCAGCCGATGTGGACAGACTCCTCCGAGCTGGAAAGCCCACCACCTGTCCTCTTGACCCGTGCCCGTCTTGGCTGATTAGAGCGTGTCCAGGCGAGGTGCGGGCCCCCTGGGGATATCATCAATTTGTCCCTTGGCACCGGGATATTTCCAGGGGAATTGAAGGAGGCAGTGGTGCGCCCGCTCTTAAAGAAAACATCATTAGATCCCTTAGATCTATCCAATTACCGCCCGGTTTCGAATCTTCCATTCCTGGGTAAGGTGATTGAGAGAGCGGTTGCTGAACAGCTTGGTAGGTTTCTGGATGAAACATCGGCTCTGGATCCATTCCAGTCTGGCTTCCGCGCTGGTCATGGGACCGAGACGGCTCTGGTCGCCCTAACAGATGATCTCCGCAGGCAGCTGGATCGAGGCGGGTCGGGGCTGCTGATTCTTCTAGACCTGTCAGCAGCCTTCGACATGGTTGATCACGAACTCCTGGACCACCGCCTTGCCGACGTGGGGATCCAGGGCACAGTCCTTCAATGGCTGCGCTCGTTTCTCTCCGGTCGGGGACAGAGGGTGGCGCTTGGGGGAATTGTCATCCCGCCACTCCTTGGTGTGTGGAGTGCCTCAGGGTGCGATACTCTCCCGATGCTTTTAACATCTTTATGCGCCCCTCGCCCAGCTTGTCCGGAGTTTTGGGCTGGGTTGCCATCAGTATGCCGATGACACCCAACTCTATCTGTTGATGGATGGCCATCCTGACTCGGCCCCAGACACACTGACCAGATGTTTGGAAGCTGTGGCTGGATGGTTACGCGGAAGCCGGTTGAAGTTAAATCCTTCGAAGACAGAGGTCCTCTGGCTGGGACGGGACGATATGGGATTGGGGGGGCAACTCCCATCTCTTGTGGGGGTGCAATTAGTGCCAGCACCGTCCGTTAAGAGTTTGGGTGTAATCTTCGATACCTCCCTCTCTATGGAGGCGCAGATTACAGCTATAACAAAGGCGGCATTTTTCATCTCCGCCAAGCTAAGCAGTTGGCCCCTTATCTCTCTCGCCCTGACCTAGCCACTGTGATCCACGCGACGGTCACCTCCAGACTGGATTATTGTAACTCGCTCTACGTGGGGCTGCCCTTGAGACTGACCCAGAAACTCCAGCGGGTGCAGAATGCCGCGGCGAGACTCCTTATGGGGTCTTCGCTGCGAGATCACATTCATCCGGTACTATACCAGCTGCACTGGCTCCCGGTGGAGTACAGGATCAGGTTTAAGGTGCTGGTTTTAACCTTTAAAGCCCTATACGGCCTAGGACCCTCGTACCTACGGGACCGCCTCTCCTGGTATGCCCCACAGAGGAACCTACGGTCTGCAAATAAAAACATCCTGAAGGTCCCAGGCCTCAGAGAGGTTAGGCTGGCCCCAATTAGCGCCAGGGCTTTCTCGGCTGCGGCTCCAATCTGGTGGAACGCTCTGTCACAAGAGACTAGGGCCCTGCGGGACCTGACATCTTTCCGCAAGGCCTGCAAGACAGAGTTGTTCCACCAGGCCTTTGGTCAGGGCCCAGCCTGACTCCCACCTCCGGCAACCTGCATAGAACTTTGCTTAACGGTTGCCATTAATTTGATTTTAATTAATTTTTATAATGAAATGTTTTAGAATGTTGGATTATTTGATTGTTTGATTATTTGTTTGTTGTTAGCCGCCCTGAGCCTGGCTTTGGCTGGGGAGGGCGGGATATAAATAAAATTTATTATTATTATTATTATTATTTTGGGTAGGACTATTTATAAGCTATGGATAATGATCTGTCTCACTTTCTGACACCTTTCTAGAAAGCTGTGCAGTATTGCCAACCGCCCTACCTTCTCCTTCCACTCCAACTGAGTACTGTCCGGACGGCTGGATTGGCTACCAAAGGAAATGTTACTATTTTTCGGACAGTGACAGAAATTGGACTTCTAGCCAGAATTACTGTGCCTCTTTCAATGCCTCTTTGGTCGTGATTGACTCCCAAGAAGAGATGGTGAGTGGAAAGATACAGAGCACAGTCTGCAGCCCCAAATGGAGTTGATTCTACACTTGGATGAGGGTGGAAATGTATTGACACTTCTTTTCTTTATTAAGAGCTTCTTGAGACGATACAAAGGTCCTGCTGACCACTGGATTGGTCTGCAAAGGATGGATGACCAGGATCCTTGGAAATGGATCAATGGCACCATTTTCAATAAACGGTGAGATTTCCCTCCCCCCCCATTGTGTGTCAAGAAATAAAAGTCAAAAGTCCAGAAACTAGAAATTTGACAGAACCAGCCATTTAAATGTCCGGGCTATGCAGCATGTTTTGCTTTTGAAAAACTCTCTCTCTCTCTCTCTCTCTCTCTCTCTCTCTCTCTCTCTCCCTCTCTCTCCACACACACACACACACACACACTTTTGAATTTATTCGGGAGGGTGGACATAGCTACAGTGGTGGGGGCCTAGGGGCAGGGGGCCAGGATTTTGCCCCGGATGAAGCCTTCATAGGGGTGCCATTGAGTCACCCAGCCTGAGTGTGTGTCAATATCTCCACTCTTCTTCTGAAGTCAGGGGTTTTTATACCATTTGCTGAAGCCCTGAGCCAAGATCACATAGTCTAAAATGTAAATGTATTAAATTAATATAAATGAAGCTGCCTTCTGCAGTTTTCTTCAGGTGAAAATTAGCTTCCAGGGCTTCCTGTACATACATTGGGGGATCTCTTTTCAGGTACATACATTGGGGGGGGGGGTCTCTTTTCAGGTACATACATTGGGGGGGGGTCGCTTTTCAGTTGCATGGTCTTATACTTGTTCTTAGGGATACCATTTCTACATTCTGTTGCTTTTTAGGTTTGAAATCCGGGGAGGAGGAACATGTGCTTACTTGAACCATCTGGGTGTTGCTAGCGGCAGCAGAGGAAGCGAAGAACGCTGGATCTGCAGCAAACCAGTTGGTAAATGAGAAACAGCATAGGCTTCTAAGTCGTGCAGATCACACTCAATGAGGTATGCATAATGGGCTGGCCCCCTGTAGCCTCCACAACCAAAGAGAGTGATTAGGCTGTCCACCCTAGCTATTGAATCTGTGGGTGTAGATGGAGGAAAAACCTTACTTGATTTTGTTGGGTGGTCCAGATTTTGGGTTTGGTGCAGATTTGCATTTTCCTGGGCAATGTTGGGAGAGAGACACAGGAAACATGTCCCTGCATGATGTGATACAGCTCCTCTTCTCTTTTGTATCTGCAGGTGTGGCAGTGTAAGTGCTAGTCTGGCCCTGCTTCTGTAATGGACTGGGTAAGAACCAATAAACTGAAGCTTAATCCAGATAAGATGGAGGCACCGTTAGAGGGCTGGATGGATGGTTGCCTTCTCTTAATGGGACCGCAGACAGTCTGGGAATCAGCATGTTTTTACAGGAGTAGAATGTGTGCTTTTATTTAAAATGCATCTCTGGGTTATTTGTGGGGCATAGGAATCCATTCATTTCCTGCCCCCCACCCCCAAAATATAGTCCGGCCCCCCACAAGGTCTAAGGGACAGTGGACTGGACCCCTGCTGAAAAAGTTTGCTGACCCCTGTAATATTTCCCGCTTGGACTACTGCAATGCGCTTTACGTGGGGCTACCTTTGAAGGTGACCCAGAAACTACAATTAATCCAGACTGCGGCAGCTAGACTGGTGACTGGGAGTGGCCACTGACACCATATAACACTAGTCCTGAAAGACCTACATTGGCTCCCAGCGTGTTTCTGAGCACAATTCAAAGTGTTGGTGCTGACCTTTAAAGCCCTAAACAGCCTCGGCCGCCCCCATCGTTTAGGGGGTAAAGGTCCAGTGTCAAGGGCCTTCTGGCAGTTCCCTCCCTGCGCAAAGTGAGGTTACAGGAAACCAGGCAGAAGGCCTTTTCAGTAGTGGTGCCTGCCCTCCCATCAGATGTCAAGGAAATAAATATCTGACTTTTAGAAGACAGTGGCTCCCCATTTGTAGAATGCTTTCCCCGGGAGGTTCAGCTGGTGCCTTAAAGGGAAATCTTCAATTAACAATATCACCCAGTAGTGCCACAATGCTATCCTATGGGGAAACTTCAGATAATCACTAAAAACCAGCCGTTTCACTTATCTTCCTCATTTCAATGGTGCTTTACTCTTCTCAGGGAGGAGGAGGGGAGGGGACAGGTGTCAAACCAGATATTACCAGTCAAGATAAGCAGGGCAGGTAGGGTGAGGAAGGTGTTATCGGAATCACAAAACCCCACGTGAAAAAATCCATCTCCAGAATGGAATGCAACCTGGCTTGAACAAATAAAGAATGGAAATGGTTCATTGAATATTTACAAACAAACTGTAAACAGATAAGAACATTGGCAGGATTGTTGTAATAACCTGCAGTTTTATAAGAGTATATATTAAAAGTAGATGAATAAATGTGTAAAGTAAGTTAATTTGGAGATGAATAAAATATTAAAAATAAATTTAAGGAACCGCAGAAGGAAGGGGAAGGAAGTCAAGTTCTGAAATGTTCAAATGATTGTAAAATTATTGACATGTATAAAATTGAAACTCATTAATAAAATAAAAGATAAAGATAAACATTTTTTTAAAAAGACACCACTCCTATGGTGTGTGCAATGTTTTGATGACACTGTGTGAAATGTGTTATGGGAAAATTTGAGAACTTTAAAAAACTCATGTAACCTTTGTTCAGGGCTCTGTCTTTTTTGCTTGCCTTAAAGGTTGGAACCTTTGTTGCAACAAATAAAGATTAGGCCTATTGGCTGCTGATTTGCTTCTTCATTGCTTGGCTGAAGTCTCTTATTTTCTCTGACTGATACAGAATTTGCAGGGCTAGACTCTAGCGAAGTTGGGAAATGGTTTAAGTAGTGTACCCCAATTTTGGGATGTGAAGGGGGAAATACAAACTGCAGAGGAATTCCTGGGTTAGCCTTTGGGAAACGACCTGTTCAAGCTACGGCCATTAAGGATCAACAGAGGGCCAGGAGGAACCAGACAAGGATGTTCACTTCCACCTTTGCTCTTTAAAATGTGTTTAGAACCCCTGGCATTAGATAGCATTGTGAGATTCATGAAGGAGTTGAATACGCTTATTTCAAAGCCTCATTCTAGTATTCCTAATTTGATGAAAGCAACGGATGATTTGGGTAAAATATTAGGACACTCAATTAATTGGTCCAAATTGGAATGGTTGCCTATAGGTGAAAATCTAATTACATATTTTTGCTCTATAAGACTCACTTTTCTCTCTTAAAAAGTAAGGGGAAATGTGTGTGCGTCTTATGGAGCGAATGCAGGCTGCGCAGCTATCACAGAAGCCAGAACAGCAAGAGGGATTTCTGCTTTCACTGCGCAGTGATCCGTCTTGCTGTTCTGGCTTCTGAGATTCAGAATATTTTTTTTCTTGTTTTCCTCCTCCAAAAACCAGTCTTGTGGTCTGGTGTGTCTTTTAGAGAGAAAATTACGGTACTCATTCATTTAAGCAATACCAATTCTGGAATTGTACCAAATTTATTCAATATCTAGGTATGTTAATACCAAGAAATATAACCCAGTTAGTAACAGTAAACATAAATAATAAAAGAGTCTTCACTAGATATTGACAGGTAGGAACCATTAAACCTTACTCTTGGGGGGAAAGTGCATGCTCTCAAAATGAACATTACTCCCAGATTTCTTTATGTCCTGAGAGGACTTCCAGCTTTTATACCTGGGTCATATTTTCAAAAGATAAATTCCCTGTTTAGGAAATGTCTTTGGAGCTCAAAAGCACTGAGGATATCTATGCAGAAAATACCATTACAAATGAAAGAAGGTGGATTTGGAAATATTGGAGACCTGCTGATGGTCTTAACTTCCTGACATGGGCAACCTTAGAATATACATATATAGCACTTTTGGTTGGTTGGACAGCATTAGAATCAAAAATATTTCAGAAATATTTGAAATTTCAGATGACTCTTGAAATAATTCAGTTAGAATACTGGATTGTTGTAGCTAATAAAAGCAACTTTGATCCATTTTCCCATGCAAAACTTACTCTGTGGGGATATCCTACTCTAAAAATTTGAATAGAAGATGGTAAGATGGAAAAACTGGATGGAAGCAGGTGTATTGACCTTGATAGATGAAGAATATGAACATTACATGTATGATGTTCTAAGAGAAAAATATCACCTGTCCTATGAGGCCCAATGGCAATATCTGCATCTTTCCATACAGCATCTTTTAACAACCTCATCTCAAATGTTCAGTGTAAAGAGTGCATCTTCAGCATTCACCAGAAGCGATAGAATGGTGCCAGGATGGGGAAGGAGTTCCACAACGTAGGGGCTGCATAGTGGCCTAGCAAGCACGATGGTCTCATGAACATTCAAACCATCTCCATAGCGAACCATTCTATCTTGCATCTGCTTCACATCATTTTTAAGCTCTGTCAGGTCCTTTTGGATCGGCTTCAGAACTTGTACTTGAGCCAGTAAATTTCAGTAAATTAGTATTAGTGTCCTCCACCACCATTTCACTGATTAGTGACGCTGTTGGACTTGAAGAAGCTGCCTCTCATTTCGCACTAGTTGACATGGCTACATCTCATTAAAAGAAATAATACATAATGGGAGGTTTTATATACTCAGTAATCAATGACTTTGTCCAAGCAGTCCGATAATTCAGTAGTTTGAAAGCTTGTTAGTCTGAAGAGGAACGAGAAATTTGCTTTCAATGGGTTTTGGGGAATTGACTGCTTTGAATGAAAGGGACGGTGCTGTTCTGTTTGTATTGTAATTATTGGCCAGGTTTGCTGTTTTGTGCTGTCAAATTCTACAACTGATCCTCAACTGTCACTTCAAACCAATCTTTCAGTAGCCAAAATATATCTACTTCAAATTCCCTTGTTATCTCTGGATTTCACCTAGAGGTATTTTGCTGAAAACAGAATCTTCTTGGTATTCAATATCTTTTAAATTTTTGTGTTCCTGGCAAATAACAAAATCCCACATAATTATTATCTGGCCTTTGTTCTGGGCTCTTTCTTTGGTTTTATTTGCAGATGGTATCCTTCTGCTTATTTCGAAGACTCAATCTAGTATTTCTAATTTGATGAAAGCAATTGATGCTTTGGGTAAAATTTCAGGATTTTACCAAGAGGTATTTTGCTGAAAATAGAGAAATGCCTTTCACAATCTTTTTGGTGTTCAGTATCTTTAAAAATTGTGTGCTCCTGGCAAATAACAAAACCCCACATAATTATTATCTGTATCAAGCTAAAATATTACAGTAAAAGAGAGTCTTTCTGGCAAATCCATCTAAGTTCAATACTGCAGGCTTCAGCGACGAGTTCAGACTTTATCTTGCCACAATAGTTCCCTTTGGCATACTTTGGTTCTGGAAATCTGTGGAAGGAAAGGGTAGAGTTGAAGGTCAGGACTGAAGACTGTTACAACTATCCCCCCCCCCCACATTCTTAATAGAAATCAGGGGTGTTCCCAAAATGTGTAATAAGCTGGCTGTGTGCATTTGAATCCTTCAGACATGCATGAATAGTATCAAATTGGATAGCATGAAGAAAGTCATTATTATTATTTATTAAATTTATATACCACCCTATACTCGCAGGTCTCAGGGCAGTCCACAGGATACAAAGGTCATGCGTGCTTGATAATGGGATCGAGCCATCTTACCCTTTTCCTGCCCCAAGACCAAATATTTTCCTTTGAGGCATGGGAAGGAGGGTTGCAGCAGTGGTGGAGAATCCTGGGCATACTTTACATCCTGGGAACTAAAATGACCAGCCCAGTTTGCCACCTAGGGAGAGTTGGTGAATTGGTGTAATGGGGCAGATATAGGAGCTTGAGAGCAGAGCTGGCTTCCTTGTTGGTATTTGGACCTCAGCACATTCCCAGCAACAATGGATGTGCAACACTCTGTATTAGTCGGTGACTCACCTCAACCACATTAAGACTTTACAAAGCCCAACTGGTCAGTTGGTCACCCCAAATTAAATGAGATGGGGGGGGGCATCCGTCATTAACTGCTAATAACCTTCCAGTTCTCCCTTCCTTCTCTCTCCTCTGATTTTCCTCTAGGACCGAAAATGAACTTCTGGCCAGTTCTTTTTGAATGTAGGTGTTATGTACTGAAGTTCTCACCCTGAGCCAGCAGGGGGATACTGTAGATGGTTATGCAAATAAGGGATTGAAAGTGATGTTCAGTGATTGGATAGTTTTAGAAAGTTGTTACAATTATGTGTACTGGAGCTCTATATAAGCAGGGGGATACTGTAGATAGTTCAGGTCCACGTATGCAAATAAGGGATCAAAAGTGACGCTCAGTGATTGGATAGTTACAGAAAATGGTTACTGTTGCGTTCTAGTGGAGCTCTATATAAGCAGGCTGACTGAACCCTTCAGTTCAGTTCTGTTCTGGCCTCTGAATAAACAAGAGCTGTTTGAAGAAACGCTGTGTCGTCTGATATGTTCACCCACAACTTAACAGTATGTATGTGTTAAGAGTGACAAAAAAGTCTCCCTCTTTTACATTGCATTTCCAACAGTTCTTATTTTTCATTTTGTACATTTGTTAGTTTGGTGGGTATTAAGTACCACCTATAAATGGAATTTGGCAGCATCTCTTATACCAGTCCCTCTTTCTGCGTGAGAATGTTGGCAACCTAATTGGAACCGGTGCAGAAACCTGTGCCTCAATTGCACACCCAAATAATCTGAGCTCTAAAAATTGCATGATGTTTTGCTTAGGTTAAAAACAATGAGAAGAACTCACAGACTCTGATCAAGCTGGGAGCCTGTAATCCACATCCATTTATTCTCTGCTAATGATAGTGAGAGTCCGATCCAGAATTTTGCATTTTTTGTAATGTTTTTTATGAAGTCCTGTGTCAGAGAAAATGTATTTTTGAAAAAGATATTTGCTGATTTTCAAACTGATGGCATCAAAACAAAGATTAATATAAACTCCACTATCAACCTCACCCTCCTGGAAAGACTTTCTAAATAAAAAGAGGAGTTGGGCTACAGTTACATGAATTTGCTTGCAACTTACTGTTTGGCTCTCACTAGTCAATCTCCCCAAGGCCCTATCTAGACACTGATGAACTGGCCTTGGGTGGGAATGGGATGAAATACTAAACAAGGCCCTGCACTCCACAAGCTTCTCAAGTCACAAAGCATGATACCATTGTCGAGTTACTAAGTTAGAATTAAACGCAATTGGACTCAGGCTTCCTTCAGGCATTGCATGAAATATATCATTGTTCCTGACCAACTCCTCCTTGTCTTGGATGACCAGCAGATGAGAATCCCTTGTTGAACAGTCATGTTGGCTCTCATTCCAGGTTTTAGTATCTTCCGATTGCCAGTAGCATTTGTCCCTGTGGAGCTGCCATTGTACAGGGCACACTTTGCAAGTGGAATTAACTGTGGAAGGGAAGATAGACACATAATTTAATGATTCTGACTGGCTCACCATTTCCAATGTAGAAAAACATTATGTACTCTGCAACTGCAGAAACCAGTGGCTTTAGGCTTACTGACGCCAATAGTGCTTCAGTAGCCACAACCTCAATAAGCTAAACTATAGTAGTCCCTCCAAACTGGTGGCTTTATTTATTGACTGAAAAGGTGATTGATCAGATGGGGTGGGTGGGTAGCAAAATAACGCTTGTAGCATAGGGAAAGGGCCAGCTAGTCACAGAAAATGAGTTAAAAGTCTATAGCCAATTGAAGTACAGTCATACCTCGGACGTCGAACAGAATCTGTTCTGGAAGTCCATTTGACTTCCGAAACATTCAACTTCTGAAGCGCGGCTTCTGATTGGCTGCGAAAGCCCCATCGGACATTCAGCTTCCGAAAGAACATTCGAAAACCGGAACACTCACTTCCCGGTTTTGATCATTTGGGAGTCGAGGTACGACTGTATATATTTGGACCAAACCACATGTTTCAATACATCGATTTGTGACATTATTCTGACTGTTGCTTCCTTATTGCAAAACTTATTCGTGATGGGGGAACTTGCGGTTTGAAAGTGGATTTTGTCCCATTGGGATTCCACAGTGACCTATATTTGTAAAAAAAATAAAAACAGGTACAATATATAAATTTTTACCTGAGGGCTTGCTCTGGTATTGGTTGCAGAGGCTGCGTCTTAGGAAAGCCTGAAACTTGTCTAAACAGAGATTGCATCTGCCAGCATTTACTCTGGTTTCTCCTTTATCAGTTTTCAACTGCAAAGCTACTCCTCACCAAACAAACAAACAAACAAACAAACAAACAACACATTTATTTAAATAAATAAGCATCATGTTAACACACATAATCAAAATATGGAGGCCAAGGAATGAAAAAAGAAGATGGATACAATTACCGTAGATTCCGGCGTAATAGGCGACTGGACGTATTAGACAACCCCCCAAATTGGCAGCTCCAATTTGGGGGTTCGTCTTATAAGCTCAGTCTTTCTCCCAGAACGGAGCCCGCCGCATGCCGCCTATACCCGGCGTATAAGACGACCCCCAACTTTTTAACCTCTTTTCCGGGGTTAAAAAGTCATCTTATACACCGGAATCTACGGTAGATACGGAGAGCAAGCTGCAAAAGAGACCTGCCACAATTCCTCCCACAGAAGTATGAATCCATCTTGGCCTTCTTCAGAAAATCACATAGTAAGGGGAATGATGGCAGCATCTTTACGAATATAAAAGTATTTATGTTATCTGCTTGGTTGCTAAAGAAAATAGACAAAAATAACTCTTCACAATGTTGGAGAAACTGTGGGAATGATGGAAAACTTATGCACATCTCTGGGAATGCCCACAGATTAAAAACTTTTGATTAAAAGTATTTCAGGATAGGGAACAAATTACATTTCAATCGATTGCTTCAGATCCCAAATGACACCACAGTTGTAACTTGGATATTAAATGCCTTGGTACTTGGACGTTTTGGCTCCCAAAAGCAGCAAACCCGGAAGTGAGTGTTCCGGTTAGTAAACATTCTTTGGAACCAAAACGTCCGACGGGCCATCTGCAGCTTCTGATTGACTACAGAATCTTCCTGCAGCCAATCGAAAGCTGTGCTTTGGTTCATGAACGTTTTGGAAGTCAAACGGACTTCTGGAACAGATTCCGTTTGACTTCCAAGGTACAACTGTACTTTCAATATTTGTGGATGAAGCACATACAATTTAAAAACAAGAATACCACATATATGGAATCAATTCAAATCCAAGAGAGATAACGACTGGGACATTAGAAGATTATATATTAACAAGTAGTCTTATTTTTAACATGTGATAATATGCTCTAATTTTCCCCATTTTAAATTCCTTGAGGGATTTTATCCCACTGCTCGGTAAGTTGCTGGATGATTCTACTGAATCTCGGAGACTCTGGGGTTGATAGTCAGGAGTCTCATCTTCTGCTGCTGTTCTGAGAGCTGCCATACTGGGCTAAACCAAATGTTCATAACCTGCTGAATGGGCTGGAGCTGATGGAAGATGTTAGACAATCATTCTGTATGTGCTTTTACTGTATGGTAAACCACTTCAGGATGCCACATGGAAAGCAATTCATAAATGAAATAATAAATAATACTCACCCAAGACTGTCACAGCCACCCCCAGGATGATGATCACAAAGCCTCCTGTCCACAGGGTGATCTGGTACCAACAGGGAAGCCCAGAAGCATCTGTGAGGAGAGGGAAAACTTGAATGATGCGAGTCCGCAGTGCCTAGACTAGAGTCTCCTGCAACTCATTGCAGGGATATAATGCTGGGTGATTTGTTTTTGTTTTGTTTTTTGACACAAAAAAATCCCTTCAGGAGACAACAGGCAAATGGTATTTGTTTAGTAATGACCGCTCCCCACATCAAGTGGGGGGCGCCTTTTGCGTGGTCGCACGCAGCCCCCCGGATCCCAGTGTGGCTCCCGGTAGTACAGGCTGGCTTTGCCCTCCCCAGGCTGGATACCTGGAGGTCTCTGCTACCTCAACCAATCGTCCAATCCCGCCTGGGGAGGCGCTGCCAGGGGATTGGCCAGGTAGGGGGAGGGACCACCCTGCCCACACAACAGAATCTTACCTGCAAAGCATCAGTTGGCTCCAGAGCTTCTCCCACCCTGCCCTCCCTCAATTAAGTCTTCTTTTGCAGGTTAACCTCTTCTCCACAGGTACGTGGGCACTGCTACATCATGATCGCTGTTGAAGGGCCAGAAAAGAATTTTCCTGCATCGGCAGGTTTTGCCTTTCCCTTAGCAAAACATCACAACTTTGGTGGTTTCAGGCCTTGGGCAGAATCCTTTAGTCTGTCTTCCTAAATGGGCGGGCGTGAAGCGGTGGACCCCCCCTTGCGGCTGTGATCCCAGGGTTCCCCGTTAAAGGGGTCTTGAGGGGAGGCATTGGCCATACGCCGAGAGGTTGTCATTGCTCTCCCCTGCGATGGCGGCAAAACAGGGGGCAGGCTCTCTGCTTGAATAAATGTTCTCCAGAGCCAGCCCAATCCCCACACATTCTGGATAACCCTGATGTCTCCCAGATCCCTGGCTGGGGACTGGGAAGGATATACGCCCAATACCTGAGACAAGGTCCCCTACATCTGAAACTTAATAAAGTTGTGGCCAATTTTAATCCCATAACACATTGTCTTGAGTCATTATTCCACTCGGGGTCGCCTGGGGTTGGGGGCTCCACCTGTTCATGCAAATTGCCAAAATTCATTGTATTAGGCTTGAAAAAAATTGTGTGCTGGCTGCGCAAAACTGCAAACAAAAACGTGCATATTCAGAGAAATGCACACTAAAATGTTGAATGTTCAGGAGGAGTTTAAAGGGGTGTGTGGAAGTGATGTAGGAATGTGGAGATCTGCCAAGCTAAACTTGTCTAATTTAGAAGTTCACAAAAGACAAAAATAAGATTGAGCTTTGATGGAGCTTGCACGATAATGAGAAAAGGTGATCTCCCACTCCACATGCAAGAACTCATGAGCAGTCTTTGATACCAGTCTTCTGATGATCTGAAAATCTCGTCACTGTTCTGGATCTCCAGTTGTAACCCCTTGACTATGTTCAGCTCACTGTCATTGATTTTGTGCTCCTCTTCCTATCTGGCATGATTGAAAATATATTGCCACGGGGGGCCACCAGGTGGCGCGTTGGAAGATGGCCGACAATAACATCTCCCTGACCCATACGAGGTACTAAGGGGCTGCTATGGGAAGTATGCAGCCTTCCTGAACTCCTCCAGGATGTGGAGGAGAACTGTCCTGCCAGCGGTGTTCACAATGCACCCCTGAAGCGAGTGATGGGGGTGCCGAACACTTGGCACAGGCCCTCGGTGAAGTCAGATCTTCCTGAAGCCGATTCCAATTAGCGCGTGCTGGTTGCTTCAGCTTGGAATTATAATTGGAAACATACGATTGGAAACGAAGCTGAAAGCACATACATCAAGTAAAGCTCGAAGATAAGACTGCTGATTAATGGATCTCTGCGACCAGGAGTGACGGATGGATAAGTAAATCTTCTGATGAATCACCATAAGGAGACTGTATGTTTGGAACGAAGGGGGGGGGGTGGAGGAAAAAACTCTTTTTTTCTTTGCATGATGTGACATTAATAAACCTTCACCCCAGATAGAAACAAGATTGTCGCGTTTCTATGAATCACAGGCAGGATTTTAAGAACTATGTGGGACGGAGTATAAGGAAAGAAGACTGCAGAATGGTGAGAAAAGAAGAAAAATTTTATGACGCAGTTAAAAAATGGCATCTCGCCATGACAGGTTTGCCAAGGAAGAAGGACTGGGGGGAGAATCAGGAGTGTTTGAAAGAGAAGGAATGCTGGAATGTAAGTTTGACCTGACAGAACCCCCAGACTCATTTGTTATTTGGTAAGCCTGAGAAAAATAAAGGACAGATCGGAGATTAATTTTGTTTATGGAAGCGTTGTACAGAGGCTGTCCTGGATCGATATGATTTTTGGAAAAGTACAAAATCCACATAGAATGCCAGCTGTTAACCTGCTTGTGAAAATCATCAGAGATTGCAAAGAAAGGAATTTATGATAACAACAAGAAGAGAAAAGAAGTAACAAAGGACTTTCCGGATCAAACTGGAGAGAACCGTCTAATTAATGCAGTAAGATAAGTGATGCTGTTTTGGACTCGAGCGGAGCTTGATGTATGGGTACCCCCAACAAAATTTAAAAATTGGCTGTATAATTTGGAATCAATGTGATAATGTGATGTGATTGGCCTGTTAATAATTTTTTTTTTTTAAAGAAAATATATTGCCACTTTCTGGTGTCTGTTATGTTTTTAATGCAGATTTCCTCCACTGCTGATGTGACTGTCAGCTGTCAGCAGCATGCTTTGTCAAAATCAGGGAAGAGAAATACAGCGAAGAAGAGAGGAAGGAAACCATCTTTTATGTCTGGTGTTTTCATAGAATCATAGAGTTGGAAGAGACCACAAGGGCCATCGAGTCCAACCCCCTGCCAAGCAGGAAACACCATCAGAGCACTCCTGACATATGGTTGTCAAGCCTCTGCTTAAAGACCTCCAAAGAAGGAGACGCCACCACACTCCTTGGCAGCAAATTCCACTGTTTTGTATTAGTTTGAATTTTAAAAATGTTCAGATTCTTAAGAAAACATTCATCCACTAATAGGAAGCAGGTTGAAATACTTTGCTATTTTTATTTAGAGGAAAAAGTGGATGTGCTGCATTGATTTTTCTGCAGAAGAATTATAGCATAGTAGCATCAGAGGGGACCAATCTATGCAGAATAGTCCAATCTATGCAGTTCTAGCATACAGGAATCAAACCTGCAACCTAGGCAGTATATGAACCATGTTCTAACCAACTAGGCTATATATTCACAGAAAATGTACCCTCACATCCAAAGTGGTTGAAAAAATCATGGTTATTAACAGACGTATCTGGCAATCGGTGAGCATGGGAATATTTATATGCATTCACTAACTGATGTAATTTCAGTACCCCGTGGCAAGATGTCTTGAAGCTGATAGCTATGGAAATTTTGTTCCAATTCTGCAATCTGTATTTGCCGCATAAAACGTGCTCCCCCCTTTTTGGGGTTTTGTTTTGTTTTGTGTGTTTTTTTGGACATGTTTGTAGTTTTAAGTTGATATTAGCGCCATTAAAACACACAATAAAACAATTGCTTCAAGACATAAGCATGCCCAATGAAAACATGCAACAAAAATTCCTTTAAAACATGGCAGTAATTAATCATGAGATTTATGCTGAGAAATCTGTGTAAACAGGGGCATCTTCAAAAGCCCACAGAATGCCAATAGAGATGAATATGCTTGTGTTTCATCATGGAGTGCCTTCCATATCGCTAGTGCTATCGGTGAAAGGAGCCCACCTCCCACAAGCCAAGAATCAGGAAGGTGTGGCAAGACTAATTGGGCTTCATTGGTTGTTTTAATGCCCTTACCTGACAACGAAAGCGAAGTTGTTCTTTTAGGAAATCTGGTCCAGAGCTGTTTAGGGGTTTATACCTAAGTAACGGCGTTTCCGTGTGCTGCTCTGGTTTGCCAGAAGCGGCTTAGTCATGCTGGCCACATGACCCGGAAGCTGTATGCCGGCTCCCTCGGCCAATAAAGCGAGATGAGCGCCGCAACCCCAGAGTCGGCTATGACTGGACTTAATGGTCAGGGGTCCCTTTACCTTTTACGTAAGTAACAAGACCTCAAAAATCCAGCTTGATGTCTAATGGGCAGCCAGTGCAAATCCCTTACTACAGGCATGAGATGTGCCTGGTAAGACAGACATGGTCCAAATGGAAGTTACTCTGCCCATTCAATAAATCCGCTCCACTTCCCAGTGGGGAGGAGTTGTGATGGACCACGTGGCCACCCTCTCCCCTCCATGGGCGGGGGATGAAGTCCCACGTCCCCCGGAGGTTCCCAGCCATGTCATTCACCTGCCAGCCAATCCGCTGGCTTTGGGGGCGTAGCTGGGCCCCATTTAAACTGAGGCATGAGCCGGAGAGATTCCTCTTGGCTCACTTCCTCAATCTCCCTCCCTTCCCCCCTATTTTCAGGTTTCGAATTTGGCCTTGCTATGGACCTCGGTCTGTATAGTCAAAGTTATGGTTTTCCCAGCAGTGATGTATGGAAGTGAAAGCTGGACCATAAAGAAGGCTGATCGCCGAAGAATTGATGCTTTTGAATTATGGTGCTGGAGGAGACTCTTGAGAGTCCCATGGACTGCAAGAAGATCAAACGTATCCATTCTTAAGGAAATCAGCCCTGAGTGCTCACTGGAAGGACAGATCCTGAAGCTGAGGCTCCAATACTTTGGCCACCTCATGAGAAGACAAGACTCCCTGGAAAAGACCCTGATGCTGGGAAAGATTGAGGGCACAAGGAGAAGGGGATGACAGAGGACGAGATGGTTGGACAATGTTCTCGAAGCTACCATCATGAGTTTGACCAAACTGCGGGAGGCAGTGGAAGACAGGCGTGCCTGGTGTGCTCTGGTCCATGGGGTCACGAAGAGTCGGACACAACTAAACGACTAAACAACAACAACAACATGGACCTCGGTTAGTCTCCATTGAGGGGCCTGGTAGGAGTTTTTCCACTTGGCAAATTGGCATGGGCCATTTGGTTTTTGCCTACCTCGTAGCAATTGTCACAACTTTGTAAGGTTTGGCGGTTAGGCATTGGTTGATCTTATGACGGGGGAGGTGAGGTGTGGCCATCATCTGCCACTCCAAGTTTAAGGGTATTCCGTTAAAGGAATCCGGGGGTGTGGCTCTTGTCTGAAGTCCAGGGCTGGGCTAGGGCCATGCCATGACCCCGTTGGGAATCCAGGGGGAGCTCGAGTTGGTTTGCATTGACAGGGCTCCCCCTACCGGTGGTTGACCCTTACCAGACTCCCTGCATAACAGGCAGGAGTCAGATATAGTCGGGTCAATTCCATTGCCTAAGCCAATACCGCTCACATTCTGTAACCAATAAAGTTGTGGCCTAAATTTGCCCAGTAAGCTTAACCTAATATTTGTGTCCTTGTGTCTTATTCATCAACGAGGGGTGGTCTCGGGTCTCGACACGCAATTTAGTTGCCTAACAATATTGCTCAATAACCTGGCAAAAAGAAATGGAGCGCCAGATGCTAAAAAATGAGGCATTCTCTTTAACCAGGAAGTGGACCTGATGTGGAAAGAAGTTCTGCAGCAAAACTTTGGCCGTTGCATTTGAAAATGTGTCCTGGGCTGCAGTGAAAGAAATGAGTCACCAACCTTTGTTGGGCAGGCACAGTGGGGAACAGGTGTTAGCAGAGAAAAGGACAGGCAGGCGCTGTAGTTTTCACCATGAGTCGCCTCCGTGGCTCAGTAGGTGCGTAGGAAAAGGATGTGGCTGGAGCAGGTGGTCAGGCAACAGGCTCACACCTTTAAACTTGGCCAGGACATTGGGTGCAGCATCTACAGAAGCGTTTTTTCTTCGCTAGGCTGGGGGAAGGAGTGTGAAATGTTGCAGAAGCAGCAGCAAGCAAAGACCCATCTATGTACACGCTTCATGCTACATGCATGCTTGGAATTTGAATAAAAGCATATTATAACATCTTATGTCAATGTCTTGTGGTTGTTGTTTTAGTGTTCATACTATTAACTTGTAAGATATGGATTTGTGTTTTTGTTTTGTTTTGTGTTTGTTGTTGTTGCTTTTTTCAGTTTTCGAATGTTGATATTTATGTGTTGTGTATTGCTATTTTCTGATATCTTTCATGTTGTTGTTGTTGTTGTGTGGAAAATACTAATAAAATTTATTTTTTTAAAAAAGAATTTGAATAAAAGCATATTATAACATCTTATTTCCCAAGCTAACTAGCATATCTAATTTTATTTGCATTGTCCTCAATTCTGCATCCTTTAAAAATAATAATCTTACTTATACTTTTCATTTATATACGTTACAGTAGTTCAACAATAATTCTAACATATCAAACCTCGGTTCTCTTCCCCCCTCTTTCTGCAGTTCTGTACATTTATTTTCATCATTTCCTGCATACTCCAAATTATCTTCACTTATTCTTTTATGCTCATATCTCTCTCTCTCACACACATATATATTTAAAAAAACAACTGCAGGGATTTACAATAATCCTGCTCATGTCTTAATGTCTCTTTACAATTTATTTGTAAATATTCACTGAACCATTTCCATTCCTTTCTTAAAATCTTTAAGATAACACATTTGTAAAAAACAACAACCCAGAAGCTTTTCTTTTGAGAATTATAGGATTAGAACTACCTAAATAGTATAGAAATTTATTTATGTATGCAACTACAGCTGCAAGAACGTTATTTGCTCTCAGATGAAAAGAAGTCCAGAAGAGAGAAAACTGGTTACAGAAATTAATGGACTATACAGAAATGGCAAAACTCACCAGAATAATAAGAAATCAAGACAACAAACTTGTTATAAAAGAACAAATGACATCCTTGCTCCTGTTTCTGCCTTTTTGTTATTTGGGGGGGGGGGGGGATACAAAATAACAAACACCACATGGAAGGAAATTGTGCTGAGAATCATAGAGGTATTACTGGGTACATAAATGCACTTGTTGATGATCAGAAATAACTCCAGGTTTCTTTACAATGAATAAATTGAATACTGGAACATTTCTGCTCTCATCATGTTTAAAAACATGCAGCCAGATCTTGATTTCATTTTTATGTGAACTTCAAAGGACAACTCCCTCTCCCTTTACCTATTCAGAGACCCTTCACACTTGTGTAGCACTGATCATTTTAAAAGTCAACTTTAACTTTGAGAATTGCTTGCAAGCATTTATTTATTTTTAATGAAAATTCATCCGCATTTACTTCAGATTTCTCCCACATTTTTATATGCAGTTTTCATGTATACACATTTTTGCTAGCGATTTCCTCTGAATTTTTGTATATTATTTAAATGATGGTATACAAATTTAAATTTCATATATTATTTATAGACACCAGTATATGCATATTTGTGCAAATTTTGTAGCTGAAGAACTGCATTGCAAAATTCAAACACAAGTGCGAATTTTGAAAGACAGTTTTGTTTTGTTTCGAATAGTGCAATTTGGGTAGTTTCTCATGAAAATGCAAACAAAATGGAAATTCTTCCCCATCCCTAGGTGCCATGCACCCTTCTGTATTTCCGTCTCGTTATTCAAACAAAAATACTGCTTATAAGGGTACCAACGAATTTTCTACAAATAGGATAAATCTAAAGGAAAAGGAAAATCATGTCCGTCTGTCAACTGATACATTACAGTGGAATCAGACAAAAACTGGAAGATACGAAGGAGTCTGAACTGAGTACCTTTTTTCTGAGCCCCAGAGGCAGTTCCTGATGCAGCCCTCCTAGACTGGAAGTTCAAAGCAGTATAACCATCTTCGCCCTCCATTGGCAAGCAGAGGCTGCAGAGAAGCCTCTCAGAGAGCAGGGCTGTCGAAGGAGCACTGGAGGTTTGCTGCTATAGCCTGAGTTGATGGCCAAAGATCTCTTTCCGGAGCAGCTCTTCTCTTCAACCACAATACCAGTCACACATTCGCAGCCTTATTAGGTGGTTAGGGCAGGGGGTGGAGGGCAGGGTTGCTGTTCTTGTTGTAAAAAATGTTTTTGTGAGTTGCTCAGTTTGTATTGTTCAGCTTCTGGTTTGGAGTTTGGCTTTTGGAACCCTCCAATTATGGATTATAGCTAAACCATCTAGAGATGTGACTGAGGCTTCCATGAATGAGGCTGGATAGCTCAGTTGGTTAGAGCGTGGTGCTCATAGTGCCAAGGTTGCAGGTTCAATCCCCGTATGCGACAGCTGCATATTCCTGCATTGAAGGGGGTTGGACTAGATGATCCTTCAGGTCCTTCAAGCTCTTCAATTTGATGATTCTATTAGTGGGGAGGAGCAAAGCTAAAAGGTAAAGGACCCCTGGACGGTTAAGTCCAGTCAAAGGCGACTATGGGGTTGCGGCAGTCATCTTGCTTCCAGGCCAAGGGAGATGGCGTTTGTCCACAGACAGCTTTTCTAGGTCTTGTGGCCAGCAGGACTAAACAGCTTCTGGCGCAACGAGACAGCATGTCGGAAACCAGAGCACACGGAAACACCGTTTACCTTCCTGCTGCAGCAGTACCTATTTATCTACCCATGCTGGTGTGCTTTCAAACTGCTAGGTTGGCAGGAGCTGAGATGGAGCGACAGGAGCTCACTCTATCATGGGGATTCGTTCCCATAGCAGCGGGGGACTCAATTTACAAATGGAACACACTTGACCAGAAGCGGAACATGTTCCACTTCCAAAGGCAAAGTTCCCAAACCAAAACACCTACTTCCGGGTTTGCAGTGTTCTTAATCCAAGTTGTTCATAAATGAAGTTGTTATTGAACCAAGGTACCACTGTATTGGGACGCGGGTGGCACTGTGGGTTAAACCACAGAGCCTAGGACTTGCCGATCAGAAGGTTGGCGGTTCGAATCCCCGCGACGGGGTGAGCTCCCATTGCTCGGTCCCAGCTCCTGCCAACCTAGCAGTTCGAAAGCACGTCAAAGTGCAAATAGATAAATAGGTACCACTCCAGCGAGAAGGTAAACGGTGTTTCCGTGCGCTGCTCTGGTTCACCAGAAGCGGCTTAATCATGCTGGCCACATGACCCGGAAGCTGTGTATGCCGGCTCCCTCGGCCAATAAAGCGAGATGAGCACCGCAACCCCAGAGTCGGCCACAACTGGACCTAATGGTCAGGGGTCCCTTTACCTTTACCACTGTATTATTATGCATGTGTATTAGTCTACAGTGAAGAAGCATCAAAACCCTACTCAGACATTAAATTTTTAGGTGCTCGAGGGACAAGGCTGGCCAACCCATGGGACAAGGTGAAGCGATTGCCTCAGGCAGCAAGATCCACAATGGCAGCAGATCCTAATGTAGATATTATTCCCACCTTGTTCCTGATGTGGCTCCTCCCTAACCCTTTCTTCCCTGGAAGACAGGGGAGACCACAATGTGCTTCACTTCAGGTGCCACAATGTCGTGGGCTGGCCCTGCTCAGGGATGCAGCTATACTACATTCTGAAAGATTTTTGTAACCACTGTGTGGATGGTGTCATATAGTTTTAGTCACTAGGTGGCACTGGACATCATTGTATTTGGGTAAAACCCGGGAGATTCTTGTTCTGCATTTATTGACAAGAGATAATAATTCTTGTCTTCCAAACCAATGTGTCCACTAAACTGAAATTTTTTTAAAAGAAGCTTTCACCAAAAATTCACAAATATAAAACAGGGACAGTGTTGTTGTTTTCTTAGAAAAACAAGAAAGAGGGATTTTAAAAATAGGGATTGTCAATTACTTTTGCCAAGTGCCATTACAGAAATCAGGGGGTCTTCCCTCCCCCCTTGACATGATTCTTCCTTCCCTGTTGCCTTATTCTGTTTTCTTTTAATTACTCTTGTTATTAAAGTTTGCTACTTCCAATGGAAAGGGGGAGGGGGAAGGTGGTCAGGAAATTCTTTTTTTTTTTATAAGATATTTATTAAGATTTTTTGAAATATTACAGTGAGAAAAAAAAGAGAAAAATACAAAACAAAAACAGTTAAAAACACACATATTTTCCATAACTTATTTTCCTTTAGCTTGTTTCCCGGACCTCCTCATACCTCCCTTTTTTGTATTCCACTTCAATTTATTGGTTCAGCAAATCCTTACCATTAGATTTTTACCCATTTATAACCCTTTTTTCATATTCTCTTAGAGCATTACAGCTGGAAACCGCTTAATTTCTATCCAACATCAATCTATCATTCATTAATTTTACAATATTTCTGTAGATAGTCTTTAAATTTCTTCCAATCTTCTTCCACCGACTCTTCTCCCTGGTCTCGGATTCTGCCAGTCATTTCTGCCAATTCCATATAGTCCATCACCTTCATCTGCCATTCTTCCAAAGTGGGTAGATCTTGTGTCTTCCAATACTTTGCAATGAGTATTCTTGCTGCTGTTGTAGCATACATAAAAAAAGTTAAGTCCTTCTTTGGCACCAATTGGCTGACAATGCCCAGAAGAAAGGCCTCTGGTTTCTTCAAGAAGGTATATTTAAATACCTTTTTCAGTTCATTATATATCATTTCCCAGAAAGCCTTAATCTTTGGGCACGTCCACCAAAGGTGAAAGAATGTACCTTCAGTTTCTTTACATTTCCAGCATTTATTATCGGGCAAATGATAGATTTTTGCAAGCTTGACTGGGGTCATGTACCACCTGTATATCATTTTCATAATATTCTTTCTTAAGGCATTACATGCCGTAAACTTCATACCTGTGGTCCATAACTGTTCCCAGTCAGCAAACATAATATTATGTCCAACATCTTGTGCCCATTTAATCATAGCAGATTTCACCGTTTCATGGTGGTCAGGAAATTCAATGTGTTTCCTGCTTTGAATCTGCAGCCTCAAGATAAGATAAACACAGCTTTAGCAAAGGACAAAATGACGCCCCTCTTTTCATTAAATCTTTCTTAAGAATTTTTTTTTTAAAAGTCCTGCTGGATCAGGCCAATAATAGCTCATTTAGTCCAGCACCCTGTTCTCACAGTGGCCAACTGGATTCCTCTGGCAAGCCTTGTGATTTCCAGAAACTGGCATTCAGAGACTGCAGTGGAAACTGAACACAGCCATATAAGATTCAGGTAGGTAGCCATGCTGGTCTGACGCTGACGAAATAAATAAATAAAAACATGAAAATGGTCCAGTAGCAAAAAAGCAGAGAGAGAAAAAGAATTTCTATGCGATTTTTGCATAGCGTTATTTTCTTTTGAAGAAAAGGCAAGTAAGAATAGACATAAGAGGTGTTTATAAAATTACAGTCTTTGTGCCAAGCCAGAGGGGAAGGCAGGAGAGAGAAGAATGAAAGGAGAGGTGAGGAGGGAACTTTTAGTTCTGACTTGCCCAGTTGGCTTCCTGAACAGCAGTTCCAGAAAATAGGTTTTAGAAGCAGCTGCTGACATAGGTCTGTTTAAATAAGTTTGGCGCCAGCGAAAAGCATTGTGGTGTAGATAAGCCTACAAGTTGCATAGAAAGTTGAGGTAATTATAATCTGCTTTAATATTTTTACTTTTGTATGTTTTAAATTAGGGTTGTGTTTTTTCTCAATTTTATTTTTTTATCTTTTTGTAAATCGCTCTGAGGTTTTTCACAATCAGTTGTTGTACGAATTATATGATTCCCAGGTTGGGGAAGGCAGAGACTCTCCTGTGCATGAGTAGGTTAGGTTTGTTAATTTCAAAAAATAATGAATTCTTATTGCTTTCTGCTACTTAACCATTTTTTATGGAGCAGATTTTGGGCACCTAAACGCTTGCCATCTTTTGTGAGACCTTGCATTGGCTGCCTCCAAAATATCAAGATCTTTCATTACTTTTTAAATCTCATTGTCTTTTGCATTCCTCCCTCAAGAGGCTCCATAAAATTATAGAAACCAATGCTCTTTTCAACTTTCCGCAGGCATTTTCCTGCCACTATAACACTTTTTAATTTTCTTTTACTAAAATACCTACCTTGCTTCAAGCAAGCTTGTCACTTGTTAGTCTCAAACTCAGCAATCGCCAAGTTGCCAGCAGCTGTTTCTCCTTCTGCACATTGAGGGTGATCACATTCCCCACTGGGAGGTTCTGCCCTTTGTTTGAGTGAGGAAGCGGGGGAGGGGGAGGAAGAGGAGATGATCGCTTTGAAAGTTTCTGTTTTGCTTCTTGTGGGCTTGGTAGGCAGCAGATACTTGTTCCTGCATTGCAGAACCTGGCGCTGGATTGATTCTGCCAGAAGGTAAAAAGAATTCTATAATATATTGGAGGAGGGAGAAATATTGGGAGGGGCAGGAAACGGAGATGGGGAGGGAGACTGGGGAAAGGAGAAGTAGAGGAGGAAGGGGGAGAGGGTTTGGGGCTGAAGAAAAAACATTTCTAAAATAATATAAGCAGTGCTCTTTTTCTAAAAAAGTATTTAGGGGTACTCTCATTTTTACTCAAGAAAATCACCAATTTGTAGTTGAAACTGGGAAAAATAAATACAGTAACTGGACAGGACAGAGATGACTTGTTCCAAAAGGTGGCTTTTTTAAAAAAAAAAAAAAAAAACCCAGAGGGGAAAACACAAATCCTCAGACCAAAATTTGTGGTTCTGCCAAAATAGAAAAAAATCTACAATGTATGGGGGACGGGATATGGGGAAGGGGAGGAAAGGGAGAGGGTGAGATGGGGAGAGGGAGAAAGGAGGAGGGGAGGAGGAAGAGTTGATGGCTGAAGAAAAAACATTTCTACAATAATATAAGGACGGCTTTGTTTGATTGGGGAGACTCCTAGAATCCCTTTGGGGGTCGTGAGGGAGGGGAGGGGGAGAATGTTCCCTTGTGCTGACAGAAGGTTCTCTTGGCACTGCTAGGAATACCACCCAAAGTTCTCACCCCCTCATTCAATATAGTGGGGAATAAAAAAATGGCTATACTGTTGTTCAGGCTTCAGAGAAAAGTGGAAGAAATTTGCAGAAATATGAGCCTCTCTGGATTAAGCCTGCCAAATTTTAGGCAGATCCGTTCGCAGGTTTTTGTGCCGGACACCTTTATTAAAGTGGGTCAGACCTCACTATTAAGTTGTGGGTGGACATAGCAGACGACACAGAGATTTCTCCAAGTGGTTCTTTATACAGTATTAAGCTGGAACTGAATTGAACTCAAACAGCTCAGCCGTCCTGCTTTTATAGGCAGCCAGCTGTCAACAACACCCCAGGGTTTGCCGCCTAAATTAACTGAAGTGGACCTGAGTGAAAACTATATACATAATGCCCCCTGGTGGCCAGGGTGAGAACTTCAATACATAACACTCACCTGGAGCACTGTGTCCATTTCTGGGCACCACCATTTAAGGAGGATGTTGACAAAATAGAACGTGTGCAAAGGAGAGAGGACTGGCGGAGGAAGAGGGGTGCGGGTGGAGCGCATTGCCCCCGCCACGCCACGCCGCCGGGACGCGCACCAGCCCCACCCCCGCCTGCTCTCTGTCCCCTGGTGCCGCTCTGCCACTGGGAGACCCTTTTTCATAAGGCTTGGAAACCAAGGTAAAGAGGCGGAGGAGCTGGCTATGTCTAGCCTGGGAAAGAGGAGACTGAGGGGAGTCAATGCCAGGCCAGTGGGTGGTCCTGTATTTGCATAGTAGCTTCCCAATTAGATATTGTTGTAAGTTTAGCGGAGGAGATGGGGGGGGTAGGCTGCATGCCTGAGACCCTGCTAATTCCTAGATCCAGCAAGGGCTAAAATCTTGGTAATGGCCCCTTAAGTATGGGTCAGGAGCGTGGTGGAGTCAAGCGAGGAAGGAGATGGAAGAAAGACAGGCTCTGACTCTGAATCTGACCGGCTGCAGGAGGAAGCAGATCCAGCCCCCCCCTTTCCTACCAAGATATTGGTTTACTGAGACAGTTAGAGCAAGCACAGGAAATTTCCAAGAAGGGGACGTAGATGCTAGGCAACCAGATAGGCAGAGGATTGACAACAGTTCTCAGGAAACCGTAGAATTTCCCGACCCTCAATCCCAAAGAGCTGAAATGGTGAGATTGCAAAGGAAGTGGAAAAGGGGAAAACAGGTTTTCCTTTTGTGACTACAGTGATGACTCCGCGTAACCAACTGTGTCCATTTCCACACACTGCAGTTTAAGAAGGATCTTGACAGACAGGAACGTGTGCAGAGGAGAGCGACATTTCCTCATAAAGGCTTCATGAGGAGGAGGAGCTGGGTAGGAGGAGATTGGGGAGAAATATAATAGCCATCTTCAACTATCTCAAGGGCTCCTTCCTTTCACTTGTCTCAATGCTTTCATTTCATCAAGTAAATGTAGAAATATTACTGTAATCATTTAGACTAAAAAGAAGCAATATTTCATATATGAATTTTCCAGCTCTGTAAATTAATATATGTAAGACCACCTTTAGGGCTTTTGTGGGGGGGGGGATATACTGGTATGGAAGCAAAACTGCACCTTTTAAAGACTTCAAGAAGATATGATTTATTTCTCTGCTCTGTAATTTTGTCTCCACAGAGGAATCTTGGGACGTTGATGCTATGGCGAAAACTGATGTTATGATGAATTTTTTTCTGGCAAAAGCACAGAACTGATGCTTCAGACTCTGAAGAGGCTTTCGTTTTATTAGGAATAAAAGGAGTCATGAAGACAAAACAGGGAAGTGGAAAACATATTAAGTACAGCTTGGCTGGACAAAGTATCCGATTAAAGCACACAATTAAGTGGTATTTAAAAAGGGTGTTTTCTCACCACATCACCTAGCCATACTGTGCTTGAATCTGCAACCCAGTGATCTGCTTTCAACATATCTCAAGAAACTGCAAAACTCTGTGTAACTAGAGCTGAGGAGCATTTACTGTAATGTCTCCTTTCTCCTGGGAGAAAGAAAATATGGGTTTCTCTGAAATGGAAAAGACACAGCAAAGACTCCCCATGAATCCAGATGCAGCAGAGAATGGGGAATGTAGTGGAATCACAAGTAATGGAAGCACCAAACAAGCAAGAGAAGCCTTCTTTTTTGAATCAGGGCCATTTTCCATACGGTAAGTGAGTTCTGATGAGAAAGGCATGAGTTTGTCAAAAAAGGTATGGATTTGATGCTGGGATGAGATCTGCAGAATGCAGACCAACTAATCAAATTCATGGAGACGCTAATTTATTCAGGCAATTAAAAGCCATTGGGAAAGGATGGGTACATAGACACTTGTGTGAAAATTGAGGAAGGCTTCTCAGACTCTTCTTACTTCCTCTCTCAGATGGAACTATCCTTCCTCACGCAGGCATGCATCAGGAGAAGGGTGTGAGGCTGCCCTTGAGGAGAGAGATTCCTGGCTGTTCTTCCACTTCCCCTTCCATGTACACCAAGAATGGAGAGCTTGTCTCTCGCCAGATGTTGCTGGATTCCAACTTCCTCCCATCACTCCCTGCCAGCATGGCCAGTGTAGACCAAAAACATCTGGAGGATCACAAGGTCCCCATTCCTGCTGCACACAGACCTAGAGAGTCTCAGATAAGCGAAGAGACCAGGAATCTGCAAGTGCAGGCGCATGGTCCACAGCATTGACTAGCACAGCGGCACTTTAATGCGTTGTTGTTGTTGTATGATGCCCATCTGATTGGGTTGAATGGTATACATTACAGTAGACCATCCTGAAATTTATATTTTAGTGGGTGATTTATAATTTTTTTAAAAATAAATAAATAAAATTTTCAGCAAATTGAGAAGCAAACGATACTGTGCAAATCCCCTGGCTTCACAACTTTGCGTTATGCAACACTATTTCAGAACTTATCGTTCAAAGCATATTGGTTCCTCCTTCTTCCAGCAACCCAATCTGACGAACCAAGTATTGCCATGTTTACATGCTGGTGACATGGCATTAACTGAAAAAAATTTATCTGCTGAAAGCAGACACTCAGAGCTGCATATTGCTGATGAACCACTTTGCTGGCTAGTCCTTACATTTGGATCTGGTTTTCTTTAACTGTCAGTTATGCCATCCTTGCCATATAATTAATATAGCAACCTTAGTACATCTGCTAATCCTGGTTCGTGAACTACAAACTGCTATTTTGACTTATTTGGGTGAGGCAAGCTTGAAAATTCACTATCCTGTATTGAATGAATAAAGCTTCTTTTAGCACAGGAAAATGTTCTTTGGTTCATTGGGAAATATTGGAAGACACAAGAATTGCCTACCCGAGAAGAATGGCAGAGAAAAGTGATAGACTATATGGAACTGGCTGAGATGACCGGAAGAATCCGAGATCAAGAAGAAGGGTTGATGGAAGAAGACTGGAAAAAGTTTAAAACATATCTACAGAATCACTGTAACATAAAAGAATGTTAGGAAAGGTTGGAGAAGAAATATTAGACCGTATTGGCAGACAGAGTATAATGGAATTAAGTAAATATGAAGTGTAAACTAAAGGATAGAGGAGAATTAAATATTTTTGAATGTTAAAATGTTAAAATAAGTGAATGAAAAGAAGGCTAGAAGGATTTGCTGGAGATACAATTTGAATTAGAATACAAAGCAGAGAAGTGAGAGGAAGTCACGGAAATAAGTAAATGGGAACACGGTTTGTTTAATTTGAATTCTTCTTTTGTTATTTTTTATTGTGACTTTTTGTCTTGTGTATTTTTTTCTTTTCTTTTTTTTCTTGCATGGTGTGTTTCTTTTGTAAGATGTATGTGATTGGTTTTACTTGCTTTATCTTTCTTTTTTTTGTAATCTTAAAATTTGAATAAATATTCTTAAAAAAAAAAAAGGAAAATGTTCTTTGGTTGAGCACTTCATTTTAATGCATTTTGTTTTGCACATTAATGGATCTACCCGTGATGTGTTGGAACCAACCCTATGTTATACAGAAATGTGCAAGAGCTCAAACAGTATCCCCTTAATGGTTTGTTTTACAATCAAGATTAAAATGGTTTCAGGTTATTCGCTTGAGGTTGCTGCACTAGCCTGAGATGTGTGAACACAATATCCCATTCTGTTTCTACATAGGACAGAGATCTCCTGTCACTTCCATGCTGCCAGCAAAAAAAACTTTCAACTTCTGTTTTGAGGGCAATTCAGATGCTCTAAAAGGGATGGGTAACTGTGACCTTTGAGGTGTTGTTGGACTACAATTCCCATTACCTGTGACCCCTGGCAATGATGACTGGGGCTGATGGGAGTCCAGCAACATCTGGGGGGCTGCAGGTTACTCACCCCTGCTCCAAAGCCCTGTGTACACAGTTATAATATAGCAGTATATGGCACTGCAGCTCCCTTGACTGGCGCTGTTTTCTGGTAACAATCTTGGCAGCCAGGGGATTTAACAAGGCTGCCACTATTAGGCAATTTACACTGACAAGCATAACTTCTGGAAGTCCAGCTTAACAGGACAGATGTTACAACAGCTGCATTGCCAGGAGATAGGCTGCTTACCTGTTCTGGATGGGATTACAATCCCTCTAAAAGTGCAAGTGCTCAGTTTATACTAACAGTTACATTTCAAATTTCCCTGCTTGCACATGCGTACATACATTGGCTAACTGTTAATGATTCACACGACGGGTTGTGTTTCCTCTGTCTTCTGGCATTGCCCGTGTGGCATTTGGCATGTATCACATTCCATTCAGTTCTTGCAGTCCCTTCAACTTTTGCTCTTAAAAACAAACTGGATTACTACAGTGCTCTGTGTGGGGCTGCCCTCCAGCCCAGCTGTGAAGCTCCAGATTTTGTAGAATGCCTAGACCTCTGATGGAGGCAGATGGTTGACAGTACGTGGCAGCTCTGCTAAAATGTTTGCAGCGGATGCACAAACTTGGCCCTCCAGCTGGATTGGGACCACAGTCCCCATCATCCCTGACCACTGGTCCTGTTAGCTAGGCATGATGGGAGTTGTAGTCCCAAAACAGCTGGAGGGCTGAGATTGCCTATGCCTGGTCCACATATACAAAGACCAGAAGAACTTTGGTCCAGGATACCTTAAGGGCCACCTGAGCCCTTATATCCCAGCTTCATCATTAGGATCATCCACAGGAGCACATCTGGTTGTCTCCGTGTCTCAGAAGCCCAAGTGACCTCAGCTAGAAGTTGGGCATTTAGCGCCACCAGTTCAATCTGTGAAAGGCTCTTCCAGCAGAGACACATCAGGCATCTTCACCTCTGACTTCCAGGTATCTCTTGAAGACCTCTTCGTATGCCAGCAAGCCTATACAGCTGTTTAAAATGTTGATTTTCCAGTTATATTAATTTTTCATTTTTCTTTTTTTCCGTATTTCTACTGGGTTTTTTGTTTTATTGTATACCTTATTGGCCCAAATATAAGCTGTACCTGAATATAAGCCACACCTTTAAAATTAAAGGGGGGGAGAGAAAATGCTCGCTCCAAGCCCATTTTTGTAAGGTCGCGAATATAAGCTGCACTTTAACATTTCACGGTCAGAATTTGGAAAAAAAAGAGAGGCTTATATTCAGGCCTATACGGTAAACATTATTGTGCATTACCTTGATAGTTTAGGAGATGGTGGCATGTGAATACTTTTTAATAAAATAAATAACTGGTGACTCACCAGTCATGCGCAGAGGCCTATCAGTTGGCTGACTTTGTGGTGGGAGGCACCAAACCAATGAGCTTCATGATGCCACAGGTGAACTTGGTTCATCTCATACCCTTCAAACATCCCACTGACCAAAATTGGGACGTTTCTTTTTTTGGTCCCCAGCTGACTTGCACTACAAGTCAGACTCAGACCAAAAAATGGGACATTCCGGGATGCAATCAGGAGCCAGGATTGGCGTCTGTAATTCCAGGATGTCCCGCATAAATCAGGACTGTTGAGTGGTATGACATCTTGGTGTGATGCAACCTTGAACTCACACCTTCAATGTGGGTGGACGACCCAAGCCTGGGTAGACTTGGAATCCCCAGATACTTTGGAGTTTCTAGAAGGACTTGTCTGGCATCTTGCTGAAACCAAGGACACATTAACACTTTATTTCCCTCTGCAGGTTTGAGCAATAATGGAGAAAAGAAACTCGCTTTTAATGGAAAAGAAGTGAGCTTGGTGCTTAATGTCTTTATGATCATTTCCATCATCATCATCAGCAGCATTGCTTTATCAAGTAAGTGAAGAGCCATTTTGATGTAACGTCTGCCAGGTTATCAACAGGCCACATGCTCTCACAGATCTTCTCTCCTCAGCAGCTAGAATAGCTTTATCGGTGTTCAGTTGAGGTAGCCTGGAAGCAGTTGTGGATAGGGGCCCACATTCAGGCAAGGTAGACTTCATGTACTGTAATAATAGACCAATATGCACAAACAATATACACACACAATACACACACAATTTCAAGTGATTTAAATTGTACGATACAATTCTAATCAAAGGCCTATCTCAGGGAGAGTCAACTAGACCCTGGCTGTGTATTTCATGGATAGTCAATTGAGGTTGACTGTCTCTGGATGAGCCACAAGAGAAGCTGCACTATGTCCTGCAAGCTCCTGAGTTTTTGGACAGAGATGGGCACTGGGCTGTCTGCCCTCCCTCCTACCCTCATTTCCCCACCCTTATCCAGCCCCACCTGGAGATGATGGGGGTTGACCGGAGACCTCCTGCACACAGTTTCTGTGTGGTGTATTTGCAATTATGTTGTTATACGATATTTTTATTTTTTAATTATTTATTAAAGATTTTCTTGTTTTACTATATTTTTATGTGATGGTTCTTATGATGCTTGAGATGTGTTCCCATTTTCTTTGTTGCAAGCTGCTTTGAGCAGGATTCCTTTTGTGGAAAGGCAGCACACAGATATAATGTTGATGAGTGGAGGACATTGCCTGACCTTTATTTTGGGTAGGACTATTTATAAGCTATGGATAATGATCTGTCTCACTTTCTGATACCTTTCTAGGGAGAAGCGCAGTATTGCCAACCGCCCTACCTTCTCCTTGCACTCCAACTGAGTACTGTCCGGACGGCTGGATTGGCTACCAAAGGAAATGTTACTATTTTTCGGACAGTTACAGAAACTGGACATATAGCCAGAATTATTGTGCCTCTTTCAATGCCTCTTTGGTCGTGATTGACTCCCAAGAAGACATGGTGAGTGGAAAGATACAGAGCACAGTCTGCAGCCCCAAATACAGTAGATTCACAATTGGATGAGGGTTGGAAATGTATTTTCTTTCTCATTTATTTATTTATTTATTTATTTATTTATTTTCTTTATTAAGAGCTTTTTGAGACGGTACAAAGGTCCTGCTGACTACTGGATTGGTCTCCAAAAGATGAATGACCAGGAGCCTTGGAGATGGATCGATGGCACCATTTTCAATAACTGGTGAGCATCCACAATGAAAATGTGTAATAAACAAGTCCCTTAAAACAGTGTAACAGTTAAAATAGCTTGAGTGAAAAGATCAAGATCAATGCTTGCCCAAACAGGTGTGCTTTGAGGAGCAACATATGCAGTGCTTTTTTAATATAGAAAATAAGGTGCCAATATTCACCATGAAGTTCTTACAGCAAGTGCCACGCTTTGAACATTTGGAAAAGAAAAAAGGGCGCAGGTACTGAGTACCATTGAGTACCCTCTGAAAAAGCACTACGTATATTCCTCAAGGACTACAAAGCTCCTGGTCCTAGCCTCGTGGCATGCAGTCAATGAACTAGGCGCAGGGGTCAGCAAACCTTTTTAGCAGGTGGCTGGTCCACTATCCCTCAGACCTTGTGGGGGGCCGGACTATATTTTTTTGGGGGGTAAAATGAACAAATTCCTATGCCCCACAAATAACCCAGAGATGCATTTTAAATAAAAGCACACATTCTACTCATGTAAAAACATGCTGATTCCTGGACCGTCCGTGGGCCGAATTGAGAAGGCGATTGGGCCGGATCTGGCCCCCGGGCCTTAGTTTGCCTACCCATGGACTAGGGGGACTAGGCTAGTCCCCTAAATGTTCCCAGTAAATAAGAGTATTGACGTATTAAAACCTGGCGCCTCCTTCCCGAAGCCCAAGAAGCTTTTGCCTGGCTTAGAGCGGGAGGCGTGATGCCTGTGTTGGACGTGGCAATGTTGCAACCTCACTTGTTCTCCACCCCACCCCAATCACAAGCTCACGCCACTTGTCCTAACTGTTGCCCTACAAAAATGTTCACAACACGCCACTGTCAAAGGCACATTTGTAGTTTCACAATTGTTACTAGTACAGTGGTACCTCGGGTTAAGAACTTAATTCGTTCCAGAGGTCTGTTCTTAACCTGAAACTGTTCTTAACCTGAAGCACCACTTTAAGCTAATGGGGCCTCCCGCTGCTGCTGTGCCGCCGCCGTGCTTTTTCTGTTCTCATCCTGAAGCATAGTTCTTAACCTGAAGCACTATTTCTGGGTTAGCAGAGTCTGTAACCTGAAGCGTATGTAACCTGAAGCGTATGTAACCCGAGGTACCACTGTAGTCTGCCTGAATGTTGAGGAACTGACCAGAAGCCTTCTGCTTCTTATACACAGAGCTCCACCTTGTGGTCAGCAGCACACATAGAAGTTCATTTTCAGTCATAGCGCAGCAAGAGTTTGATGTTTCCTTTCTAGGCCAGATTCTAAAGAAAATATTTTGGTGGAAAAGCTGCTTAGAAATATGAATATTTGTATTATATGAATATGAATGCAATTGTCTTCTTCAGGTGAAAATTTGCTTCCAGGCCTCCCTGCACCTATGCTTGGCGTTTCTCCCGCTGCTAGTTCTCAGGGATATTTCTATGGATATTTTCTATGGATTGTGGTTAATGGGTTGAGGTTGAATTCCAACAACACAGAAGTACAGTTTCTGGGGACAGCGGACGGGCATGTTTGGGGTATTCCCTGGTCCTGAATGGAGTTACTGGGCCCCTAAAGGACCAGCTGTACAGCCTTGGGATCTTCTTGGACTCACAGCTGTCCATGAAGGGGCAGGTCAATTCTGCCAGCTCCATCTGGTACACCAGCTGAGACCCCATCTGCCTGCGCACTGTCTCACCAGAGTGCTGCATGCTCTGGTTATCTCCTGCTTGGACCTGCCTCATATAACTGATCACAAGATGCAACACATGCACACCATTTGAGTGGCATTGCCCATTAATTTTGGGGGGCAGCCCCCTCAAATATTTTATTGGAGGACCGAAGGGATCTCGGCACCTAGGAGTTGGCTCCTTTGATGATAACCTTTAAAGCTCTAAATAGCTTTGGCCCTGTATACCTGAAGGAGCATCTCCACCCCCATCGTTCAGCCCGGACACTGAGGTCCAGCTCCAAGGGCCTTCTGGCAGTTCCCTCACTGCAAGAAGTGAAGTTACAGAGAACCTTCTTGGTAGTGGCCCCTGCCCTGTGGAAAGCCCTCCCATCAGATGTCAAGGAGATGAAGAACTGTACAACCTTTAGAGGACTTCTGAAGGCAGCCCAGTATTGGGAGTTTTTAATGTTTGATGTTTTATGATGTTTTTAATATTTTGTTGGGAGCTGGCCGGAGTGGCTGGAACAACCCAATCAGATGGGTGGCATATTAATAATAAAATTATTGTTATGATTATTTCAACATATGTTCTGTTTGAAATTTTAGGTTTAAAATTTGGGGAGGAGGAGAATGTGCTTATATAAACCATCAAAGTGTTGCCAGCTCCAGCGGCCGAAGCGAAGAACCCTGGATCTGCAGCAAACCGTTTAGATGACAAAAGGCACTGGATGTGCACTGAGCGGACTTAACTACCTACATAAGCACCCCTAACTACATTTTCTAGGATTCTTTGGGGGAAGCCAGGACTTCTGAAGTGGCAGTGCTTGAAATGTATGGTGTTGATGTGCCCTTTTACAGTAATCTGAAAATAAGACCTTCTGGAAGAAGAAGTAGCTTACTGATGGCACGTTGCCTGCATTTTGGCAATTGTGGACAGACAATGGCATTTGGAAGCGAAAATCACAGTCCCCATAACACCCAGGAGAAAAGAAGCGCACAACAAATAAGAATACTTTACTTTTCACCAGATGTAACTGTAGGGATGTTGCTTGCCCAGAATTGGAAAAATGACAAGATACTTACCAGGTGGACTATTGGATTATGCAGAGATGGCAAGACTAACCGGGAAAATCAGAAATGAGGAGGATCAAAACTTCAATAAAGAATGTGACAAATTTATATCTGAAAGACCACTGTAAACACTTGGACTCTTTGGCAGGTTTCAAATTATTCTTCCAATGATACATAGACTTTGGATATAATTGTTGTTGTTGTTGTTTAGTCGTTTAGTCGTGTCCGACTCTTTGTGACCCCTGGACCAGAGCAGGCCAGGCACTCCTGTCTTCCACTGCCTCCCGCAGTTTGGTCAGACTCAAGTGGTTCTTTATAGTAAGCTGGAACTGAACTGAACTCAAACAGCTCAGCCATCCTGCTTTTATAGGCAGCCGGCTGTCAACATTGTAACAGCAACACCCCAGGGTTTCCCACCTAAACTAACTGACGTGGACCTGAGTGAAAACTATATACACAATACCCCCTGGTGGCCAGGGTGAGAACTTCAATACATAACACACATAACTGTGTCCATTTCTGGGCACCACCATTTACGGAGGATGTTGACAAGCTGGAAGGTGTCCAGAGGGGAGTGACATTTCTTTATAAGGCTTGGAAACCAAGCTTAATGAGGTGCAGGAGCTGGCTATGTTTAGCCTGGGAAAGAGGAATCATAGAATCATAGAATCATAGAGTTGGAAGAGACCACAAGGGCCATCGAGTCCAACCCCCTGCCAAGCAGGAAACACCATCAGAGCACTCCTGACATATGGTTGTCAAGCCTCTGCTTAAAGACCTCCAAAGAAGGAGACTCCACCACACTCCTTGGCAGCAAATTCCACTGTCGAACAGCTCTTACTGTCAGGAAGTTCTTCCTAATGTTTAGGTGGAATCTTCTTTCTTGTAGTTTGGATCCATTGCTCCGTGTCCGCTTCTCTGGAGCAGCAGAAAACAACCTTTCTCCCTCCTCTATGTGACATCCTTTGATATATTTGAACATGGCTATCATATCACCCCTTAACCTCCTCTTCTCCAGGCTAAACATGCCCAGCTCTCTTAGCCATTCCTCATAAGGCATCGTTTCCAGGCCTTT
Source organism: Podarcis lilfordi (assembly GCA_947686815.1). Lineage (NCBI taxonomy): Eukaryota > Metazoa > Chordata > Lepidosauria > Squamata > Lacertidae > Podarcis > Podarcis lilfordi. The sequence continues at coordinate 131,001 of CANTUW010000018.1, forward strand.
GACCATTTTGGTTGCCCTCCTCTGGACACGTTCCAGTTTGTCAGTGTCCTTCTTGAACTGTGGTGCCCAGAACTGGACACAGTACTCCAGGTGAGGTCTGACCAGAGCAGAATACAGTGGCACTATTACTTCCCTTGATCTAGATGCTATACTCCTATTGATGCAGCCCAGAATTGCATTGGCTTTTTTAGCTGCCGCGTCACACTGTTGGCTCATGTCAAGTTTGTGGTCAACCAAGACTCCTAGATCCTTTTCACATGTACTGCTCTCAAGCCAGGTGTCCCCCATCTTGTATTTGTGCCTCTCATTTTTTTTTTGCCCAAGTGCAATACTTTACATTTCTCCCTGTTAAAATTCATCTTGTTTGATGTTTTATGATGTTTTTAATATTTTGTTGGGAGCTGGCCGGAGTGGCTGGAACAACCCAATCAGATGGGTGGCATATTAATAATAAAATTATTGTTATGATTATTTCAACATATGTTCTGTTTGAAATTTTAGGTTTAAAATTTGGGGAGGAGGAGAATGTGCTTATATAAACCATCAAAGTGTTGCCAGCTCCAGCGGCCGGCGAAGAACCCTGGATCTGCAGCAAACCGTTTAGATGACAAAAGGCACTGGATGTGCACTGAGCGGACTTAACTACCTACATAAGCACCCCTAACTACATTTTCTAGGATTCTTTGGGGGAAGCCAGGACTTCTGAAGTGGCAGTGCTTGAAATGTATGGTGTTGATGTGCCCTTTTACAGTAATCTGAAAATAAGACCTTCTGGAAGAAGAAGTAGCTTACTGATGGCACGTTGCCTGCATTTTGGCAATTGTGGACAGACAATGGCATTTGGAAGCGAAAATCACAGTCCCCATAACACCCAGGAGAAAAGAAGCGCACAACAAATAAGAATACTTTACTTTTCACCAGATGTAACTGTAGGGATGTTGCTTGCCCAGAATTGGAAAAATGACAAGATACTTACCAGGTGGACTATTGGATTATGCAGAGATGGCAAGACTAACCGGGAAAATCAGAAATGAGGAGGATCAAAACTTCAATAAAGAATGTGACAAATTTATATCTGAAAGACCACTGTAAACACTTGGACTCTTTGGCAGGTTTCAAATTATTCTTCCAATGATACATAGACTTTGGATATAATTGTTGTTGTTGTTGTTTAGTCGTTTAGTCGTGTCCGACTCTTTGTGACCCCTGGACCAGAGCAGGCCAGGCACTCCTGTCTTCCACTGCCTCCCGCAGTTTGGTCAGACTCATGTTTGTAGCTTTGAGAACACTGTCCAACCATCTCGTCCTCCGTCGTCCCCTTCTCCTTGTGTCCTCCATCTTTCCCAGCATCAGGGTCTTTTCCAGGGAGTGTTCTCTTCTCATGAGGTGGCCAAAGAAGGCCTTATAATATGAAGTTATAAAAGTTACTTAAAGAACCCACAGAGGGGAGGAGGGGAGTCTTGAGATTTGAAAAAATCTTGTGCAAATTTTTAATATTTTTTTTGTGATTAGGTGTGTGAATCAATCAATGAAAACTATTTTTTAAAAAAATACTTTCCACCAGATGTGAAATATATAGTATATTTGTTACTTTGTGTTTTAATTATAGGTTATATGTTTAATTATATGTTATACAGAAGCATTTCGTGCCTTTTTTGGTGTTTAGGGGGATGGGAATTTAATTGCATGATTGACTGGGCATATAATGGATTGGAAAAGTGAGTTTTTCTTTTCCTTAATTGACAATTATACTCTGCCTTATTATATCTGTCAATTTGGCTAATTCTAAATATTCTGAAAGCTTACATAACTATTCTCCCCTAGTGGGTAACTGATTCCCTTTCCAATACTTAGCCACCAGGATAAAGGAGATTGATGGGTGGATAGGGTTGCCACCTTTGGTTGGTCAAAATAAAGGACAGGTTGTGGAGGAATTGGGGGGCTAATTGCTGTACCTGGGGCAGAAATAACAAACAAAGCAATCCATTACAATGGTGCATGTGGTTTACAGTGCTATATTCAATAAAAAAACAAAGGTACAATGATTTACAATTGTAAGAAAATTTTGCATATTACATCCATAGCTGGGCTTTGTAATGCTGATTGGTTGGACACAAACCAACAAGAAACATCATAGTTACATGGTGTTCACCCCAAGCAATTGCAAGCTCCCTGAGACACATATCTTTTCAGGATTCAGCTTCAGTTTATTGGCCCACATCCAGCCCATCACCACATTCAAGCACTAGTCTAACATCTCAACTGTTTCTCCTCATTCAGATGGAACAGAGAGACATGTCTAGGTGTGGTCTGTGAGAAGTGAAGCTACAGGGAACCAGGCAGAGGGTCCACTGGCGGAGGAAGAGGAGTGCGGGGGGAGCGCACCACCCCCGGCAGCGCGATCCTGGTCAGGTGCCATCGCGGCTCCCCTCCCCTGCCCGTGCTGGGTGTCACGCCCCTGCAGACGACGTGCTGCGCCCCCAGGATGCGCATCACGCCCCTGCGTGCGGTGCGCCCCACCCCCGTCTGCTCTCCACCCCCTGGTGCCGGAGCATGAGAGGGCCTTATCGGTAGTGGCACCCCCCTCAGTGGGAAGCACTCCCATCAGATGTCAAGGAAATAAATAGCTATACAATTTTCAGAAGACTTCTGAAGGCAGCCCTGTTTAAGGACATTTTTAATGTTAGATGTTTTATTATGTTTTTAATTGTGCTGGAAGCTGCTCAGAGTGGCTGGGGAAACCCAGTCAGATGGGTGGGGTACTATTATTATTATTATTATTATTATTATTATTATTTATTTTGCACTGTCAAATTCTACAGCTGATCCTCAATTGTGACTTAAAACCAATCTTTTAATAGCCAACATAAAATGACTTAGAATTCCATTTTAGGTGTGCTGCCTCTGGATTTCACAAAGAGGTATTTTAATGACAATAGAATAATACCTTTACATAATCTTCTCAGTCACTCAATGACATTTTTATTGTGTGTTCCTAGCAAATAACCAAAACCCACATAATTATTACATTTATCAAACTAAAATATCAGAGTAGGAGAGGGCCTTTCTGGCAAATCCACCTAAGTGCAGTACTGCAGCGTTCATAGATAATTTTATATCTTATTGCAGCACAAGAGTTTCCTTCAGCATAGTTTGGTTCTGGAAATCTGTGGAAGAAAAGGGTACATCTGAATATCAGGACTGAAGTCTGTTACAACTATTTTTTCATATTCTTAATAGAAAGCATGAGTGTTCCCAAAATGTACAATAAGCAGGTTGTATGCATTTGAATCCTCCAAACTTGCATCAAAGTGGAGAGAGTGAAGAAAGTCATGCTGAGCTTGATAGTGGGAGCATCACCACCTTTTTCCTGCCCCAAGACTTTGGGGCCTGGGAAGGAGGATTGCAGCAGTGGTTGATGTTCCACCAGGGATCTGGAAATCAAAACAGTGGTGGAGCATATGCCCGCGGCACGCTCCCAAAAGGGTGATGCACAGAGAGTGCCCTCCTGCGCCACAGTTCAGAGTAGGAGAGGGTTGGGGAGCTGCTACCCACTCTCCTCCTGCTCTCCACCACCACGTCAGAAGTGACCAAGTGGCAGAGCAGCGCTGCCTCCCCCTCGCCTGCTCTCCTCCCCTGGCACCAGGCACAAGCGCTGTAACCAAGGAGCAGCTCCTTCTGAAGCAGAGCCAGGCTCTGATGAAGGAGCCTGCTGTGGGACGCCTGTCTGCACCCCTCTCCAAATTGTGCCCGGAGCAGTGGCACCTCCATGCTACGCCTCTGAATGAAAATGACCTACCAATTTGCCACCTAGGAAGAATTAGTGAAATGGGGGCAATTGGGCAGATATAGGAACTTGAGAGCAGGAGTTGGCTTGCTTATCCATATTTGGACCTCAGCACATTCCCAACTACATTAAACTCAAACCGGTCTGTTGGCAACCCCAAAATAAATGGGATGGTGGGGGGGCACCCATCATTAACTGCCAATAACTTGCCAGTTTTCCCTTTCTTCTCTCTTCTCTGATTTTCCTCTTAGGTCAGGCTAATATTTTTGGCCAGTTCTTTTTGACCATTTGTGTGTGTTAGGAGTGAAAGAAAGCCTTGGAAATAGAAACAGGGTGAAGTTTTTTTAAGAATTCCATGGAGAAGGGTGTTGTCACTGGTTATGGCAAGGAGCATGAGGATTTTCTACTATTCTTTCACTTTGCATTTTTTTTTAAAAAAAGTGGGAAGGGTTACACCTCCACTCCCTGCCACTGCGGTTCCATATAGCACTTATAAATAGGGAAAATATTCCATTCACACCCCTAAAGATCTTTCCTTCCCCCCAAGAACCAGTGTTCTGGAGAAAGGGGGGAACTTCAATTGAGACCATGAGTGGGGAGCGAAGTGGCCAGTGAATAAAAATAAAAATAGAACTACCTGCATGACTTCATGGTATAGAAACTTGCCATCTCAGACCTTTCCCAATTTCTCAAAAGTCAAAATTGTATGATTTTTTGCTTAGATTAAAAACAATAATAACTCACAGACTCTGATCAAGCTGGAAGCCTGTAATCCACATCCATTTCTTCTTCGATTTTAATAGTGAGAGTCCAATCCAGTATTTTGAATTTTTAGTAATGCTTTCTATGAAATCCTGCATGAGATAATGTGCTTTTTATTAAAAAAAATTGTTAAATTATTTTCAAGTTGATAACTTCAGAATAAAGCTTACATTAAAGTAAAATAAAGTAGTAAAATGTGAAAGTTGATATTAATTATAACGAAACATTCACCAAGAACAGTAATCAAAGCAGCATTAAGCATTTATAATGCAGGCCTCCCTATTTACACAAGGGTTACGTTGCAAGGAACTGTGCATTTAAGTGAAATTGTGTATATGGGGAACACCATTGAAAAAGCCTCCAAACACGCTTTAAAGCATCCATGGGGAAAAGCCGCTGAAAGGCCATGTGGAATGGGGGGAAAACAAGGGGAACACCAGCTCCTCCTCTCCCACTGCTCCACAACCAACCTCACCTTCCTAAAGAGTCTTTCTAAATAAAAAGAGGACTTGGGCTACAGTTACAGAGATTTGCTTGCAATGGGTACTTTGGTTCTCACTAGTCAAGCTCCCCAAGGCCTTCTCTAGACACTGATGAACTGGCCGTGGGTGGGAATGGGATGAAGCACTAAACAAGGCCCCACACTCCACATGCTTCTCAAGTCACCAACCATGTTATCATTGCAGAGATACTAACTAGAGTTAAGCTCAGTTGGACTCAGGCTTCCTTCAGAATTAACATGCATGCGAATGCATTGCCTGAAATATGCAATTGTCCCCTTACCAGCTCCTCCTTGTCTTGGATGACCAGCAGTTGAGAATCCCTTGTTGAACAGTCACGTTGGCTCTCATTCCAGCTTTTAATATTTTCTGATGACCAGTAGCACTTGTCCCTGTGGAGCTGCCATTGCAAAGGGCACACTTTGCAAGTGGAATTATCTGTGGAAGGAAAGACACTTAATGATTATGACTGGGCCTCCATTTCGATTGTATAAACATAACTGCTCTGCAATGGTAAAGACCCAGTGTCACTAGGCTGAGTGAAGTTGTCCAGTAAATTGTTGGTTTGCAAGGTGCTCTTTGAAACTCCTCAAAGTTGGGGTCCAACAACTTTTTATGTTATTCACTTTTTTTCTTTTCTTTTTCTTTCTTTTCTTTTCTTTTCTTTTTCTTTTTCTTTCTTTCTTTCTTTTTTTTAAAGTGTAGTTACATTTGCCACATTTATTTTGAAGGAGGAAGAGCCCTGATCCAGATTACGCTCCCAATTTCCACCAGGTCTCAGTGCTGGCTTCTCACCCAAAAACATGCCCTCTGTTTGAGCCAGAAGGGGTTTTTTAGGGGAGAATGGGGGGAGGCGAGACAATAGCTGTCAGGTGGGGAGATAATTTTTATGGGGAACAGGCGTGCAGCTTGATTCAGATTGGCCCCCTTTAAAGCTTCTTTTATAGTCGTGATCCAATTCAGTCCTCCCTGCACACTCAAAATGCCTTTGAGTATAAAAACATACAGAAATCAAAGTACAGATCTCTCACATCATGCCATCGCAAATGCAAGTTTATTACTCACGTACTTTTTGCATCTGAATGAGTTCAGAGAGAGGAAACTGGAGCCCTCTAGAGGACAAAGATGGAGATGGAGTTTACAAGACAAATTGCAGCCTTACATGTCCAAGTTGGTCGCCACAGTCTGTCTCATGGTAGCTCCGTGTTGACAATACTGTGGAGAGGTGGGGGTTTTTTTGGGGGGGGGGCTGTCAGTCTCCATTATACCTGAGTCCCTAATAATTCCTGGTGCCCTGGATCCAGAAAAGGTTAAAATCTAATGGAGGATTCCATATTAACTATTCCATATTAATAGCCTTAAATGCTGTCCTTGGTATAGCAAAGGAAGTGGCTTTGTGCCAGAGGGAAAATGTGTGGGTCTCCCTTCCCTCACCTGGCTCTTAGTGAGAAAGGCAATGGCCGGAGTTGAGTGTGAAGTTAGCTCTAGAATGAAACCACTGATGCTTGATAATTCAGGACCATAGGGAGCGGCCCTATTCTTAGGGAGATCATTGAGAGATCATTGGGTTCCTCTAGCTCAAATTTTGTCTACACTGACCAGCAGCAGTTTGAGACACCAGGTATGGAATCTGGGACTCTACCACCAAGCTATGAGAACACCACCTGGAGTCATGTGTCCAATTCTAGGTGCCACAATTTAAGAAGGATTTTAACAAGCTGGAATGTGTGCTGCCACACAGGAGATGGAGCAAGCCTGTTTTTTTCCTGCTCAGTAGGGTTGGACCTGAAACCATGGATTCAAGTTACAAGGAAAGAGACACTGACTAAATATCTGGAAAAACAACAGTAGAAACTGTTTGACAGTGGAACGGTCTCCCCTGGGCGGTTGTGGACTCTCCTTCCCTGGAGGTTTTTAAGCAGAGGCTGGATGGCCATCTGCCATGGATGCTTTAGCTGAGATTCCTGCATTGCAAGGAGACTGTTGGGGTTCCCCCCAGCTCTACAATTCTATAAGTCTATGATTCACCCACAATGAATGAGTTTCTTTGCAGAAGCTTTTATGCCTCAAAACAACATAGATGTGAACTGAAAGCAAGTTCTTACATACAATTGCTATGCTTAAAAGAGACAGCAGTACAATATATCAATTCTACCTGAGGACCTATTCTGATTTTGATTGCAGAAGTTGAGTCTTAGGAAAGCCTGAAACTTGTCTGTTGAGGCACTGCATCCACCATTGTTCAGCACAATTTTTCCTTTTCAGGTTCCAGCTGCAAAGCTGCCCCCACAAAACAAATAAAGTCATTAAAATGAATGGACATAATGTTAAGGCACAAATTCAAATTATGGAGGCCAAGGAATGGGGAGAAGAAGATTGATATGATAAGATAATGAAGGCAAGCTGCAAAAGAGACCAGGACACTTGTATATTTACTCATTGTGCAGAGGAGGGAATTTGGGAGAAACATATTATCATGCAGGGATGTAAGTAAACACACCTGCCCAAATTCCTCCTATGCAAACATTCGGGAGCCCCTGCATTCTTTAGACAAAAATATGTGGCAATGGGATTTCTATCAGCATTTTTAAGGACAGAAAGATTTTGAAGCTATTTGCTTTCAGAACAGAATATATTGTTGCAATTGTCCTATTCCTCCCAAAACCACAAAACCAGGAAGCATCCAAGAATAAGGTGCAAAAAAATACCTCAGAGATGCCAGGAAAAAGGAAGAGTCCTTTGCAATTTAAGCATACTGCCAAAAAAAATAACCTGTGGTTCTTGGAATCTGTGAGATATTTCTCTTTTTTGCACTGTATTCCCCCAAGCACTGAGAAGATCCAAAGGTTCATTGCTTCCCTAATTTCAGCTTCCTTTGGAAGAAGGTGCCTTCAGGCTTACAGCGTTTTGTAATAGTTGCATTTATTTACAAATATACAGGATGAGCAGAAGTGACACACTTCTT
>CANTUW010000025.1:0-2500 GCA_947686815.1 Podarcis lilfordi
GCTGGAGATACGACTTAAATTAGAATACAAAGCAGAGAAGTGAGAGGAAGTCTCGGAAATAAGTAAATGGGAAAATGATCTTAATGGTTTAATTTGATTTTTTGTTATTTTTGTATTGTGATTTTTTGTTTTTTGTTTTTTTTTCTGTATCGTGTGTTGTTCTCTTTGTTTGTAGGGTGTATGTGATTTGTTTTTCTTTTTTTGCTTTTTTCTTTCTATGTAATCTTAAAATTGGAATAAATATTCTTAAAAAAAAAAAGAGATATTCTGTTTTATGATTATTAACAGCCTAAGTCAGACTTACAAAACCGTTGCAAGTCAACTGGGTTCTCTACCTGCCGCCGATCTTACCGTGGAGAGAATTTGTTCCGTGCTTCTCAATGAGAGAGACCGCCTTGCTGCAATAGATGTCGCTGACAGGGGGAGCGAAGCTCAGAGATCTAGCGCCCCACTGCTATTGCTAGTGAAGAACAGGCTGTAGCTTTGAACGTGGTCCATTGCTACAATTGTGGACAGACTGGGCATCTTCAGCGCAACTGTAAGAAGCCATGTCAGCAGAAAGGAGCTAAGGGGAGCTCTGCAAAGCCTGAGGCGTCAGGCAAAAGTCGTACCAAGTCCCAGGTGAAACCTGCAAAGGCATTGCTCTCAACAAAAGCCGCATTTTCAGCGGGAAACACTTTTGTTGTTGACACTGGAGCGACGCAACACATGACATCGCGCCAAGAACTGTTTTCTACGTTTGAGAAGCAAAGCTTCACTGTGAAACAGGCTAACTCTCAGGAGATCCAGGTGACCGGATCTGAACTGTTTATCTGGAGAGTCTGAACTTGACAATTAACAATGTGTATTTGGTTCCTGATTTGAAGTTCAATCTGTTGAGTGTTTAGCAGATCACAAAGAAAGGACTGGTCTTGTCCTATGATAAGGAGAGCTGCAAAATCTTCAAAGATGGAGAGCTGTATCTTTCTGCCAGAGAGAAAGATGGACTATATCTATTGACATTTGAGGAATCTGATTATAATATGTCTATTGCATGTGATTCTAACATGATTTCTCTTGCAGGTGTGTCGAAAACGTCCAGAAGGCGACGAAGTAACCAGTGCATTTCAGCGGGTGTATGTTGATGTGATTGGTCCTCTAGCACCATCTAGAGGCAATGCAAGATACTATCTTGTGTGTGTTGATAATTTCTCTCATTATGTGTGGATATTGCAGAGTCCAAAGGAAGCCTTAACAAGGTTTAAAGAGTTTTGTGATAGAGTTAAAAGTGTTCATGATGCTAACATTGATTATCTTTTCACAGATGAAAAGCCAGTTTTTCTTTTACAGAATTTTCAGGATTTCCTGGAAAGCAAGGGATACAACATAAAGTTGCTGTTTCTGCAGGTGCATGGAACAAAAGTGTTTGTGTAAAAGTGAACAAAGAATTGCAAAATGGTATGAAGGCGCAATTGCTGAGTTCACATTTGCCACATGAGTTTTGGGCTGAATCTTTATTGTGTCATTGTTACTCTTGGTTGAGAAAGGTTTCAAAAGATATGGAATGTTCTCCTTTTGAAAGGTTATTCCACAGAAAACCTTCTGTAGCCCATTTTAAGGTTTTTGGGTCTCATGTGAAGACTGAAGCTCCAGGTGGAGTAAAGAATGCCAGAGGCATTTTTGTGGGTTATGAAAAGGGTCTCTACAGAGTAATTTTGTCTGAATCTGGTCAGGTGATTCTCACAAAATTTCTAGAGAGTGCTCCTGAACAGGAGAGAGTAATTGTTCACACATTTCCCACTGAGGACAATTCAGATGATGATTCTGATTTTTATGATTACAGTGGTACTGAAAGTGACACAGATAGCTCAAAGAGCTCTGTTGACACAGTGATTGAGAGGAAATCTTACAAAATGTCTAGACCTTCACAGGTTAAAGATGAACCACTGTTTACAATTGGAACTGGTTCTCCAAAAAGTCCTGAGAATGAACCAGTAAGCAAAGAGGATCAGCACCTCATACGCAGGTCTGAGAGTATTACAAAGGGTGTACCACCCAAGAGGTATTCTAAAGAGTTTGCTAACTCAGCTGTTGCATGTGCTACTATTGTTGACAACTCAAGACAGGTTAAAGGTGTGTCTAAGTCGGAGACAAAGACACAACAGGGAGTTGCTAAGCGTAACACTACATTCCCTAGCCAATGTAGTGCAAATTCACTCATTCCTTGGAAGTCAGACAACCAGAGAGGTACACTGGTGAAACCAGTGGCGGGTAGTTCCAAGGGTGGAACTGAAACAACAGGGGATTGTTATATGTACAACAACTGTTTGTTTTCTTCTCTGGATCAAGCTTTGTTCGCAGCGCACATTGATTCATATGGGGAGTATGTTACGATATGTATGCAATGCAGCTGCAAACAGTTATCTTGAAAACAAAAAATGATGGGAATGTTGGGACTGTCCGTGGAAACAGAGGGACAGTCAGTTCACAGGGCAATGCACCGGAATAAGCTCAGAGTGTA
>CANTUW010000025.1:7500-117215 GCA_947686815.1 Podarcis lilfordi
AAATACTAATACAGAGACTATTCAGAAATTACAAGAGGAATCGGCCTCAACACGTCAGATTGCCGAGGAAGCTAAAGAAATTGCTACAGCGTCCGTTACAGAGGTTAAAGAGGTTCAAGAGAAAATACCACTGTTACATAAACAATTGGAAGACCATAAGTTAACCCTGTCTATGATTGAGTTGAAGGAAAAACAAGTGAATTTACGGGTCAGATCGGTACCTGAAGTGGAGAAGGACAATTTAGCTGAATTTCTTACGCAGGAATTTTTAGACTTTTGGAATTCAGAATTGGTAAAGGACAGTTTTAAAATAGTGAACGCCTTCAGACTTGGAAAAAGAGGAGAAAAGAAGGTGAGAGACTGTTTGATCACTCTTTGAACAAAAGAAGAGAGGGATAAGATCCTGGGTTTGCATTTCCAGAAGACACTGGAAATACATCAGACAAGAGTGGAGATATTTAAGGACATTCCGAAACACCTTCTGGATCTCAGATCTAACTATAAAGACTTGGTTACATTGCTGAAAAGTAACAGGATTAATTTCAGGTGGGAATTTCCTCAAGGCCTATCTTTTAGTTACAAAGGAAAGAAGAGGAAAATAAGATCGGAAGACGACAAAGATAAATTTTGGAGAGACCATGGAGAAGACCTACAAAAGAAAGTCACAGGAGAGTTAAGAACAACTGCAAGAGAAGCTTTAGAAATACCAGGACTATCTCTGGAACTAAAGGACCTTCTGAAAAAAGTGATACCACCAACGGAACAGGAACAGGCACTAAGTGCCGTAGGAGGAGAACTAAAATAATAACATCATGGCCCTGCAACTATTAACCTGGAACTGTCGTGGTCTGAATTCCCCTCAGAAAAGGAAATCAGTGTTTCATCTACTAAAAAAGGAACAATTGGACTTAATTTGTTTACAAGAAACACATATAACAAGATTACACAGGAAATTGTTGATAAATAAAAGACTTGGTCAGGAGTTTATTTCATCGGATAAAGTACAATACCAGCTGCACTGGCTCCCGGTGGAGTACAGGATCAGGTTTAAGGTGCTGGTTTTAACCTTTAAAGCCCTATACGGCCTAGGACCCTCGTACCTACAGGACCGCCTCTCCTGGTATGCCCCACAGAGGAACCTACGGTCTGCAAATAAAAACATCCTGAAGGTCCCAGGCCTCAGAGAGGTTAGGCTGGCCTCAACTAGAGCCAGGGCTTTCTCGGCTGCGGCTCCAATCTGGTGGAGCAGCTCTGTCACAAGAGACTAGGGCCCTGCGGGACCTGACATCTTTCCGCAAGGCCTGCAAGACAGAGTTGTTCCACCAGGCCTTTGGTCAGGGCCCAGCCTGACTCCCTCCTCTGGCAACCTGCACAGAACTTTGCTTAACGGTTGCCATTAAATTGATTTTAATTAATTTTATAATGAAATGTTTTAGAATGTTGGATTATTTGATTGTTTGATTATTTGTTTGTTGTTAGCCGCCCTGAGCCTGGCTTTGGCTGGGGAGGGCGGGATATAAATAAAATTTATTATTATTATTATTATTATTATTAAAAAAAGAGGGGTTGTGATTTATGCAAAGGACAGATTATCACCGAAATTTGTTTTTAAAGATGACTAAGGAAGATTTGTGGCAATTGAAATTGAAACACAAGGAGAAAAATTTTTGATAGTAGGAATCTACGCACCAAATGATGGGAAATCTGAATTTTTTTAAGAAGTTGCATGAGACCCTGATGGACCATATGGATTACAACATGATTTTGATGGGAGATATGAATGGAGTGGTATCTACATATATGGACAAGGCACAAAGACAGGTAGACACTAAGGATGGTAGACTACCAAAAACTTTTTTTGATATGACAGACAACTTGGATTTAGTTGACATTTGGAGAATAAGAAATCCCATGGCTAAAGAGGAACCTTCTTTTCTGAAGCCAAAATGACATGGACAAGAATTGACCAAATTTGGATAACTAGAGGAATGGCACCAAAGACAAGAAAGGTGGAAATCTGCCCGAAAACTTGCTCCGACCATAATGCTGTTAAGATGGAAATGAGACTAACACCAACTGGCTCCTTCAGATGGAAAATGAATGACACCTTATTTAGAGATGAAGAAGTACTTAAGAAGGTCCAAAAAACCTTGAGAGACTATTTTGAGATAAACTTCAGTACCAACGTTGAGAAAAGAGTAATCTGGGACGCAAGTAAAGCGGTTATGAGAGGGTTCTTAATACAACAGAACACAGTAAAGAAAAGAATTCAAAATGAGAAGAAGGATAAGATAATGGATAAAATAAAGGAAAGTGAAATATACTCAGAGTCGCAAAGTGATTTCATGCTCTTTATTCAGCTCATAGTGGTGAGGAGGAATGAATGAATGTCCCCTCAAAGTATCTGCTTTATATACATTATTTACACAATGGGCTGCACATGATTGGTTAATTCTGGAATTCTACTGTAAGCCAATCAGGTTGTGGATTCACTTATATCTGGAGCATGATTGGGTGGTTCCTGCCAACCAATCATACTGCTGCATTGTTCTTGGACCAATCAGACTGCTGCATTCTGAATCCTATTGTTCTAGGACCAATCAGACTGCTGCAATTTGGATCCTATTGTTCTAGGACTGCTGCAGTTTGGATCCTATTCAACTCAGTACATAACAGAAAGTGAAAAAAGACTGAGAGTAAACCCAAAATCTCAAGAGATTCTGAGAGAATTAAAGTTACATCAAGCACAATATATGAAAATGATGAATCAGGAAATAGAATGGAAAATTAAACAAATGAGACAAAAGACTTTTGAGTCGGCCAATAAATGTGGTAAACTGTTGGCATGGCAAATGAAAAAGAGACAAAAATTAAATACCATTACAAACTTAGAAGTGGAAGGAAGAAACATACAGAACCCTGCAGAGATCAGAAGTTGTTTCCAGAGGTACTTTAAACGATTATACACTCAAGGGCCACTGAAAGAAACAGACTTAGATCAATTTTTGAAAACAAATGGATTACAAAAAATATCTCAAGAAAATACATTAATTTTGAATCATAGAATAACTGAACAGGAAATAGAAGGTGCCATTCAAAATATGCAACTGGGTAAATCTCCAGGACCAGACGGCTTGACTTCTAGATACTACAGATCTTTGAAAGAATGGTTAATTCAACCTTTGAAAGAAGTCTGTAATGAAATAATGGAGGGGGAAAGAGCACCAGAGTTGTGGAAAGAAGCATTTATTACACTTGTACCGAAAACAGAGACTGAAAAGACACAGTTTAAGAACTACCGCCCTATATCATTACTTAATGTGGATTACAAAATTTTTGCAGACATTTTGGCCAAGAGATTTAAAAAAGTGTTGATGGAAGAGATTCACAAAGACCAAGCGGGCTTTCTCCCAGGAAGACATTTGTCTGACAATTTGAGGAATATAATTGATATTTTGGAAAAACTAGAAGTGAACATAAACACTAAAGCAGTTTTGATATTTGTAGACGCGGAGAAAGCCTTTGACAACATTTCTTGGAACTTTATGAAGAAGAATCTACAGGGTATGGGGTATGCCAAGGTTTTGAGAATGGTATAAGTGCAATTTATTCAGAACAAAAGGCTAAACTAATTGTAAATAATGTTGTGACGGAAGAACTTAAAATTGAAAAAGGGACACGACAAGGTTGCCCAATTTCCCCACTTCTTTTTATATCGGTCCTGGAGGTTCTGCTGAATATGATTAGAAGGGACCAGTTGGTTAAAGGTATACAGGTCGGAACTAAACAGTACAAATTGAGAGCATTTGCAGATGACCTAGTATTGACGTTACAGGAGCCAGAATCTAGTACTAAAAGGGTTTTAGAACTGATTCAAGAATTTGGTCAAGTGGCAGGATTTAAATTGAATATGTCAAAAACTAAGGTTTTAGAGAAAAATTTAACACTGATTGAAAGAGAGAGGTTTCAGAATGAGACAGGTTTAACAGTGGTTAAGAAAGTTAAATATTTGGGGATTAACATGACAGCAAAAAATGGGAACTTATTTAAAGATAACTATGAAAAATGTTGGGTGGAAGTGAAAAAAGATTTAGAAATTTGGTCAAATTTGAAGCTTTCACTGCTGGGCCGTATTGCTGCGATAAAAATGAATGTATTGCCTAGAATGTTGTATTTGTTTCAAACTTTGCAAATTGTGGACAAAAAGGATTGTTTCAAGAGGTGGCAGAAAGATATTTCTAGATTTGTCTGGCAGGGCAAGAAGCCCAGAATAAAATTTAAAATACTAACAGATGCAAAGGAAAGAGGTGGATTTGCCCTGCCAGACCTCAAACTTTATTATGAATCAGCAGCTTTTTGCTGGCTGAAAGAAATGGTTACTTCTTGAAAACACTGACATTTTGGACTTAGAAGGTTTTAACAATGTATTTGGATGGCATGCATATCTATGGTATGATAAGGTCAAAGCACATAAAGCATTTAAAAACCACATTGTCAGGAAAGCGTTGTTTAATGTATGGATAAGATACAAGGATTTATTAGAAAACAAAACCCCAAGGTGGCTGTCACCAATGGAAGCGAAAGCCTTGAAAAAGCTCAATATGGAGGTCAATTGGCCGAAATATTGGGAAATTTTGGAACAAGATGGAGATAGACTGAAATTGCAGAGTTTTGAAAAACTAAAAACAAAGTGCGAGACTGGCTTCATTATTTTCAGATAATGGAGGCATTTAAATTGGACAAGAAAATTGGCTTCCAGGTGGAAAGATCAAAATTAGAAACTGAACTGTTAGAACCCAAAACTAAGAATCTGTCAAGAATGTATAACTTGCTGCTGAAATGGAACACCCAGGATGAAACGGTAAAATCGGCTATGATTAAATGGGCACAAGACGTTGGACATAACATTATGTTTGCTGACTGGGAACAGTTGTGGACCACAGGTATGAAATTTACGGCATGTAATGCCTTAAGAGAGAATATTATGAAAATGATATACAGGTGGTACATAACCCCAGTCAAGCTTGCAAAAATCTATCATTTGCCCGATAACAAATGTTGGAAATGTAAAGAAACTGAAGGTACATTTTTTCACCTTTGGTGGACGTGCCCAAAGATTAAGGCTTTCTGGGAAATGATATATAATGAATTAAAAAGGTATTCAAATATACCTTTCCTAAGAAACCAGAGGCCTTTCTCTTGGGCATGGTCGGCCAAATGGTGATAAAAAAGGATAGAACTTTCTTTATGTATGCAACAACAGCAGCAAGAATACTCATCGCAAAGTATTGGAAGACACAAGAACTTCCCACGCTGGAGGAATGGCAGATGAAACTGATGGACTATATGGAATTGGCGGAAATGACTGGTAGAATCCGTGACCAGGGAGAAGAGTCGGTGGAGGAGGATTGGAAGAAATTCAAAGACTATCTACAGAAACACTACAAAATTAAAGAATGCTAGAGTGATGTTGGATGGAAAATAAGTGGTTTCCAGCTGTACAGGATTTAATGTTATAGATAGATTAAGATTGGATTAGGATTAAAGAAGTTTAAGGAAATGGAAATTTGGTATTTTAAGAGGTAAAATTTTAATACTATATTATATTAAAGATTAAAGATTGGGATTAAAAAAGTGGAAAAGAAATTGCTGGACAAACAATTTGGACTGGAATACAAAAGAGGGAGGTATGAGGAGGTCCAGAAAATAAGTAAATTTAAACACGGAAATGAAAAGGTGACTCTTTTTAATTGTTCTGTTTTCTTTTTTTTCCCCTCTTTGAATTATGTACTGTGTATTTGTGTATTTCTTTTTTATGTCTTTCTGTTTAATTTTTTACTGAAAACTTAATAAAAAATTATTTAAATAAAAAAAGGTTGGGGTCAACCAAGACTCCTAGATCCTTTTCACATGTACTGCTCTCAAGCCAGGTGTCACCCATCTTGTATTTGTGCCTCTCATTTTTTTTGCCCAAGTGCAATACTTTACATTTCTCCCTGTTAAAGTTCATCTTGTTTGTTTTGGCCCAGTTCTCTAATCTGTCAAGGTCGTTTTGAAGTGTGATCCTGTCCTCTGGGGTGTTAGCCACCCCTCCCAGTTTGGTGTCATCTGCAAATTTGATCAGGATGCCCTTGAGTCCATCATCCAAGTCGTTGATAAAGATGTTGAATAAGAGCGGGCCCAAGACAGAACCCTGTGGCACCCCACTAGTCACTCTTCTCCAGGATGAAGAGGAACCATTGATGAGCACCCTTTGGGTTCGGTCAGTCAGCCAGTTACAAATCCACTGAGTGGTAGCATAGTCAAGACCGCATTTTACCAGCTTCTTTACAAGAATATCATGGGGCACCTTGTCAAATGCCTTGCTGAAATCAAGGTAGGCTACATCCACTGCGTTCCCCCTCATCTACCAGGCTTGCAATTCTGTCAAAAAACGAGATCCGGTTAGTCTGACATGACTTATTTTTCAGAAATCCATGCTGACTATTGGTGATCACAGCATTCCTTTCTAGGTGCTCACAGACTGTTTGCTTAATACAGCAGCAGCAAGAATACTCATCGGGAAATATTGGAAGACACAAGAATTGCCTACCCGAGAAGAATGGCAGAGAAAAGTGATAGACTATATGGAACTGGCTGAGATGACTGGAAGAATTCGAGACCAAGAAGAAGGGTTGATGGAACAAGATTGGAAAAAGTTTAAAATATATTTACAGAATTATTGTAACATAAATGAATGTTAGGAAAGGTTGGAGAAGAAATATTAGACCGTATTGGCAGACAGAGTATAATGGAATTAAGTAAATATAAAGTGTAAACTAAAGGATAGAGGAGAATTAAATATTTTTGAATGTTAAAATGTTAAAATAAGTGAATGAAAAGAAGGTTAGAAGGATTTGCTGGAGATATAATTTGAATTAGAATACAAAGCAGAGAAGTGAGAGGAAGTCACGGAAATAAGTAAATGGGAAAACGGTTTGTTAAATTTGAATTCTTTTTTTCTTGTTATTTCTTTATTGTGATTTTTGATTTTGTGTATTTTTTCCTTTTTTCTTTTTTTTTCTTGTATGGTGTGTATTTTTTGTAAGATGTATGTGACTGGTTTTCTTGTTTTGTTTTTTCTTTCTTTTTTGTAATTTTAAAACTTGAATAAATATTCTTAAAAAAAACAACAGACTGTTTGCTTAATGATCTGCTCCAGAATCTTCCCTGGTATTGATGTCAGACTGACTGGGCGGTAATTATTTGGGTCCTCTCTTTTCCCCTTTTTGAAAATAGGGATAACATTTGCCCTCCTCCAGTCTGCCGGGACTTCGCCTGTTCTCCAGGAATTCTCAAAGATGACTGCCAGTGGTTCTGAGATCACACCTGCCAGTTCTTTTAATACTCTTGGATGCAGTTCATCTGGCCCTGGAGACTTGAATACATCTAAACTAGCCAAGTATTCTTGTACTATCTCCTTTGTTATTCTGGGCTGTGTTTCTCTGCTGAATCATTTGCTCCAAATTCTTCAGGTCGGGCATTGTTTTTTTTATCGGAGAAGACTGAGGCAAAGAAGGCATTGAGGAGTTCAGCCCTTTCTGTGTCCCCTGTTTGCATTTCACCATCTTATCCTCTGAGTGACCCCACTGTTTCTTTGTTCTTCCTTTTGCTACGAACATAAACTGGCAAAGGCGTTGATTTGATATGATTTGTAAAGTTAGATATCTTCCCTGAGCTGTCAAGGCAAAAGGATACATTCAGGCATAATATTTGTAACATTTAACAATTTAAAGATGTGCCCCCCCCGTCATTTCTGTAACAGCTCCCCCCTTTGGAGATAAATTTGCTTAGGTTCCGTAGGAACCACAAATATTTTCTCCACATTTAACTACAGTTCACACACAGACATATTTCCCACCCCCCTTTGGTCCTGTATGTTATATAGATATAAATAATAACCTGCTATTCCCCTCCCAAATGCATGGGTTTTAGTAAACCGGAAAGGGACTTGCATGTCACGCCTCTTAAGGCCATTTGCAAACAAACATTTTGGTTTCCCTGCCAATCTCCCGGTCCTCACTCTGCACTTCAATTGGGAGAAAGCCACACTCCCAGAGCTCAGGCAGTGGAGTAGCGTGGGGGGTGCAGGGGGGGCCGGCCGCACCGGGCGCAACATCTGGGGGGGCGGCACGCACCAATCTAGTGGAAGAGACTCGAGTGCTAAAATCCACGGGTTAGG
This sequence comes from Podarcis lilfordi, assembly GCA_947686815.1. NCBI lineage: Eukaryota > Metazoa > Chordata > Lepidosauria > Squamata > Lacertidae > Podarcis > Podarcis lilfordi. Next base: position 15,722 of record CANTUW010000025.1, read on the forward strand.
GGGCGCAAATTACTTGCCTTGCCCCGGGTGCTGACAACCCACGCTACGCCACTGAGCTCAGGCGATGCTGGATGTCGGCATCAATGTTGACCCTTGTGGAAAGATAACTGCCTAGGGAGAAGTGATCAACATTTTCCACTGTTACACCACTGAGTTGGATTTGTGGCACTGCAGAGGGGTTATTTTGTACTTGGTGCAGCACTTTGTTTTTTTGGATGTTGAGTGATAGGCCAAGCTTCTCGTAAGCTTCTGTGAAGATATTTAGGATGGTTTGGAGGTCATCCTCTGAGCGTGCGCACACTACGTTGTCATCAGCATACTGAAGCTCTATGACGGAAGTTATGGTAACCTTACTCCCTGCTTTCAGCCTGCTCAGATTGAAGAGCTTTCTTTCCATCTGTTCGATATATGGTCAAAGGCCTGGAAACGATGCCTTATGAGGAACGGCTAAGGGAGCTGGGCATGTTTAGCCTGGAGAAGAGGAGGTTAAGGGGTGATATGATAGCCATGTTCAAATATATAAAAGGATGTCACATAGAGGAGGGAGAAAGGTTGTTTTCTGCTGCTCCAGAGAAGCGGACACGGAGCAATGGATCCAAACTACAAGAAAGAAGATTCCACCTAAACATTAGGAAGAACTTCCTGACAGTAAGAGCTGTTGGACAGTGGAATTTGCTGCCAAGGAGTGTGGTGGAGTCTCCTTCTTTGGAGGTCTTTAAGCAGAGGCTTGACAACCATATGTCAGGAGTGCTCTGATGGTGTTTCCTGCTTGGCAGGGGTTGGACTCGATGGCCCTTGTGGTCTCTTCCAACTCTATGATTCTATGATTCTATGAAGCTCTATGACGGAAGTTACGGTAACCTTACTCCCTGCTTTCAGCCTGCTCAGATTGAAGAGCTTTCTTTCCATCTGTTCGATATACGATTTCTACTCCGGTGGTGAGTTTCCCTTCGACAACGTGTAGGATCGTGGCAATGAAAATAATGAATAGAGCTGGGGCAATAACACAACCCTGTTTAACACCTGAAGGGGTAAGAAGCCAAAGAGGGGGAATATCATAAGGGAAGCTGTAAACGATAAAAAAACCACTTAGAGTTCAGCATTTTATTCATTTAAATACTATCACCTTTACATATAATTACTACTGTTATTTTCTGCTCAGTCTAATTTCCTTCACTTACTTTGGCTGTGGTAGAAATGAAGGGACAAAACCTTTGTTAATTTAGACACAGTCGACAAATTATTAAACATTTTCCTTATGTGGGTTTTGAGTTCTCTTAGAGGTTCACGTATCCTGTTTGAAAGGGAAAATGACCGTATTTTTCGCTCGATAAGACACACTTTTTTCCTCCTCAAAAGTAAGGGGAATGGCTGTGTGTCTTACTGAGCGAATATGTGGTCCCTGGAGCCGACTGGCCCAAGTGCAGGGGCCAAAATCAGATCGCGTGTTACGGAGGAGGGAAGGCTGCAGAGAGGAGGCTGCTGGGGTTCCTGTATCGGGCATATTTTGATGTGTGTGTGGAGGCGTGTGAGTCGTGTTGCTGCACGGGAGAGCGCGTGGTTAAGGGGGCGTTGGAGTGACCTTGTGTGTGGAGTCTCTCGATCTGTATGGCATCCCAAGACTACCGTCTGTTCATCAGCCCTGTTCCCCTTGCCTAATTATTGTAGCGCCTTCCTAAGGATTCAGTTGTGACTCCTGCTGCGTATGGTTTTAACTGGGTAGTGAAAGTCAGCTGCTGCTCCCCTCTTCTTGTTCTGGTCCCTTTCTGGCAGGGAGTACACAGCCGCAGTGAATTCCTTTCCTGCCCTCTGCCTCAGGGTCTTACTGCCCACCCTCTTCTGTTTTCGGTTGCTGTGTTTGCTCGGATCGGGCCAGCAATGGCCCATTTCCCTCGCTCAGCGTGTCTGCTTGGTGCGAGGTGACGCAGCTAGGAAGGAATCAGCAGGCAGACACGCTCCATTCCCCTTCCGGTGCTCAGCGCAGGCTGCATCAGCGTAACGACGCAGCACGCAGACACGCTCAGCAAGGAGATTGGTGGCAGACGAACGCAAGAAAGAGCAGGGAAATCCCCTGCCCTCCTGGCAAGCAGAGCGGAAAGGATCGTGTCCTGTGCGCAGGCTCCAGCCCACCCGGCTCAGCTTCCGGCGCCTAGGAGCGCAACCGACAGCCGCCGCCACCTCCTCTCCGTGCTCCGGTGCTGCTGCGTCCAGGGAAGCATTCTAGGGATGCGCATTCTAGGAAGCATTCTAGGGATGCGCAGGCAGCCGGAAAACATGCAGGTGGGGAGGGGGCCAGCAGGGAAGTAGAGGGGCGACTGAACCCCCTGGCAAGGTTGTCATCTAAGTACTCTCGGAGGGCCCCAAGTTCAGGGGCTGACAAGGCATAAATGCGGCCGAAAGGACTCTCTGCTCCTGGCTGCAAGTCAATAGGACAATCGTAAGTCCGATGGGGTGGCAAAGCCTCAGCCCCCTTTTTCTCAGACACGTCCACCAAATCCTGGTAGGGCTTCAGGATTAGGCCGACATCCGGTAACCCTGCCCTGTCTGGGGCAGCCCCCTGCAAAGTGGAAGAACTGAGGGCCGGCTGTTGAGGCTTCCCAGGTGCCGGCGGCAACACGGGGTTGGGCACAGACGTCGTGGCAGAAAGACGATGAGAAGCACAACATCCGCTGCACCCAGGAAATGGCGGGGTCATGTCGGACCAAGCAGAGGCTTCCATGGACCACAGGGAAATGTGGCGTCTGGACTAGTTGATCCGTTAACAGTTCCTGGCCAGTGGACAGGGCTCACGGGTAATGGGTCCTGATGCGAGGGGGGACAGATGCCAGAGTCAATCATTGCCTCCAGGGCCAGCATGCCCCCCTGGGGAAAGAGAATATGGATAGGGAGAAGGAAATGGGGTGCACAGGGATTGAGCCTCAGCTGAGCCCCTCTGTGATGGCCTGGGAATCCGATTCAGAGGGTGAACCGGAGGATTCCCAGCCTGCACAGGAGTTCCCGCCTCCAGGGCCGGCTGAACTGGGGCAGGGCCTTGATTCTGAAGCGCCTACACCTGTGCCGGATCCTCAGGAGCAGGCACCAGGTGAATCCACTCTGGCTCCGGAGGTGGTTGAGGACTCAGTGCCTACAGGTGAGTCTCCCCTGGGTCCAGTAACCCTTCAGCCTCTCCTGAACTGCAGAGGCTCAGGGCAGAGAGGCGAAGGGAACTGGTTTCTCCCAGGAGGAGTGCTCGCCTTAAGGCCAGGAGAGGCGGGTCTCCTGGGGGCCGGGACCGCCCCTGGCCTCAGAGAAGATAAAGGCCAGTCAGCCCGGTCCCAGGTTGCGGGAGCAACGTCGTCGTGAGTAACTGCTCCTACCCGGACCCAGACCTGACCTTCCAGTGTCCTGTCCCGCCCGGCTTCCAGCTCTGACCTTCCAGTCCGTCCGCCTGACCTTCCAGTGTTCCTGTCCCTGCCCGGCTTCCTGCTGTGGACCTCGCCTCGCTCCTTGTGAGACTGTCTCCAGGCCAGTGACTCAGGACTGGACCTTGACTACACAACGGTAACCTTCCCCGGGACCAGCACAGTTTGCTCCCGCCACACCCGCACTCCCACTTCATTGGGGTGCGTTCAGGAAAAGCCAGAAGCCATGGCCGACCAGGCAGCTGCGCTGGTGGCACTGGCCCAGGAGAACCAGGCTTTGACTCACACCATGCAGCAGCTCAGTGATGCGGTTACGGCACTTCAGCAGCGGTTGGACGCCCTACCGGCTTCTGTGGCCGACGCCCCAGCTCCAGGCAAGTACCCAGTGGCCTTGCCAGAGAAATTTGATGGGGCCCCGGCCAGCTTTCCCATGTTCCTCGCCCAGGCCAAGTTGTATATTCAGGGGCGAGCCCGGAACTTCTCTGACGACCGCACCAAGGTGCACTTTTTGATCAGTTTGTTAAAGGACCAGGCGGCCAAGTGGGCATTGCCGCTGCTCAGGCAAGACTCCCCTTGCTGACAGACTATATGGGGTTTTGCAACCATTTGGAGGCCGCATTCGGCAACCCCCAGAAGGAGAGTCAAGCCAACCGGGCAATTAGGCGTTTGAAACAGGGCAAGTCCACTGCGGCCGCCTACACCATGGAATTTCGGCTGTTGGCGCAAGACTTGTCTTGGAATGACTCTGCACTTCGGGACCAGTATCTTGAGGGACTGTCGGATGAGATACTGGACCAGTTGGCCATGATGGATCGTCCCACCACGCTGGACGCCCTTATTCAGCGGAGCCTGCAGATAGACGATCGGTTGGAGGACCGTCGCCAGACCCGGGACCGCCAGCACCCCCGGCTCCTGGCTCCAGTCCTTCCCAGCAGGTCCACGCCCACAGCCGAGTTGCCGGGCGAGCCAACGCAGCTCGGGGCTGCGCGACCTCGCCTCTCCCCCTCGGAGAAGACGCGGCGTCGGGAGGGGAACCTGTGTCTTTACTGCGGTGGGAGTGGACATTACGCCCGATCCTGTCCCAAGAAGATGCCAGTCGCAGGGAAACCGCCAACCTCGGTAGCCGAAGGCCCTAGCAACCTGGGGTCCCAAACCATGCAAGAGGGGCCCTCACCAGTGGAATTGCGACATCTCATGGTTCCGGTGCGTCTCTACCCTCCAGGTGGGCCCTGGATTCTTACCCACGCTCTGGTGGATTCAGGGGCAACCCGCTCCTATATGGACGCTGCCTTTGCCGCTCATCATCAGGTGCCACTTCAGAACAAGCCAGAACCGGTACAGGTGGAGGCAATTGACGGACGGCTCCTGCGTTCGGGTGCCGTCACTCGGGAGACCCAGCCCTTGGTCCTGTGTCTCCAGCAGCACCGGGAGGTGCGAACTTTGGACATTGCCTCCATGCCCCGGTTCCCCCTGGTGCTCGGGATGGACTGGCTGGAGGCTCACAATGTTCAGATTGACTGGGTCAATCGGACTGTGCACTTCCCAGACCCATGTCCCCATGCTCAGTCCGAGATGCTAGCAGCCGCACCCACTGAGGAGGCTGCATCCACGCTCCCCGCCGAGTACCGGGACTACCAAGACGTGTTCGATGAACGGGGGGCAGACCAGCTGCCGCCGCATTGGTCTTTTGACTGTGGCATAGACCTCCAGCCCGGAGCGCCCCTGCCGGTGAGTCGCTTATACTCTCTAACAGAGCCAGAGTGCGAAGCTTTGCAGGACTTTCTGCGCAAGAACCTGGAGCGTGGTTTCATTAGGCCTTCTACCTCGCCCACCGCTGCGCCAGTGCTCTTCGTTAAGAAGAAATGTGGGGGAGCGTCGCCTTTGCCATGATTACCGGGCCCTGAACAAAATTACCATCCCAGACCGGTACCCCTTGCCCCTTATTTCGGAGTTGCTGGAGCGGGTGCAAGGGGCGCAGGTGTTCACCAAGCTAGACCTCCGGGGGGCCTACAATTTAATTCGGATCCGAGCCGGGGATGAGTGGAAGACAGCATTCGGGACCCGGTACGGGCAGTTCGAATACCTGGTTATGCCCTTCGGATTGTGCAACGCGCCCGCTGTGTTCCAACGGTACATCAACCACGTGTTCCAGGACTTGCTAGACAAGTACGTGGTGGTGTACTTGGATGACATTCTGGTTTTCTCCCGTGACCCGGCTCGCCACAAGGGTCATGTCCGGACTGTGCTGCAGCGCTTGCGGGAGCACCGCCTGTATGCGAAGCTCAGCAAGTGCGAGTTCCTTCAGCGGTCAGTGGACTTCCTTGGTCACCGACTCTCTCCAGATGGGGTGCAGATGGATCCTGGGAAGGTGGCAGCGGTTCGGGAATGGGCGGCACCTCGGAACCGCAAGGACCTACAGCGATTCCTGGGGTTCGCCAACTATTACCGGACCTTCATTGCAGATTATGCTCATCGCACCACCCCGTTGACCCGGCTACTGCGCCCCAAGACGCCGTTTTCCTGGGACAAGGAGGCAGAGGAGGCGTTTCAGGGGTTGAAAGCCTGTTTCCAGAGAGCGCCGATCTTGCAACATCCTGATCCCTCTCGACCCTTTGTGGTAGAGACCGACGCCTCCAGTACGGCTCTCGGTGCCGTCTTGTCTCAGCAGTACGGACCCGATGCGCCACTCTTACCCTGCGCCTTCTATTCCCGCCAGCTCCTTCCAGCGGAGCGTAACTATACCGTGTGGGAGCGGGAACTACTGGCCATCAAGGTGGCCTTTTAAGTCTGGCGCCACCATCTTTAGGGGCACGACACCCGGTGGAGGTGAGAACCGACCACCGGAACCTGGAGTACCTCCAGACCACCCGCAAGCTGAACCAAAGGCAGATCCGGTGGGCGTTGTTCTTTTCCCGGTTCCAGTTCCGGATCCGCTACATCCCTAGCTCCCAAAACCAGAAGGCGGATGCCCTGTCCCGGAAACCTGAAGACAACGCAGACACGGTACAGCAAGCAGTACCCACCACGATCCTACCACCGGCTGCATTCCTGGCCACCCAGGAGGCTGAGCCACTGCAGGCTCGGGTGCGGGAACAGCAGCGGGTCGACGCTTGGGCCCAGGAACGACTCCGGGAACTGGCCGAAGGGTCATGCCCTCAGTATCCGGGGCTGGTCTTGCAACAGGGCCTTCTGCTGTACCACAGTCGCCTGTACATCCCGCCAGGGCCACTGCGGGCTGAGGTTCTCCGGATGACCCATGATGCCCCAGCAGCGGGACACTTTGGGCGGTATCGGACCACCCATCTGGTAAGCCGTGAGTTTTGGTGGCCCCGCCTGAAGGCTGACGTGGCTCGCTACGTCGCTGGTTGTGATGTCTGCCGGCGGGCCAAGGGCCCTACCGGGCGACCCCCCGGCCTACTTCAGCCGTTGCCAGTCCCACCACGTCCTTGGCACACGGTTTCGCTGGACTTTGTAGTGGACTTACCCCCGTCTCGTGGCTGTACCTGCCTTCTAGTTTTCTCCGACCATTTCACTAAGATGGTGCACTGTGCCCCCTGCCCATCCGTACCCACAGCTAAGGAAACCGCTCAGCTGTACCTTCAGCATGTCTTCCGCCTGCATGGCCTACCTGAGCGTGTGGTGTCCGACCGGGGCGTTCAGTTCACATCCCGGTTCTGGCGAGCATTGCACCAGACCCTCGGGACAGAGGTCTGTCTCTCATCAGCCTACCACCCACAGACCGATGGCCAGACGGAACGGGCGAACGCGGTGCTGGAGCAGTACCTCCGGTGTTACTGCAGCTACCAGCAGGATGACTGGGTCGACCACCTAGCATTGGCGGAGTTCGCCTACAACAACGCGGTGAATGCGTCCACCCAGCAGACCCCGTTCCAGGCCAGTTACGGTTATCATCCACGGCTGTTTCCGGATGTGCTGCCGGCATCCGCGGTCCCTGCGGTGACGGAGTGGCTTCAGGAGCTCCAGTCCCAGCAACAGCTATTGATGGAGCAACTGCGCCAGGCCAAGGAGGCGTACAAGGCCCAGGCCGACCGCCACCCCGGGTGGGGCCGGAACTCCACGTTGGTGACCTGGTATGGCTCTCCACTCGCCACCTCCACCCCTCTCAACCTTCGCGGAAGCTGGACGCCCGTTTCACCGGCCCGTTTCCTATCGTGGACCAGGTCTCGCCTGTGGCATTCCACCTCCAGTTGCCTGCAACCCTGAAGGTTCACCCGGTATTCCACAGGTCCCTTCTGAGTCCGGTGGCCCCACCTGACGAGTTCCACCCGAACCGTCCCCGACCGCAGCCAGTTTTGGTTCCGGGGGAGCCTGAGTACGAGGTGGAACGCATTCTGGACTCCCGATACCGCAGGGACAGCGGCAGTCTCTCATAGACTGGAAGGGGTATGGACCGGAGGACTGTTCCTGGGAACCAGCAGCCAACGTCCACGCGCCTGCCTGCCTCCAAAATTTCCATGCGGTGTACCCCAGCAAGCTGGGTCCAGACCCTCGATTGAGGGGGGGGCCTGGGAGGGGGGATGGTGTGGTGGCCTGGGAATCCGATTCAGAGGCTGAACCAGAGGAATCCCAGCCTGTACAGGAGTTCCCGCCTCCAGGGCCGGCTGAACTGGGGCAGGGCCTTGATTCTGAAGCGCCTACACCTGTGCCGGATCCTCAGGAGCAGGCACCAGGTGAATCCACTCTGGCTCCAGAGGTGGTTGAGGACTCAGTGCCTACAGGTGAGTCTCCCCCTGGGTCCAGTAACCCTTCAGCCTCTCCTGAACTGCAGAGGCTCAGGGCAGAGAGGCGAAGGGAACTGGTTTCTCCCAGGAGGAGTGCTCGCCTTAAGGCCAGGAGAGGCGGGTCTCCTGGGGGCCGGGACCGCCCTGGCCTCAGAGAAGATAAAGGCCAGTCAGCCCGGTCCCAGGTTGCGGGAGCAGCGTCGTCGCTGAGTACCTGCTCCTACCCGGACCCAGACCTGACCTTCCAGTGTTCCTGTCCCCGCCCGGCTTCCTGCTTCGGACCCCGCCTCGCTCCTTGTGAACTGTTTCCAGGCTAGTGACTCAGGACTGGACTTTGACTACGACAACGGTAACTTTCCCCCCAGGACCAGCACACCCTCCTAGCACAGCTGGGGCTTAGCGTTTCCCAACCTCTTCGCCGGACACTCTGCTGCGAAATGCCCCCCCCGCAATACAAGCCCAGTCCCAGGGCCCGCATCACACCCTTCTCTTGGCTAGAGAGAGCGGCCGGCCGCACCTACTTGCATGGGCTCCACTTCCAGCCCCACTGCAGCGCTGGACCCCGGGACTCCCTCGATCGGAGCTCGGAATCTCTCTCGGACAGGCTCATGTCAATGTTAATATGCAAGGGGTGGGGGCCAGGGGCTGCCACTGAAGCCGCCTAAGCTCTTAACCATCTACCTGTTAAGAAGTAATAAATAATTGTGATCAAGCTAGAAAAACAAAATACATATATACCCAGGTATTACTGAAATGTATACCTACTTTATCTCTAAAGGACTTGAGACTGGGTGTGCTCATTTACCAAAGATGCGCCGCGCCAGCGGCTGCGCTTGTCAAACTGTTGCAGGAATTTGTGTATAGGGTGGGGGAGGGGTTGCCCCTCCCGCAGACCTCATGTACATGCAGCCCACCCCCAAAATCAGCACCATCACTTTGGTGACTTGTCCCCACAAAACACTTCATCGCAGTTTCTACCTATCTATTCAAAGGGCCTCTGCTGCAGAACACCAAATGTAAGAATTCACTGATCAATGTATCTATGTACTGGCTCAGTGGGGAAACTTCAGAAATTCATCTAGACCTGTGAGCTCAGCTACTCAGCAGCCCCTCTACCTGAGCGAGAATATCCGCCCTCCCTTCCCCACAGGTGGGCGGGGTTTGCGGCACCAAGCGAGGCTCACCTGGGCGGGTGCCACCCACCTGCCTGAGCTGGCCTTTGACCCGCCCTCGGCCAGGAAGGACAATGGACGGCCGGCCAGGGGTGGGCCTAAGGCCAAAGGAAAAGAGGCTGACTCCTGGGCTCGAGCCTCTTTTGCTGCTCTTCCTTCTGGGATCAGCAGCCCCTCTGCCTGAGTGATAATCCCTGGCATCCTGATACCTGAGTGCCAGAGAGGTAGCCATTCCAGAAATAACAAACCCAGAGGGAGACAAAAGGGTGTGATGAACTTGGCTGGGAAACAGGGAAATGTAAAGATCTCTTTTGTGACACTCGCTGGGTGTTTGGTGGAGGGCAAGGGGAACCATGGGGCAGGGTCCAGGATGCTCAGATTACTGCCACCAGACCTCCGTTCAGGATGTGATCGTGATGTATTGGGGAGTGTAACCTGGGGGATTAGCAGCTAATAAAACTTTGGGTTCTCTTTTGTCAGGGCTTCCATCCTGTTCCACCTGGTGGCAGGTGGGAGTCCTGTCGCGACAGTCTTCAATCCAGACCAATTTGCTCTGCTATTCCTGGCCGGTGTCCTTGTTTCTTGTCCAGGGGAGCCTCAGATTTCTCCGTTAACAATTCTCCACGGTGCCGTGCACTGAAATTAACTAAATTTGGGGGAATGGGCAGGTCTTTGCACCCCGGTAGCGCATATGCTAAAGACAGCCCTGGAGGGGGCTTTGACTCCCCAGCGCAGCCCAGCATAGGATGGGGTCTGCGCAGAAAGTGAGGGGTGGTGACACCTGGGGCAAGGAAAGGCAACCAGCGCTGGGCTTCCCGGGGCGCCATGCAGCGGAGCGGGGGGGTCGGCAGTCACCCCTCCAGTCCAGCCCTGGGGGTCTTAACGGGAAAATCCGAGGGCTCCCTTGGACAAAAAGAAAGACACCAACCAGGATAACTTGGAGCAAAACAGCAGCCTGTGGGCTTGGTCTTTCTTGATCTGTTGCAACAGGGGGCTCCCCTCACTTGCAGGAGTGGGGAGGGACCCAGAAAAATGGTGTGCCAGGCCTTAGAAAGACTTTTGAAATTGCCACCCTGTAGATCAAGACCACCCCCATTCTCTCCTCCCATTTCTGAATTCTAGGATGAGTTTCCTTACTTCCTGCAAAGCCCTTTCCCCTGCAAACTGTTCCTCTGGTTTCTGGCCAGGGAAGGAGATGCTCTGAGCCCAACCGATAGCCTCACCCCCAAAAGGAGATCTGGGCATTGAGGTAGCCAGGGCAGCTGCCCCCTAAATCCATAGAAAAATCATAATCTGAGGTTTTGCCAAGCAAGAGAGGGCTCAGCTGGGGGACTTGGCTTTGCAAGGGTTAAAGGGATCTGAGCTGCCTTCCTAGAGAGGCCAGGAAGCGGGGGGGGGGGGGCAGGTCCTCCAGAGCCAAGGCCCCACCCTCCCCAGTCATTTCCTGCTTGGGTGTCACACATGGGATCTGGTGAGTCCCTCTCTCTCTGGGATCTGGCGAGTCTCCCTCTCTCTGGGATCTGGTGAGTCTCCTCTCTCTGGGATCTGGTGAGTCTCCTCTCTCTCTGGGATCTGGTGGGGGTCCCAGGGCTGCAGCAGGGGAGGGGGCTGGGGGGACCCCAAGTCAGGGAGGAGAGGGTCCTGCCAGGGAGGGGCCCGGTCTGCCACGCTCTCCTTCCTGCAGAGCAGAGGGTCCCAAACTCATTTGGCCTTCCGCCCCCCCCAAGCTTCAGAAAAACAATGACTCCCCCGAAATCTCCTTCTTTAAACAAAGGAGTCCCATTACACAACAGAGGAAACATGTGCAAATGGTTTTCCAAAGCTGGACGAGGAGGTGGACTAGCCCCCCCCCCAAAAAAAAACCCCACAGGGAGGAAGGAAGGAAAGGTGGGAGAGAAAGGAGAGGAGTAAAGAGAGGGATCCCAGCCCAGAGTCCGGCTGCTGCATTGGGGACCAGTTTCCCAGTGTCTCCCAGGGCAGCTCCCCACGGAGGCCACGGCAGCAATCCCCTCGCACCCAGAGCAGGGCATCCCAGGAGACAAAAGCAGGGGAGTGGGGGTGGGGGGAGAACAACTCCTGAGGACCCCCGGATGAGGACCCCCACTAGAGCCAAGCATCCATTTTTTTCAAGATACAAATGACTCCCTTCTCAGTCAGTTCTGACTTCATGCATTGACTGGAAGGGAGGAGCAACCAGGCTGATTCATCTCCCAGAAATCCCTTCATTTCCTCCACATTTTGCATTGCAATCTTCTTTCTAGGAGAGCTAGAGGCTGCTTTCTTCGTCTCCTCCTTCTCCTCCTCCTCCTCCAGATACCTCATGGTATGGGCTGTTATGCAGTCCAGCCCTGGTTCTAATAATAATAATAATAATAATATTTATACTCCACCCACTCTGGGTGTCTCCCAATAGAATACAAAAAACAGTATGAAACATCAAACATTTAAAACTTCCCTCAACAGGGCTGCCTTCAGATGTCTTCTAAAAGTCAGATATTTGTTTATTTCCTTGACAGCTGATGGGAGGGCGTTCCACAGGGCGGGTGCCACTACTGAGAAGGCCCTCTGTCTGGTTTCCTGTAACCTCTTTCCTCGCAATGAGGGAGCCGCCAGAAGGCCCTCGGAGCTGGACCTCAGTGTCCGGACAGAACAATGGGGGTGGAGATGCTCCTTCAGGACTACTGGGATGAGGCCGTTTAGGGCTTTCAAGGTCAGCAGCAACTCTTTGAATTGTGCCCGGAAATGTACTGGTAGCCAATGTAGGTCTTTCTGGATTGGTGTTATGTGGTCACGGCGGCCACTCCCAGTCACCAGCTCCCAGTCTAGCTTCCGCATTCTGGATTGCGGTAGTTGTAGTTCTGGGTCACCTTCAAAGGTAGCCCCACGTAGAGCGCATGGCAGTAGTCCAAGCGGGAGATGAGCAGAGCATGCACCATTCTGGTGAGGCAGTCTGCGGGCAGGTAGGGTCTCAGCCTCCATACCAGATGGAGCTGGTAGACAGCTGCCCTGGACACAGAATTGACCTGCACATTCATGGACAGCTGTGAGTCCAAAATGACTCCCAGGCTGCGTACCTGGTCCTTCAGGGGCACAGTTGCCCCATTCAAGACCAGGGAGTCCCCCACACCTGCCCGCCAAAAGAGTACTTCTATCTTGTCAGGATTCAACCTCAATCTCTTAGCCCCTGTCCATCCATCCACCAACCAACCGCCTCCAGGCACTCACACAGGACCTTCAACGCCTTCACATGTTCTGATTTAAAGAGAGGTAGAGCTGGGTGTCATCTGCATACTGATGAACACCCAGCCCAAACCTCCTGCTGATCCCTCCCAGTGGCTTCATATATATGTTAAAAAGCATGGGGGAGAGGACAGAACCCTGGGGCACCCCACAAGTGAGAGCCCAAAGGTCTGAAGACTCATCCTCCACCACCACTTTCTGGACATGGCCCAGGAGGAAGGAGATTAACCACTGTATGACAGTGCTCCCAGCCCCTCTAGCCGGTCCAGAAGAATGCCATGGTCGATGGTATCAAAGGCCGCTGAGAGATCCAGCAGCACTAGGAAGCAGCTTTCACCTTAGCCCGCCGGAAATCATGAACCAGCGCGACCAAGGGAATTTCAGTCCCATGATGAGGCCTGAATCCCGACTGGAAGGGATCCAAATGGTCCGCATCCTCCAGGTGTGCCTGTAGTTGTTCAGCAACCACTCGCTCAATCACCTTGCCCAAAAATGGAAAATTTGAGACTGGGTGATAGCTGGCTATATTGGCCTGGTCCAAATATATTTTTTTAAGAGGTGGTTTAATAGCTGCCTCTTTCATCGGGTCTGAGAAGGCTCCCTCACAGAGTGAAGCATTCATAACCCTGCAGAGCCCATCACCCATCCCTTCCCGGTTGGCTTTTATGAGCCAGGATGAGCAAGGAGGCAGGTGGTCAGTTTCACTTGTCCAAGCAGCCTGTCCACATCCTTGGAGGTAACAAACTTGAACTGATCCCACGCAAACTGACTAGACAGAACTCTAGCACTCTCCCACCCTGGCCCTGCTCCCACGGTGGAGTCTACCTCTTTCCAAATCTGAGTGACTTTAACTGGAAAAAACTTTGCCAAATCATTGCAGGAGATCTTAGGGTCCTTTTGAGGCCCCAATGATGCAGGTGGTTCAACTAAATTGTGAACCACCTGCAATAGTCTCCTGGTGTTGTTTTCTGCAGATGCAATAGAGGCAGTGAAGAAAGCCATCGTCACTAGCTAGGCTCTGACGCTGAGCTCTAACCCATATCTGGTCAGATTCAGAGTGCGTTTTCTGCCACCGACACTCTAGCCATCTCAGTGATTGTTTCATCGCCCTCAGCTCCGGGGAAATCCACGGGGCTGTCCAGGCTCCATGTATCGGAGAGGTCGCTTTGGAACCAGGCCATCGGTAGCCCTGGTTAACTCCACATTCCAGGGACCACACGGAAATCAGCTGAAAGGCCATCAACATGGGATAAAACATCCCCTCCTCCTTTCTGGAAACCATTTGGATCCATTAAGTACCGGGGGTGGGCCATCCAAATTGGTCCCTCCTCCCTGCAGAGGGAAAGGGTTGTGGAGAAGTCCAGTTGCACCAGGAAGTGATCCGACCATGACACTTCTTTTGTTTGGTTTTCACTTCATGTCAGATCACCCACATCCATAGAGGTGAACATGCCAGGTCAAGTTCTCCATCCAAGTCGTGGATGGCAGTGGTCTTATGAATCATTGACCTGGCATTGCACAGCAGCCCCTTCAGGTCACGTGGGTCTCCCTTGCTGATTCCAGTATCCTTCTGGTCAAAACCAGACCCGGAGGGAAGGATAGTCCTCAAACAATGACTAAGCCTGCTTCCTCGGTAATGACGTGGTCTGGTCTTAGTGTAACTCTTCCTCCTACCCGTGATCACTGTGATCGAGTGTCCCAGTGCTTCCCCCCCCCGGGGACCCGCCCCCTGCCATTCTGTTGAATAGGGCCGACTCCCAGACAGCCCTGACCCTCTCACCTAAAGAACAAAACTATACAAACTATACAAAAAATAAAAATATTTACTAATAATAATAAAAACTTTTACATAAAAAAGCATTTGCTTTGTAGGATTGGCAAGAGCTTCTCATTAAGACAGAACTTGGCAGAAGACCAAAGGGTTCCTTCCGATCTCTGAGAGGCTTCCAGAGAGCACAGATGGATGAGCGAGACTCAGCTGGCCCTGGAGCAAGAAGAGGCAATGCCAACCAAACTGGGAGTGGGGGATTCTGGGAAAACTCTGTGCTGAAGATTCTGGGTGAGGAGGACACCTTCCACTCAGAGGTGCAGATCCAGCAGTTTGGGAGGTTCTGCTTCCAGGAGGACAAAGGAGCCCGAGAGGTTTGCAGCCGACTCTACCACCTTGACCGTCAGTGGCTGAAGCCAGAAAGGCACACGAAAGCTGAGATGCTGGACTTGGTGATCTTGGAGCAGTTCCTGGCTGTCCTTCCCCCGGAGATGGAGAGCTGGGTGAGGGAATGCGGAGCAGAGACCAGTTCCCAGGCGGTGGCCCTGGCCGAAGGTTTCCTCCTGAGTCAGGCAGAGGAGAGGAAGCAGGCAGAGAGAAAGCAGGTGAGAGAGACTTTCCTCTGGATACTCCAAAGGGGCTCCAAACAGAATGGAGAACATCCCATAATGCTCTACTGATGCCCATTCTTTTTCTAGGAATGAGATCTAACACCCATAAAGTTTTTGTCTTTTTCATTCTCTTTCTAATATTTCTCACCTTTCTCTGATTTCAATCCTTGTTTCTTTATCAGGAAAAGGATCATTTTGAGGAAATGGACCTGGATTCCTGTGAGGCAGAGAGGCCTCTGTTGGACACCAGAGAGAGGCCACTGGGTAAGGAGGAAGGTGGCTTTTCTCCATTTGGTCTCATTCTGTTGGTTTTCCAACTAATCTGTGGGTTCTTTTTTTGGGGGGGAGGGAGGACAGTTGGGAACAAGGGTCCAAAGGAAGGGAGAAGTAGTTTTGCACAACTAACATATGAAATGGCCACAAATGTCCAACTGCACTCAGCAGGAAAGGCTTTCTGAAAGGCCCATCTGTCATTAGAGATGCCCTGTTTCACCTGTGAGAGAAGCAGCCACTCCTGGTATCCTGCTTACGTTTTTTCTCTTGCAGGAGACAGAATGATGCTGGCAAAACCTCCTGATCCATCTTTTCATGGGGGCAGAAGGGAAGCAGCGACTGTGGAACCAGATCAGGTCAGGGGAAGCTGCCTTGTGGGGACAGAGGCCGAGGGATGGAGTATCGTCATGGACTGGTTGGGCACAGGGGAATGGTGGGAGGAAGCAGCCGGGGAACCAGGAAGGGAGGACGTCTTAGAGACCAAGGAGTGGAGGTGGAAGAAGGATGAGAGGTCAGTGGGAGAAGAGGGAGAAGCCTGGGAAGAGGAGGTGTCAGAAGCTGAAGGGGCAACAGGGCATAGTGAGCTGGGAGACTCTGTGGCAAAATGCAGTCCAGAATCAGAGGCAGAAGAGGAAGGAGGCGAGTGGGAGGAGGGAGGTCAAGAGGCAGAGGAGAGTCAGGAGAAGGAGGAGCCACCGGGGGCTCCCTCTCCTTCTGCCAGAAGCCCCCCTCCCTGCTTGTGTCTCAGAGCCAGGAGGCGTCTGACAATGGAGGAGCAAAGGCAGGCTGCACACTGGCGCACTGTTCAATCATATGCCAGAAACCCCAGAGAGGAGGGGAGTTAGAAACTTGTGGGGAGCTGGGGGCCTTCACTCTCAGCAATTGATTTTGTGGAGGAAGACACCGTTATAAAATTCGACTCAGTATTGATCCAGGCAGAACTCCAATGTATAGTTAGCAGAGTAAAACCTAAACATGTTACAGGATTCCCAAAAATAGACCAGAGGCAATTGTATTTCATCCGGCGGAGCTTTAACTGCTACTGAAGGCAAATGAGGATACTGGTCACAAATCCAAAATGTACAGGATTGGCCCTCTCCATAATAAATCCAGTTGCAGCAGACTTAAACTTAACTTATAATAAGTCTAAACCTTAACACTAAGCATGCTATGTACAGAACACCAGAAGGAAGAGAGAGAGAAAGAAAGAAACCCGGGCTCCTTCTGGCCTCTTCTTATAGTCAGCATGACCTTGACAGAAGAGATGACAGAACCTCTTTAACCCAGCTGTACTCAGCTTCTCTGAAGGAATAACCCAAACACCAGGAACCTTCTGCTTGTTTCTTTTATTCAGAGAAGCTTCCGGAACCCTCTTGAACTAACTAGAATAGAAAAGATCAATATCAGATCCATACTTTCTGCACTAAGAAATGCAAAGTGACAGACCCTCAGGGAATGAGCTGCTCTTCTCATTCGGCCTGAAGCTCAGCCAAGTCTGTGAATATTGTGTTCTTGCTGATAAAGAGTTAACTCCAGCTGTGAACTGTGGGTTTTCCTGCCCATACAACTCTGTGGCGCCAGCTGTCAGGGAGGATTCGGAGGAGTAATGGACAGAAGAGGCAGAACAGGGGGCGGAGAGCAGTCAGGGGGAGCCGGGGCTCAGGGATGCTGAAGATCCCCTCAACCACCTAGAGGCTCAGGGAGGAAGCTGAGACTTCGGAAGGGAGGAGGCTTTCAAATCAGCACAGACAAGAAGGGAAATGAAACGTAAGGATCAAAGACGTCTTGCGCGGGAATCGTAGGAAGCCCGAATCTGACTCAACAGGTTTGGACGCGTAATTCTGAACTGTAGCTGTTTCTTGTATATGTCTAATAAAGACTCTAAGTACCACGCTGACTATGCCAGAGTGTTACTGCGAAGGGGAAACACCACCTTTACACCAGCCTTCTGAATGTCGCCAGTAGGATTCATCTGTAGTTGCTGTTTTCATGGAATCCTAGAGTTGAAAGAGACCCCAAAGGTCATCAAGTCCCACCCCCTGCATTGCAGGAGTCTCAGCTAGATCATCCAAGACAGATGGCCATCCAGACTAGGCTTCTTGTATTTCTATATTAATCACTGAATACAAAAAATGGCTTCTAAGCTTTGGATACCATAACCAACAGTGTCCAGGATTCACCTGGCCAGCCCCATTGCTGCAAAATGGGGCCTGCCCCCCACTCCTCCCCCTCTCCATGCCCCCATGAACCCCTTGAATTTGGCTCCAGGGCACTGGGAGGGAACTTCCCAAAACAGCACATGAGGAGAGGAGAAAGTGGATCCTTCCATTTGGGAAACTGGGATGCTTGCGTAGGCGGAATGACTTGAAAAACACCAACTGGAGTACCACCTATTTACAAAAAATGACTGCTCCCAGTCACCAGTCTAGCTGCCGCATTCTGGATTAGTTGTAGTTTCCGGGTCACCTTCAAAGGTAGTCCCAGGTAGAGCGCATGGCAGTAGTCCAAGCAGGAGATAACCAGAGCATGCACCACTCTGGCGAGACAGTCTGCGGGCAGGTAGGGTCTCACCCTGTGTACCAGATGGAGCTGATAAACAGCTGCCCTGGACACAGAATTGACCTGCGTCTCCATGGACAGCTGTGAGTCCAAACTGACTCCCAGGCTGCGCACCTGGTCCTTCAGGGGCACAGTTGGCCCATTCAGGACCAGGGAGTCCCCCACACCTGCCCACCATCTGTCCCCCAAAAGAGTACTTTATGTCGTGTCAGGATTCGACCTCAATCTGTTATAACAGAGCATTGTGTAGCAGATCATATTGATCCTGTCTCAGAGGAGGACATTTCCCTTTTTCTTTTAGGGTCCAGTGTGCTTTGAAGATGTTGCTGTTTGTTTCACGGACGAGGAGTGGGCGTTGCTGGATCCTGACCAGAGAGCTCTGCATAACGATGTCATGGAGGAGAATCGTGGGATGGTGGCCTCTCTTGGTAAGGCTCCCTGTGGGATCGTCCTATCTGCCTGGAAATTCAAAAAATACCTCTATGTAACAAACCTCATATATTTTCACAGAGCTCAACAGCGCCCAATACAACACCTGGGAACCTAACACCCCCACAATAAACCTTGAACAGCAAATTGCAGTTTTTTCTGTGAACCATCTTCCTCCAGTTCTGCCTTTTTATACCACGGTTGGGCTTGTCTGAACTGCCCAGGCATCTTAAATGTCAGCTTCAGAGTTGTTAGGAAAGATAGAATCATAGAGTTGGAAGAGACCACAAGGGCCATCGAGTCCAACCCCCTGCCAAGCAGGAAACACCATCAGAGCACTCCTGACATATGGTTGTCAAGCCTCTGCTTAAAGACCTCCAAAGAAGGAGACTCCACCACACTCCTTGGCAGCAAATTCCACTGTCGAACAGCTCTTACTGTCAGGAAGTTCTTCCTAATGTTTAGGTGGAATCTTCTTTCTTGTAGTTTGGATCCATTGCTCCGTGTCCGCTTCTCTGGAGCAGCAGAAAACAACCTTTCTCCCTCCTCTATGTGACATCCTTTATATATTTGAACATGGCTATCATATCACCCCTTAACCTCCTCTTCTCCAGGCTAAACATGCCCAGCTCCCTTAGCCGTTCCTCATAAGGCATCGTTTCCAGGCCTTTGACCATTTTGGTTGCCCTCCTCTGGACACGTTCCAGTTTGTCAGTGTCCTTCTTGAACTGTGGTGCCCAGAACTGGACACAGTACTCCAGGTGAGGTCTGACCAGAGCAGAATACAGTGGCACTATTACTTCCCTTGATCTAGATGCTATACTCCTATTGATGCAGCCCAGAATTGCATTGGCCTTTTTAGCTGCTGCGTCACACTGTTGGCTCATGTCAAGTTTGTGGTCAACCAAGACTCCTAGATCCTTTTCACATGTACTGCTCTCAAGCCAGGTGTCCCCCATCTTGTATTTGTGCCTCTCATTTTTTTTGCCCAAGTGCAATACTTTACATTTCTCCCTGTTAAAATTCATCTTGTTTGTTTTGGCCCAGTTCTCTAATCTGTCAAGGTCGTTTTGAAGTGTGATCCTGTCCTCTGGGGTGTTAGCCACCCCTCCCAATTTGGTGTCATCTGCAAATTTGATCAGGATGCCCTTGAGTCCATCATCCAAGTCGTTGATAAAGATGTTGAATAAGACCGGGCCCAAGACAGAACCCTGTGGCACCCCACTAGTCACTCTTCTCCAGGATAAAGAGGAACCATTGATGAGCACCCTTTGGGTTCGGTCAGTCAGCCAGTTACAAATCCACTGAGTGGTAGCATAGTCAAGACCACATTTTACCAGCTTCTTTACAAGAATATCATGAGGCACCTTGTCAAATGCCTTGCTGAAATCAAGGTAGGCTACATCCACTGCATTCCCTTCATCTACCAGGCTTGTAATTCTGTCAAAAATGAGATCAGGTTAGTCTGACATGACTTATTTTTCAGAAATCCATGCTGACTATTGGTGATCACAGCATTCCTTTCTAGGTGCTCACAGACTGTTTGCTTAATGATCTGCTCCAGAATCTTCCCTGGTATTGATGTCAGACTGACTGGGCGGTAATTATTTGGGTCCTCTCTTTTCCCCTTTTTGAAAATAGGGACAACATTTGCCCTCCTCCAGTCTGCCGGGACTTCACCTGTTCTCCAGGAATTCTCAAAGATGACTGCCAGTGGTTCTGAGATCACATCTGCCAGTTCTTTTAATACTCTTAAGATAAGTAGCTTCTGTCAGGTTTTCTGAAGAAGAAGAAGAGTTTGGATTTGATATCCCGCTTTATCACTACCCGAAGGAGTCTCAAAGCGGCTAACATTCTCCTTTCCCTTCCTCCCCCACAATAAACACTCTGTGAGGTGAGTGGGGCTGAGAGACTTCAGAGAAGTGTGACTGGCCCAAGGTCACCCAGCAGCTGCATGTGGAGGAGCGGAGACGCGAACCCGGTTCACCAGATTACAAGTCTACCACTCTTAACCACTACACCACACTGGCTCTTTCTGTTTTTGTTTTTGCTGCTGTCAGTCTTGGGTTGACCAAAGAGACGCCTGACATTGGCGATGGAGGGGATGCCATGACTGGGCCAACCAAAATCCGTCCCAGAGGAGAGCCAGGCTGATTGAACCTCAGGTAGTAGAATCAGTGATAATTGTTGCGTTCGCAAAGTAAAGGAAGGATTGAACTCTGATTAATAAGAATACACACAGAGGCTTGAACCAGCAAGACTCTGGGAAGGGTGCGTATAATCGTGTCTCTCTGTGCTTGTCCGTCCGATCTCCGCAGCCCCCGGCCCAGGCCGTTTTATTCACAAAAGAACTTTTTACAGAGTGTTCGTAAGAACCAATCAGATTTCTTCTGAGCATTTCAACAAACCCACGTGGGGAGAAAGTTAAACTACTAAAACTAATTAAGCACAGGGTAAACAAAGAACAGAACTACAAAGAAGAGCATCTGGCAACCCCGGAGGTAATAAACAAGCAATACACATATGATAAGGAGGATGGCCAGGAGGACAGTGACCATTATCACCTTCATGTGAAACCTGTTTCCTGGCCCTAAGATTAACATCCTAAGATTACCTATTAGAAAACTACAAAGACGAAACTGGCCAGTCTTTGAGGACACAGGACGCCTGCCTGTCGAAGTGTGTACGTGATTCGTGAAGAGCAGGGAGAAATGGGCAGCAGAGGCCAAAGGGCATGGAAAGGGCACGAATGTAGAATCTTATGGGATTTAATCAGAAATTATCGTCAATATATCAAACCCAGTCAACACAATGCTTTCATCGTGGACACGATGGCTTGATGTATATTTTATAATTCCTCATGGTAATCCCATCTGATCCCTACAATAATAATAATAGTGATAGTAATAATTTTTATTTATCCCTGTACCATCTGACTGGGTTGCACCCAGCCAACACATATATAAACATGAAACATTAATAACAACAATCTGATCCCATATAAAAAGTACATTAACTTTAAATGAACAACTTATACTAGTGGCTAAAATCATGGAAACTTATTTAAAAGTGTGTTTCCAAAGTTCGATGGCTCATAACACCAATTTTGGGGGGAGTGATACCATAGGAAAGATAATTTAATGAAAATTGCAATGCAATAACTTTTATGAAGGAGTATTTATTAGAACAGCAGTCATTAAAAGAAATGTGAAACACATAGAAAAAAGGAGATATATAGATATTCTCACCATGTCAATTAATACTGACTTTGGTAACCTTCAGCTTTAATTCTGGCCTTACAACGCCTTCTCATGGAGTGAA
Source organism: Podarcis lilfordi (assembly GCA_947686815.1). Classification (NCBI taxonomy): domain Eukaryota; kingdom Metazoa; phylum Chordata; class Lepidosauria; order Squamata; family Lacertidae; genus Podarcis; species Podarcis lilfordi. Next base: position 37,238 of record CANTUW010000025.1, read on the forward strand.
GCAAGTTTTTTAGTTCTGCAGCTGTAATAATGTGAAACCCAGATGGAATTATTGCCTCTACTAATTGGGCTTTATTGCTGGGTTGCTTCTGACTAACAAGTTTCTTTAGTCGGCTCCCAAGATTTTCGCTTGGCCTATTCCCAGGCCATTCCAGCAGTGGAATAGGATTTCACATTCAGAACGCTTCAGGCTCAAGTATTTGATTTATGTATTTGGGGGCATTTACGTTCCCATTAATGACACAAATTCTGCCCACACCTTTTGCTGTCATACAACCCCAGATCATCACACTGTCTGGGTGTTTCACGGTCGGTGTAATGCAAGTAGGATGTAAATCTCCTCCGATTCTCCTCCTCGCGTATTTCATGCCCTCACTACCAAGCAAGGAGATTGGGGTCTCATCGCTCCAAATAACACTGTCCCGTTGTTCCGCTGTCCAGTTACAATGGGTTTTATTTTTATTTTATTTTTTAAAATAATTTTTATTAAGATTTCAGTAAAAGATTAAACATAAAAACATAAAAAAGAAGTACACAAATACAAAGTACATAATCCAAAGAAGAAAAAAGAAAAAAAACCACAGAGAACAAAAAACAAAAAAAGAAACAGAACAATTAAAAACAATCACCTTTTCATTTCTGTTTTTAAATTTACTTATTTTCTGGACCTCCTCATACCTCCCTCTTTTGTATTCCAGTCCAAATTGTTTGTCCAGCAATTTCTTTTCCACTTTTTAATCCCAATCTTTAATCTTAATATAATATAGCATTAAAATTTTACCTCTTAAAATACCGAATTTCCATTTCCTTAAACTTCTTTAATCCTAATCCAATCTTAATCTATCTATAACTTTAAATCCTGTACAGCTGGAAACCACTTATTTTCAATCCAACATCACTCTAGCATTCTTTAGTTTTGCAATGTTTCTGTAGATAATCTTTGAATTTCTTCCAATCTTCCTCCACCGACTCTTCTCCCTGGTCACGGATTCTACCAGTCATTTCCGCCAGTTCCATGTAGTCCATCAGTTTCATCTGCCATTCCTCCAGCGTGGGAAGTTCTTGTGTCTTCCAATACTTTGCGATAAGTATTCTTGCTGCTGTTGTTGCATACATAAAGAAGGTTCTATCCTTTTTTATCACCATTTGGCCGACTATGCCCAAGAGAAAGGCCTCTGGTTTCTTAGGAAAGGTATATTTGAATACGTTTTTTAATTCTTTATATATCATTTCCCAGAAAGCCTTAATCTTTGGGCACGTCCACCAAAGGTGAAAAAATGTACCTTCAGTTTCTTTACATTTCCAACATTTGTTATCGGGCAAGTGATAAATTTTGCAAGCTTGACTGGGGTTATGTACCACCTGTATATCATTTTCATAATATTCTCTCTTAAGGCATTACATGCCGTAAATTTCATACCTGTGGTCCACAACTGTTCCCAGTCAGCAAACATAATGTTATGTCCAACGTCTTGTGCCCATTTAATCATAGCCGATTTTACCGTTTCATCCTGAGTGTTCCATTTCAGCAGCAAGTTATACATTCTTGACAAATTCTTAGTTTTGGGTTCTAACAGTTCAGTTTCTAATTTAGATTTTTCCACCTGGAAGCCAATTTTCTTGTCCAATTTAAATGCCTCCATTATCTGAAAAAAATGAAGCCAGTCTCGCACTTTGTTTTTTAGTTTTTCAAAACTCTGCAATTTCAGTCTATCTCCATCTTGTTCCAAAATTTCCTAATATTTCGGCCATTTGACCTCCATATTGAGCTTTTTCAAGGCTTTCGCTTCCATTGGTGACAGCCACCTTGGGGTTTTATTTTCTAACAAATCCTTATATCTTACAATGGGTTTTAGCCCAGTTTAATCTTTTCCACCTTTGCTTGAGAGATAATGGCTTTTCCCTTGGAATTCTAGCATTTAGACCAGTCCTTGCACTCAACTTCACCTTCCATTGCCCCATGTCATCTTGTAAACACCCAGATGATATTCTTCTGTCATGCAGACACAGTCTCTCCATTCTTCGATCATCACTTGCTGTTGTGCACCTTTTCCTGCCTTTACCAGTCTGATTTTGTAGTGACTGAGTCTCCTTATGTTGTTCTTTAGTCGTTTAGTCGTGTCCGACTCTTCGTGACTCCCTGGACCAGAGCACGCCAGGCCCTCCTGTCTTTCCACTGCCTCCCGCAGTTTGGTCAAACTCATGCTGGTAGCTTCGAGAACACTGCCCCAACATTTCATCCTCTGTCGTCCCCTTCTCCTTGTGCCCTCCATCTTTCCCAACATCATGGTCTTTTCCAGGGAGTCTTCTCTTCTCAGGAGGTGGCCAAAGTATTGGAGCCTCATCTTCAGGATCTGTCCTTCCAGGGAGCACTCAGGGCTGATTTCCTTCGGAATGGAGAGGTTGGATCTTCTTGCAGTCCATGGGACTCTCCTTATACCTCTTCACAAATATAGAAAGGCCAGCTTTGGTTAAGTTTTCCTCAATCTTCTTCTTTTTTCTTTTTTTTAAATGAATATTTATTGAATTTTATAATAAATAAAAATCTCAATCATCATGTTATATACAATTGTTCTCCCTCCTGTCCTCCGGACTTCCCTCAACTCCCCTTCTACTGAGTTATTTAGTTTTATTTATTGTGTCCTGCTTTAGATAAAAGTAAATTCCCCTATCATTTCTCTAATTTTTCTGTTACTATAATAAAGTTTATTCAGACCCTGCCAGTTGCTGTTTCTGCAAATAACCTGTAAATGGTTCCCAAACTTTTAAAATCCTTTTTGTCCTTCTCTTGTAGTTTCTCTGTTAGCTTAGCCAATTCTGCATAATTCATCAGTTTTTCTTACCATTGTTCTTTTGATGGTATTCCACCTTCCAATTTTGTGCAGTCAAGATTCTTGCCGCTGTTATAGTATACATAAATAATGTCCATTTTTCTTTGGCAGCTCTTGATTTGAGATACCTAACAGAAAGGCTTCAGGCTGTTTACCAAAGTTCATTTTAAACATTATTTTCAGTTCATTATATATCATTTCCCAATATTTTTTAATGCATTTGCATTCCCACCACATATGATAAAACGTTCCTTCCTTTTCTTGGCATCTCCAGCATCTCTTATTTTCTTTCTTAAACATATTTGCCATTTTCACTGGTGTGATATACCATCTATACATCATTTTCATGTAATTCTCTATTAATAATGTACAATCTGTAAATTTTACATCAACTTTCCACAATATAACATAACACACTAACAAAAGTCAAGCTAAGCAAGTTGTGCTTCCTTTTTCTGGTCATTCCGCTATGACATTTGATAGAATACAGATAATTACATTCTTCATTAAATTATCTTTACATTGATACATAATTTTGTGGTATTACTCTAAACGAAGTTGTGTTACGAGCCATCAAATATCTGAAATACACTTTTTTCCCAAAAGGCTTCACAATTTTGGCCACTACTGTATATCAAACAAATCAACATTCAACAATGCATCAGAATATATTAATAAAAATGTTGGCTAATGACAACCAACAAAGGCAATGAACAAAGACCCAACTCCCTTCAGTTCTTCTTGATTTGTTTCTGAGGCTCTAATCCCTTTTTGTCTCCATTGCAGATTTTGATGAATTGGAAAACAAGAACAAGGATGAACATGACAAAACCCCCAGAGAGGAGAAGCCACGCAAAAATTTGGAGTATGGAGAGAGCTGCAGTCAGAGCTCCCATTCCACTTCCCAACAAAGAATTCTCATTGGAAAGAAACCCTATCAGTGCATGGAATGGGGAAAGAGCTTCAGTCAGAACTCCAATCTCACTAAGCATCAGAAAATTCATACAGGAGAGAAACCCTATCAGTGCATGGAATGTGGAAAGAGCTTCAGGCAGAGCTCCTCTCTCACTTCACATCGAAGAATTCATACAGGAGAGAAACCCTATCAGTGTGTGGAATGTGGAAAGAGCTTCAGGCAGAGCGCCAATCTCACTTCCCATCAAAAAATTCATACAGGAGAGAAACCCAATCAGTGTGTGGAATGTGGAAAGAGATTCAGGCAGAGCTCTCTCTCACTTCACATCGAAGAATTCATACAGGAGAGAAACCCTATCAGTGCGTGGAATGTGGAAAGACCTTCAGTCTGAGCTTCTCTCTCACTTCCCATCGAAGAATTCATACAGGAGAGAAACCCTATCAGTGTGTGGAATGTGGAAAGAGCTTCAGTCAGAGCTCCTCTCTCACTTCCCATCGAAGAATTCATGCAGGAGAGAAACCCTATCAGTGTGTGGAATGTGGAAAGAGCTTCAGTCAGAGCTCCTCTCTCACTAAGCATCAGAGAATTCATACAGGGGAGAAACCCTATCAGTGCATGGAATGTGGAAAGAGCTTCAGGAAGAGCTCAGATCTCACTAAGCATCAGAGAATTCACACAGTGGAGACCCCGTATCAGTGCATGGAATGTGGAAAGAGCTTCAGGAAGAGCTCAGATCTCACTAAGCATCAGAGAATTCATACAGGAGAAACCCTATCAGTGTGTGGAATGTGGAAAGAGCTTCAGTCATAACTCTTCTCTCACTTCCCATCGAAGAATTCATACAGGGGAGAAACCCTATCAGTGTGTGGAATGTGGAAAGAGCTTCAGTATGGGCTTCCGTCTCACTTCCCATCGAAGAATTCATACAGGAGAGAAACCCTATCAGTGTGTGGAATGTGGAAAGAGCTTCAGAAGGAGCTCCCATCTCACTTCCCATCAAAGAATTCATACAGGAGAGAAACCCTATCAGTGTGTGGAATGTGGAAAGAGCTTCAGGGAGAGCTCTGATCTCACTAAGCATCTGAAAATTCATACAGGAGAGAAATCCTATCAGTGCATGGAATGTGGAAAGAGCTTCAGTATGGGCTCCCATCTCACTTCCCATCAGAGAATTCATACAGGAGAGAAACCCTATCAGTGTGTGGAATGTGGAAAGAGCTTCAGTAGGAGCTCCCATCTCACTTCCCATCAAAGAATTCATACAGGGGAGAAACCCTATCAGTGTGGGGAATGTGGAAAGAGCGTCAGGACGAGCTCTCATCTCACTAAGCATCAGAGAAGTCATACAGGGGAGAAACCCTATCAGTGTGGGGAATGTGGAAAGAGCTTCAGTCATAACTCCTCTCTCACTAAGCATCAGAGAATTCATATAGGGGAGAAACCCTATCAGTGCGTGGAATGTGGAAAGAGCTTCAGGAAGAGCTTCAGTCTCACATCCCATCAGAGAATTCATGCCAAGGTTGGAAAAACCATTAAAAAGCTTTAGGAGCCAGGCAAATCCAGCACCTTGTTAACCAGGCCTTTGGCTTATTGACCTCTAATGCCCTTTTACAATGTGGTAGTGAGGGGGGTTACAGATGTGCATTTTGTATTTTTATATTGTGTTTTTATGTTGTAACCGTCCTGCGACATGTGGGAACAGTAGTCAACTTTTAGAGGCCAAGGGAGTTTTGCCCCCCAATAGTATATTTGAGGGGGCCATCCCCCCCAGTTGGTAGGCATCGCCATTCCAATGCCCTTTATGCATCATGTGATTGATTGTGCAAGGCAGGCCTTACCTGGCCCCTTCCACCAATATTTTATTCAAGTTGGCACCACTGGGCCGGGTGGTAGACAAATTAAATAAATACATAAATCACCTTCCTTTGCACATGTTTCAGCCTGTCAATATTCTTATTTATTATCATTTTTAATATTTATGTGCCTTTCATCTGAAGATTTCACAACAGAAACATACAGGATGAAAGATTGGCTTTCTCAAAAACAAGAAAAGCCAGAGAAATCTCTCCTCCCCTTTTTCTGGATGGAGTTACAAACTTTGTTGGTCAGGGGACAGCTGTGGAAATAATGCATCTTTAAATAATTTGGGACAAAAGGTGAATACCAATTCAGAAACCACCCAGAAACTGATACAGGAATCTACTTTGATACGGCAAACTGCAGATGAAGTCAGGGAAAAAACCCTTGCTGCTGAATCTAAAGTAATACAACTGGAGAGGAGAGTCCCATCCATACAAAGACAATTTGATGAACATAAGCTGACATTCGTCATGATTGAACTTAAAGAAGAACGGATGAATTTGAGGACCAGAGCCCTATCTGAATTGGAAAAGGAAAGCCTGACAGAGTCTCAGGAGGCGACAGGACTAACATTGGTTGAGAAAGAGAGATATTTAGGGGTTAGTATGACCGCCAAAAATGTGAATCTGCTTAAGGACAACTGTGAAGGATGTTGGATTGAAGAGAAGGGGGATTTGGAAATATGGACAAATCAGAAGTTGTTACTGTTGGGTCGAGTTATTGTGGTGGGGATGAGGGCTGCTGTGTTGCTGGGGATGTTGCTTTTGTTTCAAACATTGCAAGCTCTGGATGGGATGGAGGGTCTCAGGAGGTGGCAGTGGATGCTCCTAGAGTTGTTTGGCAGGGCAGGAAGCCTCGAGTCAAACTTAAGATATTGATGGATGCTAAAGAAGGAGGTGGACCTGCCCTGCCAGACCTTTAAACTTCGTTGTGAACCATCTGCCTTTTGCTGGTTGAGAGAATGGTTGCTTCTTGAAAACACTGAAGTGTTGGACAATGGCAGACGAAGTTGATGGACTATAGGGAATTGGCGGAAATGACTGGCAAGATCCGAGACCAGGGTGAAGAGTCGGTGGAAGAAGATTGGAAAAGTTTAAAGACTATTTATAGAAATATTGTAAAACTAAGGAATGTTAGAAAAATGTTGGAATGAAATTACATGGCTTTAGTAGAAATGTCATAAGGAATTAAGTATAAATAGATTAATAGAAAATTAAAGGAAAAGTATGGCAAAAATGTGTTAAGATAATTATAGAACAGAAAACAGAGTAAGATGGAAAGGAATTGCTGAAACAAATAATAGAAGTGGAATACAAAAAGGGAGGTGTGAGGAAGTTGCTGGAAATAAGTGAATGAAATATAAAATATTGAAAATGTTTGAGATGTTTTTAAATTGTTTTTGTTTGTTTTTGCTTGATTTGTTAGTCCATGTAGCGTTTTTGTATTGTATTCGTATTGGTTTTTTTTTCCTTTCTTTTTTCCTTTTTCTTTTTGTTTGTAGTGTTGTGTTGGAAATTTTGAAAAAGTAATAAATATCATTTTAAAAAATATATATTCTACCTTTGGTCAGGCCCCATCTAGAATCCTGTGTTCAGTTCTGGGCATCACAATTTAAGTATACAAAAGGTGGGGGAACACAATCCGTATTCCTTTTATAACATGTGGCCAATGTTTATTGAATACATAAATTGTGAAGACTGTTGCCAAAATCTACCCAGCACTCGTGGGAAAATGTGGCGTGATCTTTTAGAATAATCAATTGAAACTTTAACACATGGCAGGATGAAAGTCTGCAATTCCATGAGGACAAACTATTTGTTGTTTACTGTTGTAACCATTGCTTTCTTTAAAATTATCTTTTATACCATGAAAATAAATAAAAGCATAGGTTTAATTTCATCTGGAGACGGGATCGCCCATTATTTTCACATAGTCTAAGTGTTTATTCAGGTGAGGCTGAATGAAACACTAGAGAAAAATCCTTCTTGACTGCGTCTGCTTTGTTTCAAATATAAGTTCACTTACCCATGTTACGGAAATGACGGGGGGGGCATCTTTATAGTTTTTGCAATGTTACAAATATTAGGCCTGAATGTATGCTTTTGACTTGACAGCGCAGGGAAGATACCTAGCTTTATAAATTCGTAGAAAATCCATACTTTAACCGACTCTCCTCATTCCAATGCCATTTTAACCCTGCAAGAAAGGTGAATTTGGGCTCCACCTCCCTCCATGAACCAAGAAGCAGGAAGTCACGTAGGCAGTAGGAAGAGGGCATCTTTCCCCAAGCCTGAGAGCACATACACGGCCCCCCACCCAGGGAGTGACGGGGGGGGGCAACAATAGACATCCACAGAGGCAATTTAGCAAGTCAGGTGTTCTGAAAGCCCATCTCCGGACAAGTCCTGAGGGTAAGGAGATGCCAAGGGTTTCCTTGTTCTTTGGGTGATGGGGACTTAAGAGGTGTTGTGAGCGGTGTCTGGCCCCTGCTGAACTTGTGTATATCTTATATCCCCTCCTTTGTGATGTAGTGTGGGCCTATTCATGATGCCCTGTGAAATGTACTCTGGGTAAAAGTCAAGGTAACCCTTTGTTCTGGGTTCTTGCTCCTGTGGGGACCTGTTGGGCAACAAGAAAGATCAAGGTCTACTGACCGCTGTTTTGCTCCAAATTACTTGGCTGGAACTTCCTTCTTTTACCAACCGCATGGATCCATGAGGGACTTGCACCCCAACTGGCTGGGCTGATGAGTCGTCTCTCCACCTGGAATTTCCCGTAACACCCATAAAAGTGTATCATATTTATCGCTGAGAAATCGTACCATACTCAGCTTACGGATCTCAACCCCAAGAAACCCCACACAGAGTAGCTGCCTTTCCCCCAATTTCTTAGCTAGCAATAACGGATATTGAGAAGGAAGAAGAGAGAGGTAGGCATCCTTTCGGCGATGCTGCCCCGCTCCAGTTTGCCTCTGTCGGCCCCCAATGCCCCTTTCCTGTGGTCCCTGAATGGCTCTCTCCTCATCCGTCTGTCTCGGGAGACAATGGAGGACGGCTCAAGCGGTGGGGAGATTGCAAGGCCTGCTGGGGCAGCTGGCTGCTGTGACGGACAGCAGAGCCAGAGCAGGGTCTGGGGTGCAGTGCCTCACCATTCCACCAGAGGGCCAGAGCCTCTTTCTGATTGGCTACCCAGAGGGGGGTGGCACCAGCACTTTTGGAGGGAAAATAAAGAGAGCCGTTTCTGAGGGGATTTGAGATGGGAGAGAGGGAAGGTTGAGAGAAGATGGGGATGAGGAGAGGGTGGAGGGAGGGAGGGAGAAGTGGCTCTGATCTGAGTGCATCATCCGCTCTGAGGAGAATATCTATGGAGCCAGAGGAAGGAGCCTCACAGCTGAGAAGGGGAGACCATGTTGAGGGTCTGAAGGGAGTATTCAGATGGGAGTGAAGCTGGAGGGAGAAGCTGTGGGAAGACTCTCCTCTTCTTCTGGAGTCTCCTTCCAGTCAGGAGGAGAGAGATCTTCTAGGAAAAGGAGATTCCCAAGTCCGTGGCAAGGGCTGAGAGGATCCCCTGGGTCTCGCATACAAAGGAAAATACCTCAGGAGTGGGATTGCTAAGAGAGAGGGGACGCGAGGAAAAGTGGCCCTCGCTGTGAAGGAAGCTGGGCTGTGTCAAAAGTACCTCACGGAAAGACCTCTCATAACTAAGTGAGGGGATGAGAGAGAAGCCGCAGAAAGAGAGTTCAGCCTTTCACCACCTATTCTGGAAACCTGAACATCTCCCTGAAGTGCGACAACTGAATTGGAGGGAAGCTGTGCCTGCAGAACCGTGTTTAATCCTGAGACATTTAGCTGAAGTAGTAAGTTAACTTCTACCTGAAAGAACACATCTCCTGTCTTCACTTTGTTTCACCATTCTCTTTTTTGTAAATAAAACTTTCCTTGTCTCATTATCTCCTGCCAGAGACTCCCTGGATCGCAGTTTCCCTCACACAAGACGCCTGGATTTAATTTGGGACATGCAGGACATGCGAAAAGGATCTCAGGGTCTTGGTGGATCCCAAGCTCCACCTGAGTCCACTGCTTAATGCAGCAGCAAAGAAGGCAAATGTTCTTCTCGGCTGCATCCACAGAAGTGCATCGTGTCCAGATGAAGGGAAGTCCGAGTCCTGCTCTCTTCTGCCTTGGTCAGAATCCACACCTGGAATCCTGTGCAAAATTCCGGCTGCCATGGACTTCCGGGGTGGCGCCATCGGTAATGGCGGATTCCCTCTGATCCGGAGGGACTGCCTCCACGGAAAACGGGTCTTTTCCGCTACGGCGAAGCGGGGACCCTTTAAAAAATCACAGGCGGATGAAGCTTGTGACCATGGGACTCGGCGGGCACCTTTTGCCCCCCCCAACTCGTAAAGGAACCCAGTTACGGGCTCCGGAGCGAAGAGGGGCAAGTGGCGCGGTGCTGTGAGTCAACTGCTTCTTCCGTGGAGCGAAGCCGCACAGCCGTTGCCGGAGAGCGCTGCCTTTTTCCTAGGACAATTTGGCTACTAAAACAACTACCCGTGAGTAGGTTAAATTTGGACAATTGGACTTTAAACAACGACTTGTGAGTAGAATGGAAAATTGGACTAAGAAATTCTTCTTAATTTGGCACTGAAATGGGAAGGTCTAAACAGGAAGTCAGCCTTCCGTTTCTTGTAGATAGATTAAAGCAAAGACATGGCAAACTAGAGTTCAGAAAATCGTTTGTAAAGGATTAACTTTCATCATCTAAAATTGTTGAACCCCCTTCGGAAGCAGAAGAGGGGGGATTTTTTCCGGACTGTTTAAACCTGCAGAAGAGAGTGTAAAGAAAAGTAATTTTCCACCGTCTTGAACCTGGGAGCGGGGTGTCAGGACTGACGTTTTTGGGGAAGTTCATTGACTATAGACAAACGTCTTTGACAGACAGTTAAAAGAAGAGAAACATAGTGATTCCATTGTTCTCCTTCGCATTTTAAAGGAACAAATCTTGACAAAATATCGGAAAAAGGAAACTTTGTTGTTAGAGCTGCTTTAAAAAAAAAAAGAAAGAAAAGAGATGGATACAAATAGAAGTTCTTCCCCTAGAGGGAGCTTGTGAAACTGTTATTAAATTTGAACCGGGGAGCTTTGCAGCTGCAACAGATTAAGATCGTGGGAACAGACTTCTGACCTTGCATAACAATGTATTCAGAAGCTCTGGTGCGTGCTTTCTGTAAAACAAGTGCCTTATTGGAACAGTTACATGAGAAGACGGACTTGATGACTGTCAGAGCTATAATCTGGGGGCGAAGCATGCGAGAAATCATATTGCGTGTCATTGTATGCAACCTTTGCAGCAAGCAAGGTACAGAAAAGCAAAAAAATTAGCAAAATGAAAAGTGGGCCAAGCAGCAGCAAAAACAGGCCTTTTACCCATCCTAGGTTTGGCAACCAGTCAAGCCATGACATGTCCCACACCTCCCAGGCTTGGGTAGGAATATGGGCCACTGTTTCAAGTCCTGCTGCCAAATTGCGAATGGCCTCACCATGATTAGAGATGTTAAAGCAACAGGCCCCACCCGTGAGATTTAACGCTGCACGAAAGCCGCCATGTTGCGCCAGAAGAAAGTCCAACGCTAATCGGACTGAGAGAAACGCATTGCGTGTCTCATCCAATTGCGTGGCAATTAGCCTAAGGGCTGTGGCTGTCGTGTTAGCAACAATCTCTACCACTGCCTGGAGTCTGATTATGCGGTTCAAGTTATAGATCGGCCCCTTGCCCCAGAGATTTTCTCTCCCGATTCCAGGAGGCTGGAGCATAATGGGCCAGGATCCTTTCCGGAGGCCACTGATTTTGCCCCAATTCTGGGAGCTGCCACCTGCAAGTGTTGCCAGGTCAGCCGAACGCCTCCTTCTAGGGGTGCAGAGGGTATCTGGTCAGGAATCCACATGGGGGGTATTAAGTAGGCTGGAAAACAGACCCCATACCATCCTCTTGGGAGGGCATGATAGGCCTTCCTGCCACACACCCAGTAAACGTCCTGACCATGGGCAGATATGGTCAGCAAGCAGGCCAGGCATGCAGTCAATCTGGAACCAGAAAAAGTTCCTGTCTCGGACTCAGGCATGTTAGTTGGGGCTGGGAAGGTACGATCACAGTGGGAAGTGCCCACATAGGTCTGAGCGTCACTGGCGTCATTTGATTTGTTGACACAAAGGTAGCCAGTGATCCTGTGAACCTGGAAAGGGACGGAATGATTCCATAAAGAATAATGGTTGCCCAGAGGCTGGAAGACAACAAGTGGAGTTGTAACCAAGGATTCATTCCAAGGCACAGGGAGTAGTGACATTCCTCCCAGAGCATCTACAGGGGCCAGAGTGCAGACGGCACAATTGGTCCGATTTGCAGAGAACGCAACCATCTCAGCAACCTGAATCCACTTCTTATATGTGTGGTGGGCCCCCCACGATTGCAGCAGTTGTCTGGTCACTGTGAGTGGTATTGGCATTTCAAAGGTCAAAGGCAGCAGAAATACCAGCACGGGGACCCACAGTCGCATTTGAGCCATTGTATGCACGGGGAGGGGCTCAGGTAAGTGCTAGAGAGTGGGCTGGGGTGTAATTACGCTGAAAGAAAAGACCCACTAGACACCCTCCTCTGCAGGGGTGGCGTAAAGCAAACCAGGCCCAGGTACCTTCAATAAAGTTCAGTTATGCAAAAGGAAAGGAAAGAAAATGTTCCCTTTCAATCCACGCTGGTTGCAGGAGCCGGAGCGCAGTCTGGAGCACGTCTGGAAATGGTGAGTCGAAGCGGCTCTTGTTGATGCGGTGTAACAGTCCAATCCGAGAAGGCCTTCTTTACACGGGTATGATGTATCCAAGGAGCTACTTTATGCACAAATGCAGGGCCATTATCAGATCCCATAGACCGGGGCAGGCTGTAACGGGGAATTATTTCACGTAGCAGGCACCTGGTGACCTCTGAAGCTCGTTCTGATTTCGTGGGCCAAGCTTCCACCCATCCTGTGTAAGTGCAGACAGCCACTAAGAGATAATGGTATAAGCCACACCTGGGCAGTTCAGTGAAATCAATAACTAAGTCCTCCATGGGAGCTGTCCCTTGATGTTGAATTCCGGAAGGAGGTAAGAGTCCTGTTCTGGGATTGTTTTTCTGGCAGAGGACACAACGTCTCGAGGCCTGAGAAGCTAACTGGTACACCTTGGATATATAGTAACAGCTCCCAAGATGTTTGGCCAGAGCATCGGGCCCCACGTGACAGGAGTCATGGTACCGATGCACAACTTGGGGGCCCAGGGACTCTGGCACCCATAGGCGGTTGTCAGGGGTAAGATACCATCCCTCATCAGTAGTTGCCAACTTCTCAGCTTCTGCCATTAATCGCTCCTGTGTTGTGTATGGTGGTTTAAGGCTAGTATCCACAATCTTCTCTGGTATCAGGGATCCCAGGAAGAAAGCAGGTGCCTGTTGTCTAGCTGCTTGTTTAGCTGTTTTATCGGCTAGGCGATTGCCCCTGGCCGTATCACTTAGTGTTAGGATATTTCCGTTCCACCTTAAAAGGGAGCAGGCTTTGTGAGTCAGAGTCTGCGTATTTCCTGTTCACAGGATGTTTATGTTTTCTGTTGCTTTCGTTTTCTCTCTGGTGTCGCAGACACTAAAGCAGTCAGTCATGTTTTTCTGTGTTCTGATCAACGCTGAATAAACTTGTAAATAATGCTCTCCTGACTGCAACTTTTGGCTGTGCATTTATCTGCTGATAGAGCGTGCATGAGCTCTAGAATGTGGCAAGATATTTTCTAGAAACTCATGTCGCTGCGTGCCTACGGGAGACTGAGATGGATCGTCCGGCAGACGGCTTGGGGGCCTTGATGGACTTTATCTCCCTGGCAGTATCCCAACAACAGGTTTCGGGCCCAGATTCACAGCACTTACAGGAGAGTAAGACTGCGACAGACTGCTGAAAGGTATGTGGAGGAAAAGCGAAAGTAAGGCTTTTCTGTTTGCCGCGGCAAGAGCTTTGATGTCCGGCAAGCCTAATTGGATCTGGGCGTCGAGCCCAGCAGGCCTCAAGATTTATGGCTGCCAAGATAAGACGTCTCTGAAGTGAATAAGATTCACGGCTCAAGTAGAAACCTGGAATGGAGTTTTTCCAGGCTTCTGAGGCTGCTGAGTGCCCAAAGTTAAATCGGCACAACTATCAGACCTGGGCAAAATGGTGTGAGAGTTTGCTGCGTCAGTTTGGAGTGTGGCATACTGTGTCTGAAGCCCCTCCAGTTCCTCTGACAGATAGATGGAAGGCCGAAAATTCGAAGGCGATAGACGTAATCGTCTTGTCCGTCTCTCTGGAGGAAATAAAGACGCTTGCTGGCAATCTGACTGCACGTAAGATGTGGCATGCTTTGAAGATAGCCCATCTGCCAGTCATCCCAGCCCAGAGTTTGACTGCATCGGAGGTCCTGGCTGTTTCCCAGAATGCGAGTGAATGCAGGGATGCTGAGGGCACCGGTTGCAAGCTGCAGGGGAGCTGACTGTCACGTCATCCCAGGCAGCATTCCAGCCTCCAGGGGGAGCCAAGGAGTCGGCAGCTGAGAGCTCTGTTTCTCATGGGAACCAAGGTCATCGCCTTTGCAGAGGCCGGAAGGGCAAAGGTAAACAGAGGCAGACGCCTGCAGATGGCCAGAAGCAGAGGGAGGGTGAAGAGCCCACGCCAGAGGAAAACAAGGTTTTGTTTGCTGGCACAGCTTCACCAAAGGCTAAAGGCAAGTCTGATGGCCAGGAGCAGGGGGCAAGCTGCAAAGCCCACGCCAGTGGAAAACAAGGTTTTGTTTGCTGGCACAGCTTCACCAAAGGCTAAAGGCAAGTCTGATGGCCAGGAGCAGGGGGGCAAGCTGCAAAAGCCCACGCCGGTGGAAAACAAGGTTTTGCTTGCTGCAAAGGCTGCTCCAAAAGCCAAGGCCAGGTTTGTTGTTGATTCAGGCTGTACCCGCCATGTCTCAAAGGACCGCCACCTATTTATCTCCTTCAAACCTCAAGAAGGTGAGATCCACCTGGCTGATGGAAAGACGTTGCGAATCGCAGGAGAAGGGACTGTGAAACTGGCAAGTCTGCACACTACCATCAAAGATGTACTATATGTTCCAGGTGCTGCAGACAATTTGCTCAGTGTCCCACAGCTGACTGGGCGTGGTTTTGAGATTTCCTTCAAGAGGAGCGTCTGTGTCATCAGAAAAGGCAAAGAGGACATTTTGCATGCAAAGTTTATGGATGGCTTGTTCTGTATAACTTATGATGACATTGGTGCTGTTGTGTCTAATGCTGATTCTTGTTGTGTTGCACAAACTAACAAAGTTCTTCATGCAGGATGCATTCATGATGCACACAGAAGATTTTGTCACATGTCTTGGCAGGCGCTGGCCAAGATGCCAGAGATGGTTGAGGGTTTGAACATCAAACCCTGTAAGTTTCACATGAAATGTGTATCTTGTGCAGAGAACAAGGTGAAGGTTGCTCCAAAAGGCAAGGAGTCTAGCAGGCAGGCTTCCAAACCCTACCAGCTAGTGCACGCAGACCTGGTTGGTCCACTTGCGCCCTCTTTGGGTGGAGCAAGGTACTTCATGGTTCTAATTGATTCTTTTTCCAGGTACATTCATGTGTTTATGCTCGAGCAGAAATCGCAAGCGTTTCCTAAGTTCAAGGCATTCTGTGCTTGGTTGGAGAATGTTCACGGTAAACGTATTGGCTGTCTGTTTACTGATCGAGGCGGGAGTTCACTTCTCAGCAGTTTGAAGCTTTCCTGACTGAGAAGGGAATCCAGCATGACTTGTCAACGCCTAGATCGCCATGGATGAATGGGCTTGCGGAGCGAGCAAATCAAACGTTGCTGCAAGGAATGAAAACATTGTTGCATGATGCCAATCTCCCGATAAGTATTGGGGGGAGGCTCTGTCGAATTTTGCTTACACTTATAATCGCAGATTGTCATCACCTATTGGTTGTACTCCCTATGAGAAGATGTTTGGTAAGAAACCCAACATCAAACACATGAGAATCTTTGGTTCTGACATGTGGGTACACACCCCACAGAGCAACAAGCTTGGGAAGCGTGGGGCACATGGTTTGTTCATGGGGTACGAAAAGGTGCATACAGGGTATGGATGACCAACTCTAAGTCCATTAAGTTCACAAAGAGTGTTGAGTACAATCCTAAGTGGGGGGAAAATGTGGGAATTTTCCAGAGTTACCCAGAGGAGGATGAAGGTGATGTCAAAGAAGCAGCTAAAGCTGAGGAAGCTGCTGAGGATGATGATGACGATGATGATCAGAGTTCGGATTCCAGTTCAGTGGGCGGCGCTGCTGCTGATGTCAGTGACAGTGATGACACAGCAGACTACAAGAGCGCAAAGGCCTCAGTCAGACCATCTGATGCGTCTGACAATGAACTGGAAGAACCACTGTTCACCATTGGTCACTTTTCTCCTAAGAAGGAGGAGATGAGTCCAGAAGACTTGCGTCTAGTACGCAGATCTGAGAGAGCCACGAAGGGCAGACCTCCAAAGAGATTTGCTGATGAGTTTGCTAAGACAGCAACTGCTGTTCTTAGTAGCTCAGAGAAGGTGTGGGAACCTTCAAGCTTCAAAGAGGTTCAGGAGTTAACCTCTAAAGATGCTGAGCCTTGGCTTAATGCCATGAAGGCTGAAGTTGATTCCTTGAATAGGAACCAAACTTGGGAACTGGTACCGGTAGTCCCAGGAATGAGACTGGTTGGCAGCAAATGGGTCTTCAAGGCCAAGACAGACCAGAATGGCAAGGTTGTCAGACACAAAGCCAGATTGGTTGCCAGAGGTTTTTCACAGGTACCAGGACAGGATTACCACGAGACCTACTCACCCACCGTCAAATATGAGAGCATTCGGCTGATGCTCAAGATAGCTGCGGAGGAGAAACTGCATGTTTCCCATCATGACATTAATACAGCTTTTTGTACGGGATTCTGGGGGAGGAGCTGTTTATGCTTCCACCTGACGGGATGCAGATACAGAAGGGAATGGTCTGTAAACTGCGGAAATCCTTATATGGTCTCAAGCAGAGTGCCAGGTGTTGGAACACAAAACTCACTGAGACATTGCTTTCTCTAGGTTTTCACCAGGGCAAAGCTGATCCATGTGTGTTTGTCAAGGAGGAGGGCAAAACAAACTGTATTGTTTATGTTTTGTTGATGATCTTCTGATGTTTTGGAAGAATCAGGCTTTCTACCAAAGCACCCTAGCTCAGCTGAAGGAGCACTTTGACATGAAGGATCTTGGTGAGGTATCCAACTATCTTTCTCTGCAGGTGGAGAGGGACCAAGCAGGTAATTTTCTGGTACACCAAACACAGAAAATTGCTGATGTATTAACCAGGTTGAATTTGGTTGATGCAAACCCAGCAGACACACCGATGGTGACAGGTTACCAGGTAGACAGTACTGCTGAAGCGTTTTCTGACACTACGCTGTACAGATGCATTCTAGGCAAGTTGAATTTCATTGCTAGATGCTCAAGACCTGACATAGCTGTAAGCACTAACCTGCTTAGCAGACATGCTAACAATCCTACTGTTCAGGATTGGAAAGCTCTGAAGCGCATAGCCCGCTATTTGAAAGGGACTATGCACTACAGGCTGAGGTTCACCAGTCAGAAGACTGGAGGTCTTGAAATCTTTGCAGATGCAAGTTTTGGAAGTGACACCACGGATGGTACAAGCACTTCTGGAGTATGCTACATGTACAACCACTGCCTGTTTGACTGGTTGTGCAAAAGCAGACGACAGTGAGCCTAAGTTCCTGTGAAGCAGAACTCAATGCTCTGTCATTTTCACTCATGGATTGTGAATGGTTGATGCAACTGTTTAAGGACATCAGAGTTTCTGTGAAATGTCCTGTACAAGTGTATCAAGACAATAGATCGTGTTTGGCTTTGCTGAACTCGGAGAGTTGCAAGCAAAGGACCAAGTACTTGCAGATTAAGCTACATCGTGCAAGAGAGTGTATTCAGAAAGGACTCATTCAGGTGTCCTACATGCCAGGAAATGAAATTCCTGCTGATCTGTTGTCTAAGGTTGTTAACAGAGAACAACTTAAGGTTTACGTACAAAGGTTGCAATTGGGTTGAACCACAGGTACTACAGGTTACACGGAAAGGGGAGGATGTTAGGATATTTCCGTTCCACCTTAAAAGGGAGCAGGCTTTGTGAGTCAGAGTCTGCGTATTTCCTGTTCACAGGATGTTTATGTTTTCTGTTGCTTTCGTTTTCTCTCTGGTGTCGCAGACACTAAAGCAGTCAGTCATGTTTTTCTGTGTTCTGATCAACGCTGAATAAACTTGTAAATAATGCTCTCCTGACTGCAACTTTTGGCTGTGCATTTATCTGCTGATAGAGCGTGCATGAGCTCTAGAATGTGGCAAGATATTTTCTAGAAACTCATGTCGCTGCGTGCCTACGGGAGACTGAGATGGATCGTCCGGCAGACGGCTTGGGGGCCTTGATGGACTTTATCTCCCTGGCAGTATCCCAACACTTAGTCCAGTTCGATGTCCATAACAATGTATCACAGCCACTTGGCTGGGAGCCCATACTGCAGTTAAAGGATCCATAAGGGCTTGGGGGCGCTGCACCTGGCTCCCCTTTGATGTGAGCATGCCACGTTCCTTCCAAAGTGCTCCGTGGGCATGCAGGGTAAGAAAAGCACATTTTGAGTCAGTAGATATATTAATGTCTATGCCTTCAGCCAACTGTAGTGCACGGGTTAGAGCAACAATTTCAGCAAGCTGAGCGGATGAAGAAGGGGGAAGTGGGGAGGCTTCAATGATTTCCCCTTCCAGGGCTACCACAGCGTACCCCGCTTTTTGCTGGCCTCCCTCCAGAAAGCTGCTACCATCCACAAACCAAGAAGGCCAGGCAGGATTTGGCACGTCCTTCAAATCAGGTCTACTAGAATAAACTTCATCCATCACCTGTAAACAATCGTGAGTTGGGGGCCTTTCCTCACCCACAGGTAAAAGTGTAGCTGGGTTAAGTGACTCAGTGACTCGAAACTGCAAACGTGGATGCATTAACAAAATTTGACATTTCATCATTTTGTCTTGTGATAGAAAATAAGTCCCTTTCATATCCAACAAGGCTGGCACAGCATGTGTGGTGACACATACAGTGTCCTGGCCAAAGGTGAACTTGTCAGCCTTCGTAAGAACGGTTGCTGCAGCAATAACCGCCCGCATACAGGGAGGCAAGCCTTGCTCTGCAAGGGTTAACTTTTCAGACAGATAAGCTATGGGTTGCTGCCAACTGCCCAATTTCTGACAAAGAACGCCCTTCGCAATTCCAGAATCTTCAGCTATGTACAAATAAACCGGTTTGGAAGGATTTGGAAGCCCAAGCGCAGGCGCAGTCTGTAAAGCGTCCTTGAGCTGCTGGAATGCCTGCCGCTGCTCT
Organism: Podarcis lilfordi; assembly: GCA_947686815.1. Lineage (NCBI taxonomy): Eukaryota > Metazoa > Chordata > Lepidosauria > Squamata > Lacertidae > Podarcis > Podarcis lilfordi. Next base: position 56,329 of record CANTUW010000025.1, read on the forward strand.
GGCCCCCCCCACAAAGGGATCCTTCTCTGTTCCACGGGTGGAATTATGGAGGGGCTGGGCAATGGCACTGTAATTTGGTATCCATATTCTACAGAAACCGGCGGACCCCAAGAAGCCCCGGAGCTCCCTCCTGTTTTTCGGTTCAGGAATTTGGGTGATTGCCTGTTTTCTTTCGGATCGTAAAGAACGGGTTCTGTGAGAGATATCAAAGCCAAGGTATTTAACAGTTGGCTGGCAAATCTGAGCTTTTGCTTTAGAAACTCTGTACCCAGCTTCTGCTAGGTGATTCAAAAGATCTCTGGTCGCTTCTAGACACGTGTCTTCATCTTTACACGAGAGTAAAATATCATCAAAATATTGACTCAGCGCACGGTCGGGGGAGGTGGGGAAGCTAGCTAAGTCAGAAGCCAGAGCTGCACTGAAAAGTGTGGGCGAATTCTTAAACCCCTGTGGGAGTCGCGTCCACGTGTATTGCGTTTTTGTGCCTGTCTCTGGGTCCCTCCACTGGAAAGCAAACAAACTCTGGCTTTCCTCAGCTAGCCTACAGCTAAAAAAAGCGTCCTTTAAATCGAATACAGTGAAACGTGTTGCAGTTGGTGGAATCAGGCTCAGTAATGTATAGGGATTAGGCACGGAGGGATGTAGGGTCTGCACGGCTTGGTTTAGGAGCCTGAGGTCCTGGCACGGACGAAAGCCTCCCCCTTCCTTTTTGACTGGAAGCAGGGGGGTGTTCCACTGTGATTGGCAAGGTTTTAAAATTCCATAGTGGAGCAGCCGTTTAAGATGAATCCACACTCCTTCTGCTGCTGGGCGTGGGATGGGATACTGCTTCACATTTACGGGGTTCCAAAAAGGCTTGGGCTTCACAAGGATGGGGGGTGGGTAATGTTTTTAGCCATGCCTGGGGGATTATCTTCAGCCCATACCTTAGGATTTACACTGTCCAAAATGCAGGTGGGGATTGGTTTTCCTTCTCCTGTATTAACATGAGGCGCCAGTGTTCCCTTAAGGGGCTTTCCACTACCAATTCTCCAGATGGGCAGGTAGTGGACATTGTGACCTCTCCTGACGGCTGGAAAGTGATTTGAGCTTGCAGTTTGGTCAATAAATCCCTGCCCATCAGTGGAATGGGGCAATCAGGAATGTAGATAAATCTATGTTGGACTGTTTGCCCTCCTAGTTTACAGGTCACAGGTTTAAAGACTGGCACTCGCTGTGATTTTCCCGTGGCCCCAATAATGCTGATTGATTCAGCAGTTGATGTGGCAACTGGGTGCGGCACAACGGAAAATGCGGCACCCGTGTCCACCATAAATGGCATAGTCTGGTTCCCAGTTACAATGTTGACCATGGGCTCACGGGAACCTGCTTTGTTTGGTTGGGCCCGGTCTGTCCTAGTAAGTGTCTTCGTCTCTCAGGGCCATTGCCCCAGATTGGTGGGGTGGGGTCCAAGGTGGTCCCTGTCCTTGCCCCCTCCCCCTGCCACGGGTCCTTGGAGTCCAAGGAGCTGAAGCCCACGGCTGGGCTTGTGGCCCGAAGTTATTGTTCGCAAACTGCGGGGCGTGGGGGTACATTTCCTTATTCTGCGGGCATTCCATCTTCCAGTGACCTTCCTGCCTGCAGATGGCGCACTGATTCCGTCCTAAACGGCCCCTGCCCCTCCCATGGGCTTTTTGTTTCTGGCTGTCTGGCTGCTGGCCAGCTCTTAGTGCCATTAATTTTTTGGTCTGGTATTTTTCTCTCTGCTTTTCTGTTTCTTCACCCCTCTGATTATAAGTGGTCTGTGCAAGGGTTAACATCCATTCAAGTCGATTTCCTATAAAATTCTCTTTTTTTTGAATTTTACGTCTTATGTCAGGAGCTGCTTGCATCACAAAGGTGGTTTTTACAATCACCTCTTGGGCATCATCATCAGGGTCTATGGGGGTGTATTTGCGGAATGCCTCTTTTAATCTCTCCAAAAATACTCCTGGAGGCTCATTGGGCAGCTGAAAAATCTCAGATAATTTCGCCATATTTGTAGGCCTTTTCGCTGCCCGTCTCATGCCTTCTAAAACATTTTTGTGAGAAGTCTCTAAGGCCGCCCTTCCCTCTGTAGTATTGTAATCCCAAGGGGGGGTCCGCCTGGGGTAAGAGACCTCAATTGCAGCGTCAGTATTATTTGCTGCCTTGAGCTGTTCCCTGGCACAGGCATTTACCTTGCGGACCTCCTCAGTGGTCAGAATTGTGTCCAAAAGCTGACTTACATCATCATAGGTAGGCATATAGGTTTTGAACACACCTTCAAAAAGTCTAATTATTTTTGCAGGATTTTCCTCAAAAGAAGGATTTTGATTTTTCCAATTGCAAATATCGGAGCTTGTAAAAGGGACATGCTGAATGGTAAAGGTCCTTGGGGGTCTAACGCCCTGACCATTTGGCTGTTCCAAAGGATCATACACTTGCCGGAGAGGGGCCACCACAGTGGGTTTGGACAAAGCCTTAGATTTAAGTGTCTCTACAGGTTTTGTTGCCCTGTCCCACGCTGTTCTCAAAACCTTTTGCTTTTTTCTCCAATTCTCATCCTGGCACTGGGCTGCTTCTAGAACCCAGGGGGCCACATCCAGTTCTGTTTTAAACGGTTCTACATACTGGAACACTCTGTCAGACTGCTTACTAGTCCATCTTATCTCTTTATCTTGAGTTTTTCTGAAGTCATCATCATCATCATCATCATCATCATCACCTTTCTCTTCACCTTCCTCGCTTACATCACATGGGGGTTGGGGAGGGGCAGAGGGGGGAATCTTCTCATTTGGGTCCTCAGTCTGGGCTTTGGGCAGAGAAGCAGCCCTATTTGCTCCCAGATTTGGTTGTCTTCGCACAGTTGCTGCATATGGTGTGTGTGTGGGGGGTAATTATCTCCTCTTCCAGGACTGGCAAAACTGGTGGCTTCTTAACTTGTAATTGTACTGAACACAGTTGGACTTGGGCAGTCACAATTCTATTTTTCCGAAGCCATGAGGGATTTTGATCCACATTGGCTTTCCAGATAGAAATATAGGGACTCTGATCTGTGTGGGCCTTGAAAATGTTACTCCATAAAATGTTGACCAAGTTTGGATCAAAGGATCCTCCAGGAGCCCATTCTGGTAAATACGAAGGCCAGTCAAGTTCACATAAATGTTGGAGTCTGCTTTTTTTGAGTTTACATCCCCACTCTTCTGCTTTCGTGGCACTTTTCCAGTTTTCCAGAAAGCTCTGTAGTGGTGTCTCAAGAATTGTTTTACTGCTTTTATTTCCCATGACTCTGGGATCCTGGGGACACTGGGACACTCAGCCCTCCTAACGTTATTTTTTCCCCCCACTCAGTCACAGGCCAGACGTTGCTTTCAACGTCTCACACACTCAAAACATTCACTGGAGTGTCCCCACACGCACATTCAGAAAAAAAACAACAACAACAACTCCATGCACCTCCCTCAATCCCCTTTTTTACCAAAAACCACAACCGGCAGCGCTTCACGACTTCGACCGGGGCCCAAGAGACCTTTGTTTTCTGCTTATTCTGGGCACAAAACCAACAACCAACCACAACCGGCAGCGCTTAAACTTCGACCGGGGCCCAGCAGTACCCTTTACTGCTTTTTCTGGGCGACACCAAAACCAGTGGCGCTTCTTCTACCCTGCTGGCGGAGTTGATCAAACTCTCTTTGCTCCCACCTATCCCTGTGGAGCTTGCTCCCACCTATACCCTGTGGAGCCTACCTTGTTCCTCGAGGTACCTTCTTTCTGCACGGCCCATTGCTCTTTCTCTCCGTCACTTGTCGCGTGTCCACTCAGGAACGGGTGGCCAGTCCCTCCCACGAAGTTGGCAGGATGCGCGCTGGAACTGTTGACCCAGGATCCCGAGCTGCTCGCATTGCAGTGACGCCCTGGACCTTTTTGTCCCTCGATCTCGGGGAACGTGCTTTTTCCCGGCCGATGCACCAGAAATATGTAGCCTTTTTAATCCATGGGTAGGAATAATTGTTGCACCCGAGCAGAGACAAAAGGAGCCAAACGACACCAAGGGGTTAATCCAGAGAAAGAGCGTTTTATTCTGCCATGGGGGGGGGGGCAGAGGCACCTGTGTGATTCAGTTCACAAAAGACAGGCCGCGCCGAAAACATTTTACAAGCAGGTTTTATCCTTTTTTCAAACCCCATTTTCTCTCCCCCTTCACGGATTCTTACATAGAAATGTTGCTTTTCGTTCTCTGGCTCTGTTCCCGGAAGTATGTTGCAAGTCAATGTACCAGGACAAGGTTATCTTGGATCTGGGAAGCGAAAAGCTTTTCTGTTCTCAGCTCTGGGTTTGTTACAGCGTTTTTGTTACAGAGAGGACTGCTTAGCTCATGCTTTTTGTCTTAGAGGAAAATGCAGTTTTTAAAATGCGTACTCCGAGGCCTGGCTGGGGGGGGGGGAATTCACAAACAGTTTTTAGGGGTAACCCTAACTGTACCCCTTCAATATCATTTTTTTAAAAAACAACAAAATTCCGCTGCCATGATTCCAGTTTCTTAAATTTGGTTTGCTTAGGGAATATCTATCCCTTTTGATCTTGCAGAGCTTTGAAGTAGCCTCAGAAGCTGCCTTCTGCTGAGACCGACCAAGGGCTCCCTCTAACCCTGTATAGTCCACACTGACTGGCAGCAGCTCCCCCCAGTTTCAGGCAGGGGTCTCATCCAGCCCTTGCGGGAGATGCCAGGGGCTGACCCTGGGACATTCTGCATGCCAAGCAGATGCTCTTGGTTCCCCATATTTCACTAGCCTTTCAACGTTATTCTGTTAGCAACCGTGGAGATTCCACCTGCCTCTTTCCAAAGGAGAAAACTCACCTGTTTAAAGGATTTGAGGTGATGCATCATTTGTATACTTTTTATGAGTTCTGTGTTTTCAATATCCCTGAGATCTCTCTCTTGGTGAAGGGTGGTATATCAATTCAATTAACAACAACAACAATTATTATTTATTCATTCATTTATACCCCGCCCATCTGGCTGGGTTTCCCAAGCCACTCTGGGAGGCTTCCAACAAAATATTAATACAATACACCATCAAATATTAAAAGCTTCCTAAGCATAACAACCATCCATTTTTAGTCCACTGAATTAGAAATTCAGCATTTCTGGGAGGGGAAATGGCATACTATTGAGTGTTTGACTAGCAACATGCTTTAGAAAGGCTTGGTTATTCATGATGAGAATAGGATTTATTTATTATGAACTTCGCTTGGTTCCTCCTTGGTGGCCAGCGCCATTATTTCAGCAGGGCTAGAACTCAGGACCGGCTGCCTTGAGGGACATCTAAGAGCTGTTGGGCAGGGAAAGGTCTCCCTTGGGAGGTGGTGGACTCTCCTTCCTTGGAGGTTTCTAAGCAGAGATCGGAGGGCCATCTGCCATGGATGCTTTAGCTGAGATCCCTGGGGGTTGGACTAGATGACCCTGGGATCCCCTCCCATCTCTCCACTCCTGAATTCTAGGAGGAGCTTCCTTGCCTCCTGCAAAGCCCTTTTCCCTGCAAGCTCTTCCTCTGGGTTCCCGCCAAGGGAGGGAGATGCTCAGAGCCCAAACAAGAGCCAAAATCCCCCCCAAATAGGCGGAGCCAGGCGGAAGCTGCCCCCTTAGAGCCATTCAAAAGAACAGAAATTAATAGAAATCAGAGTTCTGCCCTGGCTAAGCGAGTGCGCAATGCGGGGGGGGGGGGGCTGAGCTGGGGGACTCGGCATTGCAAGGGTTAAAGGGAACCGAGCTGCCTTCCTAGAGAGGACAGGAAGTGGGGGGGCAGGTCCTCCAGAGCCAAGGCCCCTCCCTCCCCAGTCCTTTCCTGCCTGGCTGTCCCTCCTGGGATCTGGTGAGTCTCCTCTCTCTCTGGGATCTGGTGAGTCTCCTCTCTCTCTGGGATCTGGTGAGTCTCCTCTCTCTCTGGGATCTGGTGAGTCTCCTCTCTGGGATCTGGTGGGGGTCCCAGGGCTGCAGCAGGGGAGGGGGCTGGGGGGACCCCAAGTCAGGGAGGAGAGGGTCCTGCCAGGGAGGGGCCAGGTCTGCCACGCTCTCCTTCCTGCAGAGCAGAGGATCCCAAACTCATTTGGCCCTTCGCCCCCCCTCCAGAAAAAAATGTCTCCCAGGAAATCTCCCTTCTTTAAACAAAGGAGTCCCTGGGACTGTGTGACGTCGCTCAGCGTCATTGCAGAACAGAGGAAACATCTGCAAATGGTTTTCGAAAGCTGGACAAGGAGGTGGAGGAAGGAAGAAAAGTTGGGAAGGAGAGGCCAGGAATAAGGAGAGGGATCCCAGCCCAGAGTCTGGCTGCTGCATTGGGGACCAGTTTCCCAGTGTCTCCCAGGGCAGCTCCCCACGGAGGCCACTGCAGCAATCCCTCGCACCCAGAGCAGGGCATCCCAGGACCACATCCTCTCTCTCCCAAAGGGATTGTTGCTGGCAAAGCAGCCGGAAATGGGCGCTGCTACTCCCTGAGCCTCCAGGGACCTGGGCATCAATGGCTGTGCGTGTGTTAAGCCATCTAAGAGAATAATAATAATAAATTAGCTGCCTAAATTCCAAAGGAGATGTATTTGGCCCCACCCACTTGGCCCTCAGGGGGTTGTCCAGATACATTCCTGGCCCTCAGAGCAAAAGAAAAGGGACCCCACCCCAGGAGTCTGTCTCGAGAGCGGCAGAGAGTCCAAGTGCAAGAAAAGGAGACAGAAGTAGGGGGGAAATGTGCCCTGAAGTGGGGGTGGGGGGAGAACAACTCCTGAGGACCCCCAGATGAGGACCCCCCACTAGAGCCAAGCATCCATTTTTCAAATGATTGCCTTGTCAGTCAGTTCTGACTTCATGCATTGACTGGAAGGCAGGAGCAACCAGGCTGACTCATCTCCCAGAAATCCCTTCATTTCCTCCACATTTTGCATTGCAATCTTCCTTCTAGGAGAGCTAGAGGAGTCTTCTTCTGCTTCTGCTTCTGCTTCTCCTCCTCCTCACCCTCCTCCTCCTCCTCTGTCTTTTCAAAAAGGGTTGCGGTCCAGTCTAGCCCTGGTTCCTAGCAAGACTCATCCATGCTCTTTTAGAGAAGCATTTTCTTCTCCTGACCTACAAATTCTGTAACAGAACAATGTATTTGCTTTGTAGGATTTCCAGGACTTCTCATTAAGACGAAGATCAAAGGGTTCCTTCTGATCTCTTAGAAGTTTCCTGAGACCACAGATGGATGATCGAGATTCAGCTGGCCCCGAAGCAGGAAGAGGCCATGCCAACCAAACTGGGAGCAGTGGGGGATTCTGGGAAAACGCTGTGCTGAAGATCCTGGGTGAGGAGGACACCCTCTGCTCAGAGGTGCAGATCCGGCAGTTCAGTTGGTTCTGCTACCTGCAAGCCAAAGGACCCCGAGAGGTTTGCAGCCAACTCCACCACTTTTGCCACCAGTGGCTGAAGCCAGAAAGGCACACGAAAGCTGAGATGCTGGACCTGGTGATCTTGGAGCAGTTCCTGGCTGTCCTTCCTCCGGAGATGGAGAGCTGGGTGAGGGACTGTGGAGCAGAGACCAGTTCCCAGGCGGTGGCCCTGGCCGAAGGTTTCCTCCTGAGTCAGGCAGAGGAGAGGAAGCAGGCAGAGAGAAAGCAGGTGAGGGAGACTTTCCTCTGGATACTACCTTGACCAGAGCCAGGGCCTTTTCGGATGTGGCTCCGTCCTGGTGGAACGCTCTCTCACAAGAGACCAGGGCACTGTGGGATTTGACATCTTTCCTCAGAGCATGCAAGACAGAGCTGTTCCGCCAGGCCTTTCTTCAGGGTTCAGTCTGATTCTTTTCTTTCAGTACAAGAATAAGCACTAAAGAGGCTTCCTAGCCCGCTCACACCTACTTTATAAGACCAGTGGTAACAGTAGTTGGCCCTAGCGAATACTAACCACTCTCAATTTTACCAGTGGTCTGTCCAGATTTTAATTTGTTTTGAACTAATTTTAAGAATTATTTTAATTAATCAATTGCCTGTCCTTATGGTCTTTGTGTACTGTGTTAGATTTACGATGTTAGCCGCCAAAAGATCGGCTCCGGCCAGGGAGGGTGGGGTACAAATAAAAAATTATTATTATTATTATTAGGGGCTCCAAAGAGGATGGAGAACATCCCATAATGCTCTGCTGATGGCCCATCCTTTTTCTGGGAAGGCATCCATGGAATGAGATCTCACACCCTTAAAGATTTTTACTTTTCCATTTTCTTTCTGCTATTTCTTGTCCTTCATTTTCTGTTTTGAATCCTTGTTGCTCTTTCAGGAAAAGGATCGTTTTGAGGAAATGGACATGGATTCCTGTGAGGCAGAGAGGCCTCCGTTGGACACCAGAGAGAGGCCACTGGGTAAGGAGGAAGGTGGTTTTTCTCTGTTTGGAGGCATTCGGAACCAAGGGTCCAGAGGAGGGGAGATATATTTTTGCATAACTAACATATGAAATGGGCACAAATGTCCAAATGCACTCAGCAGGTAAGGCTTTCTGAAAGGCCCATCTGTAGTTAGAGATGCCCTGTTTCACCTGTGAGAGACATGGGCACGCCTGGCATCCTGCTTACCTGTTTTCTCTTTCAGGAGACAGAATGATGCCGGCAAGACCACCTGATCCATCTTTTCATGGGGGCAGAAGGGAAGCAGCGGCTGTGGAACCAGATCAGGTCAGGGGAAGCTGCCTTGTGGGGACAGAGGCCGAGGGATGGAGCAATGTCATGGACTGGTTGGGCACAGAGGAATGGTGGGAGGAAGCAGCTGGGGAACCAGGAAGGGGAAATGTCTCAGCCCAAGGAGTGGAGGTGGAGGAAGGATGAGCAGTGAAAGGGAGAAGAGGGAGAAGTCTGGGAAGAGGAGGTGTCAGAAGCTGAAGGGATAACAGGGCTTAGGGATAACAGGGCTTAGAGAGGAGGGGACTTGGAAAGCTGTGGGGAGCTAGGGGCCTTCTCTTTTGGCAGCTGATTTCATGGAGGAAGACCCTGTCATGGAATTCTACTCAGTATTGATCCAGGCAGAACTCCAATGTATAGTTACCAGAGTGAAAATGTAAAGACGTTGCAGGATTCCCCAAAATATTTTTTTTTTAATTAATATTTATTAAGTTTTCAAAGAATAACAACAAAAATTTCCAAAAAAATTTGAAAATACAAAAAACAAAAATGATAAAGAAATAAAAAAGAAAAAACCCAACCATAAAGAAAAAAAAGAAAAGAAAAACAAAAGTATAAAATCATTTACGATCTCTGTTAACTTCCTTTCTAGACTTCCTCCTCCTCCCCTCTCTTGTTTCTTAATTTTTAATTTTTACAGCAAATCCTTTCTGTTTTTTCATAACAATCTATCATTACATTTCCTTATTCTATTTTCCCTCTTGTCATATAAAAACTTTAAAACTCAAAGCTTATATTCAGTATTTACCAAATTCTTACATCATTACCTTTTTGCAAATCATTTACCAATCATTACTTAAGCCATATAGTTTCATTCAACATCTTTCAAACATTTATGAACGTTCCCAATATTGAAAAATAGAAAAATAAAATAAAATAATAAGTCAGACACAATCCAGTCAACTTCCAGCGCCCCTCCCCTGGACCCGGGATTGTCAGTCCTTTTAACCTCAATAGTCCGGCTCCTTAACCTGGTTGTCTCGTGTCCGAGGCCCTCAAATCTCTTTCTTGCCCCTTTCGCAGCTCTTCTTGATGTTTCCCTTTCAGTCGTGGGTACTCCAGCAGAAAGATACTTTTGACCCTTTGCAGCAAGTCCATCCCATGCCCATTGTCCAAGCCAGACAGCAGATAATACCACTTCAAGTTTCCTTGAAACTTGGAGGCTCCGACTACTCCAATCCTCTGATGGCCCATCACCAGACTCGGAAAGTCCAGATAACCATATAAAGGGGGGTCAATCCATCCCCCATTTCCAAATCTAACCACATTTCATCTTTCCGAATCTGATTTATCCCAAGTTCATTTATCAAGTTCAAAGGCTGATCCTGCCGGTCCAAAGGTCCCTCCATCTCTGAAGCCTCCATCACTACAGCAGGTTCATATACTTGTAGATATTTTAACTGAGTTCCATTTACTTGCTGCTGTGCTCTGGTAACTTCCGTCATCAAGGTCGTCTCCTGACGCATCTGGTCCAGCTGGGCACTTAGTTTTGAAAAACCTTCCAGGAACATTTGTTCAAGCCTTTGTACAAGCATTGTCCTTCAAGGTCAAAGAAAATTCTTTCCCACGATTATAGTCCTTCACTTTTAAGCTCTCTGCGTTGCAGTTTCACTAAATCCCACTAGAGGGAAAACCTTTTTTTTCTTTTTTTCTTTTTTATAAAGGAGAAAAACATCAGCAACAGTCTTCCTTTTCCAGATACACTTTATCCAAAGTTCCCCCTTCAAAATTCAAGAGGCAACAGTAGAGTCACAATGTTACCCTTCTTTTAACTATCTGTCGAGCTGGACAAGCTTCAAAACGTCAGTTCTGACAGCCCGCTCCTGGTTCAGGGCGGTGGAAAATTACTTTGTTTTAAACTCACTTCCGCAGGGTTAAAAGTCCAAAACAACCCCCTTCTTCTCCTGCAGTCAAAGGGGGTTCAGAAATCTTAGATGTTGAATTCTAGTTCTCTCAGAATTTAATTTTCAAGCTTTAGTATATTTTGTCTTTGCTTTCTTCACGTAACAAAAGAACGGAAGGCTGACTTCCTGTTTAGACCTTTCCGTTCCAAGTCCCAATTAAATTCAATTTCAAGTCCAATTTATTTATTTATTCACCAGTCTTAAAAGTAATTCAGCTCTTCCAAGATCAGGTACTCACGGATAGATGTTTTAGATGCCAAATTGTCCCAGGAAAAGGCAGCGCTCTCCGGAAACGGCAGTGCGGCTTTGCTGCACGAAAGAAGCAGTCGACTCACAGCACCACGCACCTCCCACTCCGGAGCCCGTTACCGGGCTCCTGTACAAGGGAGAGAGCGCTCACGGTGCCCGCTGAGTCCCACGTCCACAGGCTTCGTCCGCCTGTGGGTTTTAAGGGTCCCCGCTGCGCCGTAGCGGTAGGACCCAAGCTTCCGTGCAGCGGGTTCCCTTCAACTTGAAGGGAATTCCGCCATTTTCCGGAGGCGCCACCCCGGAAGTCTCAGGATTCCCCAAAATAGACCAGAGGCAATTGTATCATAGAATCATAGAATCATAGAGTTGGAAGAGACCACAAGGGCCATCGAGTCCAACCCCTGCCAAGCAGGAAACACCATCAGAGCACTCCTGACATATGGTTGTCAAGCCTCTGCTTAAAGACCTCCAAAGAAGGAGACTCCACCACACTCCTTGGCAGCAAATTCCACTGTTGAACAGCTCTTACTGTCAGGAAGTTCTTCCTAATGTTTAGGTGGAATCTTCTTTCTTGTAGTTTGGATCGATTGCTCCGTGTCCGCTTCTCTGGAGCAGCAGAAAACAACCTTTCTCCCTCCTCTATGTGACATCCTTTTATATATTTGAACATGGCTATCATATCACCCCTTAACATCCTCTTCTCCAGGCTAAACATGCCCAGCTCCCTTAGCCGTTCCTCATAAGGCATCGTTTCCAGGCTTTTGGCCATTTTGGTTGCCCTCCTCTGGACACGTTCCAGTTTGTCAGTGTCCTTCTTGAACTGGGGTGCCCAGAACTGGACACAGTACTCCAGGTGAGGTCTGACCAGAGCAGAATACAGTGGCACTATTACTTCCCTTGATCTAGATGCTATACTCCTATTGATGCAGCCCAGAATTGCATTGGCTTTTTAGCTGCCGCGTCACACTGTTGGCTCATGTCAAGTTTGTGGTCAACCAAGACTCCTAGATCCTTTTCACATGTACTGCTCTCAAGCCAGGTGTCCCCCATCTTGTATTTGTGCCTCTCATTTTTTTGCCCAAGTGCAATACTTTACATTTCTCCCTGTTAAAGTTCATCTTGTTTGTTTTGGCCCAGTTCTCTAATCTGTCAAGGTCGTTTTGAAGTGTGATCCTGTCCTCTGGGGTGTTAGCCACCCCTCCCAGTTTGGTGTCATCTGCAAATTTGATCAGGATGCCCTTGAGTCCATCATCCAAGTCGTTGATAAAGATGTTGAATAAGACTGGGCCCAAGACAGAACCCTGTGGCACCCCACTAGTCACTCTTCTCCAGGATGAAGAGGAACCATTGATGAGCACCCTTTGGGTTCGGTCAGTCAGCCAGTTACAAATCCACTGAGTGGTAGCATAGTCAAGACCGCATTTTACCAGCTTCTTTACAAGAATATCATGGGGCACCTTGTCAAATGCCTTGCTGAAATCAAGGTAGGCTACATCCACTGCGTTCCCTTCATCTACCAGGCTTGTAATTCTGTCAAAAAACGAGATCAGGTTAGTCTGACATGACTTATTTTTCAGAAATCCATGCTGACTGTTTGCTTAATGATCTGCTCCAGAATCTTCCCTGGTATTGATGTCAGAATGACTGGGCGGTAATTATTTGGGTCCTCTCTTTTCCCCTTTTTGAAAATAGGGACAACATTTGCCCTCCTCCAGTCTGCCGGGACTTCGCCTGTTCTCCAGGAATTCTCAAAGATGACTGCCAGTGGTTCTGAGATCACATCTGCCAGTTCTTTTAATACTCTTGGATGCAGTTCATCTGGCCCTGGAGACTTGAATACATCTAAACTAGCCAAGTATTCTTGTACTATCTCCTTAGTTATTCTGGGCTGTGTTTCCTCTGCTGAATCATTTGCTCCAAATTCTTCAGGTCGGGCATTGTTTTCTTTATCGGAGAAGACTGAGGCAAAGAAGGCATTGAGGAGTTCAGCCCTTTCTGTGTCCCCTGTTTGCATTTCACCATCTTCTCCTCTGAGTGACCCCACTGTTTCTTTGTTCTTCCTTTTGCTACGAACATACCCATAAAAGCCTTTTTTGTTGCTTTTAACCTCTCTAGCAAGCCTGAGTTCATTCTGTGCTTTAGCTTTTCTGCCTTTGTGTCTACACGTGCTGGCTATTTGTTTGAATTCCTCTTTGGTGGTTTCCCCCCTTTTCAATTTTTTGTACACATCCTTTTTAATCTTAACTCAGTTAAAAGTTCTTTAGATAGCCACCCTGGCTTCTTTAGGCACCTTCCATGTTACCGTCTCATTGGTATTGCCTGAAGTTGTGCTTTTACTATCTCCCTCTTAACAAACTCCCAGCCATCATGAACTCCCTTTCCTTTTAGTATTACTGTCCATGGGATCTCACCCAGCATTTCATCCAGCAGAGCTTTACTGCTAATGAAGACAAATGAGCATAGTGGTCCCACATCCAAAATGTTCAGGATTGGCCCTGTCCATAAGAAATCCAGTTGCAGCAGACTTAACCTAAACTTACCGCAACTTATAATAAGTTTAAACCTTAAGACTCAGCATACTATGTACAGAACACCAGAAGGAAGAGAGATAGAACGAGAAATTGAAACCCGGGCTCCTTCTGGCCTCTTCTTATAGTCAGCATGACCTTGACAGAAGAGATGACAGAACCACTTTAACCCAGCTGTACTCAGCTTCTCTGAAGGAATAACCCAAACATTACAAACCTTTTGTTTTTTTTTTTACGCAGAGAAGCTTCCGGAACCCTCTTGAACTAATTAGAATAGCAAAGAACTCTACATATCAGATCAATACTTTCTGCACTAAGAAATGCAGACTGACAATCCCCCCATTTATTAAGTGCAGGAAGTATTGATATGCAAAACACCTCTGGAAAAACATTGCATGTACACTTTCCTTCGACAAGAATAAATCCTAGCCTTTGGTTGGTAGACCTGCAGTTCACCAGCAGACGACACAGTCTGACCAGAAGCTTCTGTGAGCAGCAGAACAACATCCTGACTCCGAAAACTAAATGTTGTCCCTCACATTAGAAAACAAAAGGCTACCTATGAAACCTGACACAGTTAAGGAAAAAACACAACTCACTCATCAAAACAGCTATCTTATAAACCTTATCTTATCTTACTAATAGTATATAAACTCCACTCAAACATATAAACCAAGACCTGAAAACCTCGCTTTATAGCAAATCTCTCCAACAGAATATTCAACAGAGCACTTCTTTACCAGACCACATCAACAAACTTTGCCCTATATCATCTCACTTTTTAAATCTCTCCACACTAAAGAAACTTCCACCTAGACAACTAGTCCATTAATTGATTGACAGTGCAAACTGACAGACCCTCAGGGAATGAGCTGCTCTTCTCATTCAGCCTGAAACTCAGACAAGATTGTGAATATTGTGTTCTCGCTGATAAAGAGTTCACTCCAGCTGTGAACTATGGGATTTCCTGCCCATATAACTCTGTGACACCAGCCTTCTGAATGTCGCCTGTAGGATTCATCTGTAGTTGCAGTTTTCATGGAATCCTAGAGTTGAAAGGGACCCCAAGGGTCATCAAGTCCCATCCCCTGCATTGCAGGAGTCTCAGCTAGATCACCCAATACAGATGGCCATCCAAACTAGGCTTCTTGTATTTCTATATTCATCACTGAGTGCTAAAATAGGCTTCTAAGCCGTGGACAGACGAGAACAAATAGTGTCCAGGATTCACCTAGCCAGCCCCATCTGCTGCAAAACGGGGCTGCCCCCATCCTGTGAGGAGAACCTGAGCTCACAGGGTTAAACAGCTCAGTGTATGCACCCAGCCTTCTGTGGGGCGGAGGGATCCTGCATCACATCCAGAATCTCTTTTTCTTTGTTCTATTCTGCTTTGGCTTTTGTACGGAACAGTCATGAGTTACGATCTGTTTGATACTGGATAATTTACTGCTGTAAAAGAAAGACTTTTAGCTTAGGAAAAGCTGCATGGACTCTTGATTTATGCACACTAACGACACGCACAGAAGACAGAAGGCTAAGGGCTTTGACCACTGTGTTTTTACTCTGCTACGCTCAGAAGTCCGGGAAAGCCGACTGCGCAACAGAAGCTTGCATGACCTTTCCCCCTGAGCAATAAATATCAGAGGTTATGGACGCAGAGTTACGCTGTAAAGACAAGCCGAGCTCTCATGTCTGAGCTGTGCTGTGTGCTGAAGAGCTGCAGAGAAGCACAGCTCTGAGATCCTGCCTGCTGCTTTGCTGAGAGCAGAGGCAGTAGAGTTCGCTGGGTGAAGCTGCGGCGAAGCTGTGTGCTGAAGCAGGCTGGCAAGGAGGAAGCTGGAGGCCTCTCCTTGGAAGACAGCTGGCACGCGTGAGTACTGAGCCCTGGGGCAGGAGATGGCAGAGCTTCAATAAACTTTTAACGTCCCCTTTGAGTGGCTCAACGGCCAGAACTGGGAAGTCTGTTCTAGAAGAGCAAGTGGATGGCTAATGGCCACAGGGCTCTGGCATTGCATACAAGCCCCATCGGCCCAGGCTGCTGCTGGAGCTGCTGCAGCAGACGTGGAGGCTGCTCTGCAGAGAGCGCAGCAGGTGCTGTGTATGCTGAGGGCAAGTGTGGACGCTTTGCTGTTGCCCCACCTTGAGGGTCTCAAGATGGCTGAGGCTGCTTGGCAGGCGCTGGAGAGGGTTTGTGTAACCACAGCAGGAGCCGAGGGCCATGAGGGAGTTGAGGGCCCAGTGGGAGCTGAAGGCCACGTTACTGAAACCACAGTTGGGTGCTTTGTCTCTGGGAGGCCATGTGATGAAGAGGGCCATAGACAGAGAGCTGAGGGGCGAGCAGGCCCAGGCTGTGCACCCAAAGGTGGGGGTGCAGGGAACACACGTTTATGCGATGAAGAGGCTCGTAGACAGAGAGCCAGGGTTTGAGCTGCAGGCCCAGGCTGTCCTGCACCCAAAGGTGGGGGCTTTTGCTTCGAGATGCTGCCACAGATGCAGGTCCCCCTCCCATCTCGTGAGACACTGCCCTGTAGAAGCTCCAGAAGGAACCAAGGTCATCTCCCATAGCAACCAACAGATAAGAGCCACCACATCTGCGTCGGCAAAGCGTGGGAAGCAGAAAACAAAGGGAACTGGCAGGGATGGCTCTGAACAAAGGCACCTAGCAGCTTCCATGGCAATAGTAAAGAGCTGTGAACAGGGTGCTGTGCTGACCTTTGTAATCGATTCTGGTGCCTCCCACCACCTTGTGCCATCTAGTGGTCTTTGGCAGAACTGCACCTCTGTCAAATCTGGGAAATCTGTCTTGCAGATGGAACCAGACATCCTCTGACACAATCTGGCTCATTGTTTTGCTCTTTCTTACAGGAGTTGATAGAGGCGTTTGTAGTCCCCGGATTGTCCTGCTGTCTGTTATCCATTGCTGATGGTTACCGAGTCTGTTTTGAGAATAACATGTGTTTCATTTCCAGGGATGGACAACACCTGGTCAGTGTGGAATATAAAGATAGGCTGTTTGTGCTAGAAACTTCTCTTGCAGGTCCAGGTACCACTGAGGCAGCTCAAGCACAATGTGCCAACATTCCAGTCCATGATGCGTGCCATCATCTTTGGCACCAGAGTATGGGTCACATGTCCTGGGGTTATGTGAAGAAGATCCCAGAGTTCATGTGCTCAATTTCTTGGTTGCAGGGTGTGTAAGCAGGCGAAGGTGAAAACGTGCTCCTACCCAAGGTCTGAAAGAGTGACCAGCAGTCCTTTTGAGGTGGTGCATGCAGATTTGTGTGGCCCTATGCCAGTAGCCAGTCTGGGCAGGGCCAAATATGCTCTCACTCTGACAGATGATTTTTCTAGAAATGGGTGGGCCTTCATAATCAAACACAAGAGTGAGGCTGCGCCACTGATCAGAGACTGGATTGCAGCAGTGGAACTGTTTCTTTCGCCAGAAGGGAATACATCACAGGTTGACGGTTCCACACAGAGCCCAACAGAATGGCGTTGCAGAACTTAGGAACAGAACGCTGCAGGACATATCCGCAGCTTTGCTGTCTGATACTGGGCTTCCCCAGCACTTTTGGGCCGAAGCCTGGAAAAATTCTAATTTCACGTTGAACAGGTCATTCAACTCTGTTGTAGGGGACACGCCCTATTTTCTGCTGCATGGCAAGAAGCCCAAGGTGCATTTCTTCCATGTATTTGGCTGCGATGCCTGGATCCTTGTGCCAAAGGCCAAGCACAGAAAGGGTGGCCCTAGGTCCCAAAAGATGATTTTCTGTGGGTATGAGCCAGGGACCAAGGGGTGGAGATTTGCCTATCCAACAGGCAATCAGTCCAGGATTCTGCTCAGCAGCAGTGCTGAGTTCTGTGAGTAGAATGGATGGACATGCATACATGGGAACCCTGATGTTCTTTCAGAGAGTCTGCTTGACTCTGCTGATGAGGAAGAGGTAGAGGTTGAACCTGCTGCTGAGGCACAGAGTCCTGACCCAGAGCAGGAAGAGGAAGAACTTCTCCTAAAGCTGTGAAGTTTGAACAGAGAAGTGCTCCTTCCTCACCCACAGGTTCAGCTGAGAAGTCTAAACGGCGCAGTAAGTCAGAGGGGGAGCTCTCGGAGGCCAAGGACGTTCTAGCTGGTCCTAGTGGGTCTGAGGGGGTACCTGAAACTGGGTTGAGACGTTCAGCTCGCACAACAAAAGGTAAACCTCCTGACAGGTTTGCAGTCACAAGTGCGTGGGTTGGCATGGCACAGTGTGAACCCGAGAGTTTTGAGGATGTTCAGAAACTGCCTCAGGAAGAAGCCAGGAAATGGCATGAGGCAATGCAGAAGGAGATGAGCTCAATGGAGTCTCTAGGTGTGTTCTCCCTCAGAACGTTGCCAGTGGGCAAACAGGCCGTGAGCAGCCACTGGGTTTACCGTCTTAAACCCACAGCAACAGGCTGGGCCAGTAGCCAGAGGGTTCACACAGCAAAAGGGGCTGCATTATACTGAGGTATATGCTCCCACTTCCAGAAGTGAAACTCTGCACATGCTCTTAGCCATTGCTGCACAAAGAGGTTTTCAGGTGCATTACTTTGATGTGGATGTGGCCTATTTGAACTCAGAGCTCCAGGAGGATCTGTACATGCTTCCTCCTCCAGCGTTTGAGGGCAATGAGCCGAATACTGTATGGAAGCTTCACAAGTCCATTTATGGCTTAAAGCAATCGGCCAGAAATTGAAACTTGTACCTGAATGAAGCCTTAGAGAAGCTAGGTTTCAGGAAGAGTCTTGCTGACAGCTGCCTGTACCTTAAAGGGTCAGGAGTCACAGGAAATGTTGTTGATCTTTGTTGATGACATCATTCACATCTCAGGGGCAAACAAACAGGTGCAGAAGTTTGCCAAAGAGCTTGGAAAACGGTTTCAGCTCAAGAACCTGGGTGCAGTAAGGATCTACTTAGGTGTTCAGATAGACAGGACTGAAGATGGAAGCTTCTTGCTCAGTCAGAAAGGCAAGATTGAGCAGTTGATTGAGAAGTTCAGAATGTCTGATTGTGCAGGGGTTAGGGCACCTATGGAGACAAGCTACGTGAAAGACAGTCGGCTAGCAGAACGCGTTGAGTGCGAGAACGCTGAGCTCTTCCAGTCCGCTCTGGGTAGTCTGTTGTATCTGTCCCAATGGAGCAGGCCGGACATTGCTTTTGCTACCAATCTGCTCAGTATGGAAGCATCAAAGCCCAGTGTAAATGCCTGGCATGGTATCAAGCGGGTGCTGCGTTACCTGTAGGCTACCAAGGGCTTCAGTCTCAAGCTGTCAGCTGCAGGTGAGACGGCGCTTACTTGCTGGGCAGATAGCGACGGGGCGAATCTGGATGACAGGAAGTCCGTATCTGGGATGGTAATAAAGTTTGGGGAATCTCTAGTTGGGTGTAAGTCCCAGAAGCAAAGTCTCATTGCGCTGTCCTCTACTGAGGCTGAGTTCATTGCACTGTCAGAATTGTGCAGGGAACTGGAGTTCTATAGATGCCTGGTGCAAGAGATCTATGGGGATTGTTGCCTGCCCATCACTGTTTGGGAAGACAATCAACCCTGTCTAAAGTTGGCAGAATCTGGGCAGTTTAAGGCCAGAACCAAGCTCTAGACATACGTTTCCAGAATGCGTGTCAAAGTGTCAATCCTATTGAAAGCAATCCTATCGAAACAACACAGCAATTAAGAGGAAGGAAAGAACAGAGCATTGTGTAGCAGATCATATTTCTGCTGTCTCAGAGGAGGACATTTCCCTTTTTCTTTTAGGGTCCAGTCTGCTTTGAAGATGTTGCTGTTCGTTTCACGGAAGAGGAGTGGGCGTTGCTGGATCCTGACCAGAGAGCTCTGCATAAGGACGTCATGGAGGAGAATTGTGGGATCGTGGCCTCTCTTGGTAAGGCTCCCTGTGGGATCGTCCTATCTGCCTGGAAATTCAAAAAACACCTCTGTGTGACAAACCTCATACATTTCCACAGAGCTCAACAGCGCCCAATACAACACCTGGGAACCTAACACTCCCACAATAAACCTTGAACAACAAATTGCAGTTTTTTCTGTGAACCATCTTCCTCCAGTTCTGCCTTTTTATACCATGGTTGGGCTTGTCTGAACTGCCCAGGCATCTTAAATGTCAGCTTCAGTGTTGGTATCTGAAGAAGTGTGCATGCACACGAAAGCTCATACTAATAACAAACTCAGTTGGTCTCTAAGGTGCTACTGGAAGGAATTTTTTTTATTTAGCTTCAGAGTTGTGCGGAAAGATAAGTAGCTTCTGTCAAGTTTTCTGTTTTTGTTTTTGCTGCTGTCAGTCTTGGGTTGACCAGAGAGACGACTGACATTGGAGATGGAGGGGATGCCATGACTGGGCCAAACAAAATCCATCCCAGAGAAGAGCCAGGCTTATTGAATCTCAGGTAGTAGTAGCAATAATAATAATAATAATAATAATAATAATAATAATAATAATTTTTATTTTTACTCTGCCCATCTGGCTGGGTTGTCCCAGCTGCTCTGGGCAGCTTCCAACACTTATATAAACCAGAAACATTAATCATAACAATCTGACCCCATATAAAAAGTACATTAACTTTAAAATGAACAACTTACACTAGTGGACAAAATTGTGGAAAGCTTTTGAAAAAAGTGTATTTCAGAGGTTTGATACCTCATAACACCACTTTTTTGGGAGTAATAGCATAAAATTATATATCAATAGAAAGATAATTTAATGAAGAATGTAATGATTTTCTTCTGTCAAGCAGGCACAGTCTCTCCATTCTTCGATCATCACTTGCTGTTGTGCACCTTTTCCTGCCTTTACCAGTCTGATTTTGGAGTGACTGAGTCTCTTATACCTCTTCAAAAATATAGACCAGCTTTGGTTAAGTTTTCCCCAATCTTTCTTCTCATTTCTTCATACCTGTAGCCTTGTTCACTTAATAGTACGGTTTTACATCTCTTTCTGGGTAACTACCAACCAAATTGATAGTATTCCCATAATACACTGACAAAAGTCAACCTAAGCAAGTTGTGCTTCCCTTTTCTGGTCATATGTCTATAACCTTTGATAGAATACAGATAATTGAACAAACTTTGTTGCACTACATTCTTGATTAAATTATCTTTCCATTGCTATATAATATTATGGTATTACAGTCATACCTCGGGTTACAGTCACTTTAGGTTGCGTGTTTTAGGGTTGCGCACTGAGCCGAACCTGAAAGTACCGGAATGGTTTACTTCCAGGTTTCAGTGCTCGGACATGCACAGAACCACCAAATTACAACCCACGCATGCGCAGATGCAACACTGCAGGTTGCGAACGCTGCGGATTGCGAACATCTCTCCCACACGGATCATGTTTGCAACCCTGGCATCCACTGCACTCCAAAAGAAGTGGTGTTATGAGCCATCAGAAATCTGAAATGCCCTTTTTTGTAAAAGGCTTTCACAATTTTACCACTACAGTATATCAAAGAAAGCAACATTCAACAACCCATCAGAATCTAATAAGAAATATGTTGGTTAATGACAAACCCCAAAGGTAATGAACACACACGCAACTCCCTTTAGTTCTTCTTCATCTGTTCCTGAGGCTCTAATCCCTTTTTGTCTCCATTGCAGATTGTGATGAATTGGAAATCGAGAACAAAGGTGAACACGACAAAATCCCCAGAGAGGAGAAGCCATGCAAAAATTTGGAGTGTGGAGACGGCTGCAGTCAGAGCTCCCATCTCACTTACCATCAGAGAATTCATAGAGGGGAGAAACCCTATCAGTGCATGGAATGTGGGAAGAGCTTCAGTTGGAACTCCCATCTCACTTACCATCAGAGAATTCATAGAGGGGAGAAACCCTATCAGTGTGGGGAATGTGGAAAGAGCTTCAGGGAGAACTCCCATCTCACTTCCCATCAGAGAATTCATACAGGGGAGAAACCCTATCAGTGTGGGAAATGTGGAAAGAGCTTCAGGGAGAACTCCCATCTCACTTCCCATCAGAGAATTCATACAGGGGAGAAACCCTATCGGTGTGGGGAATGTGGAAAGAGCTTCAGGGAGAGCTCCAGTCTCACTTCCCATCAGAGAATTCATACAGGGGAGAAACCCTATCGGTGTGGGGAATGTGGAAAGAGCTTCAGGGAGAGCTCCAGTCTCACTTACCATCAGAGAAGTCATACAGGGGAGAAACCCTATCAGTGTGGGGAATGTGGAAAGAACTTCAATACGAGTTCCCGTCTCAGTTACCATCAGAGAATTCATACAGGAGAGAAACCCTATCAGTGTGGGGAATGTGGAAAGAGCTTCAGTCAGAATGGCAATCTCACTTCCCATCAGAGAATTCATAGAGGAGAGAAACCCTATCAGTGTGGGGAATGTGGAAAGAGCTTCTGTACAAGCTCCCATCTCACTTCCCATCGGAGAATTCATACAGGGGAGAAACCCTATCAGTGTCTGGAATGTGGAAAGAGCTTCAGTACAAGCTCCCATCTCACTTCCCATCAGAGAATTCATACAGGGGAGAAACCCTATCTGTGCTTCAAATGTGGGAAGAGCTTCAGTCAGAAAGATGGTCTCACTTCCCATCAAAGAATTCATACAGGGGAGAAACCCTATCAGTGCGTGGAATGTGGAAAGAGCTTCCGTCAGAGCTCCGATCTCACTTCCCATCAAAGAATTCATACAGGGGAGAAACCCTATCGGTGTGGGGAATGTGGAAAGAGCTTCAGGAAGAGCTCCCATCTCACTTCCCATCAGAGAATTCATACAGGGGAGAAACCCTTCATTCTATAGCTTTAGGAGCCAGGCAAATCTGCACCTTGTTAACCAGGCCTTTGGCTGATTGACATCTAAGGCCCTTTTAAAATGTGGTGGGGAGCTGAGTTTCTGATGTGCATTTTGTGATTCTATGTTGTGTTTTTATGTTGTAACCGTCCTGAGACATGTGGGAACAGGAGTCAACACCTAGAGGCCGAGGGGTTTTTGCCCCCCAATGATATATTTTAGGGGGCCACCCCCCCCCAGTTGATAGGCATTGCCATTCCAATGCCCTTTATGCATCATGTGATTGATTGTGCAAGGCAGGCCTTACCTGGCCCCTTCCTCCAATATTTTATTCAAGTTGGCACCACTGGGTCGAGTGGTATACAAATTAAATAAATACATAAATCGCATTCCTTTGCACATGTTCCAGACTGTCAATATCCTTATTTTTTTATCATTTTTAATATTTATGTGCCCTCCAATTGAAGATTTCACAACATAAACATACAAGATGAAAGCATGGCTTTCCCAAAAACAAGTCAAGCCAGAGAAATCTCTCCCCTTTTTTTTGGATGGTGTTACAAACTTTGTTGATCAGGGAACAGCTGTGGAAATAATGCATCTTGATTTCAGTAAGGCTTTTGACGAAGTCCCCCATAATATTTTTGCCTTTAAGCTTCTAAAATGTGGGCTGAATGAGGAAACTGTTAGGTGGATTTGAGTAACCGAACCCAAATTGTCCTCCTCCATGGTTCCTCATCATCCTGGGGGAAAGTGACAAGAGGGGTGCTGCAGGGTTCTGTCCTGGGCCCGTTTTTGTTCAACGTCTTTATGAACGACTTGGATGAAGGAACTGAGGGGGTGCTCATCCCATTTGCCGATGACACGGAACGGGGAGCACAGGCCAGTGTGGCAGAAGGCAGAATGAAGCAACCAGAAGTCACCTCAACCCGATGGACTGGTGACCCCCTCCTCCTTTTCCTCTCCCCCCAAGCCATCAATACAGCTAACACGATCAATATTTCCCCCAGCCTCACACCTCCACAGAGATCCCCACCCAACACCAGTCCAGGTGACATCAAAAGACACTCCCCATTACCCAACAATCTACAACTCACTCTCAGCACCCCTCCCCACGCCTTACTAAGTAAAATAATTCCCCTTGTTGCCAGGATTTTTAAGGTACCAGTGAGCCACTCAAATTGTGTCCCAGAATTGACAGACGCAGCAGTGGAGAAAAAGAAAGTGATATTTATTGCTGAGCAATAAGTGACCCAGTGGAATCCTTTCCCAAAGACTGGGCCCCGGGCTCCAGCGCCCTGAGGCTTTATACCTGAGTACATACATGACATAATCGATACAATCGCACACGGCAGCAAAAAGAAAACCAATGAGAGCATTCAAGCCTTGCCCCTGATCATGTAAAGAGTTCCCTCCCAACTTCTGCTTTTTCAGTCTGAACATGCATTTAACCTTTCCCCTGATTTATGGTAAGAAGGAAGAAAAAGGAACTTCGGCCCTTACGCTCCTATGCGGCCATCTGCTATACCGGGACATTCTGCGGTTAGCATCTTCCTGTTTGAGCTACTCGGGACCCTGTCTGGACAGGGGGGAAAGTGCCAGCACAGCAGATTTATTGCTTCCCCCTTATGTTAGCGAGACATTAAGAAGAACAAGGGAAGCGAACTGGGGCAGAGTTCATTTCGGATTCTTCCGATCTAAGCAATTTGCTATAAGCTTTTGCAGAAGCCGTCATGATTCAAACATGGATTATATAAAAATCATTATAAGGATATATGGTTATATGGCTAATTGATTCTATGAAAAGCATAAGGGTAAAATTCCTCCAGGTGGTCCTGCTTCACCCTAACCTCAATAAAACAATCCACAAACAGGCTAAAATCTGACAAACAAGCAGCACATTGGGGCTGCCAGAGCATATCAACACCCTCATCCCTACCCCAACTTACCAGTGATGTTAATAACATTAGCAACATTGCTTATGGACCCTATATCCAACATAGGCGTCACAAAGACGGTTGGAGGATGGATGGCGGCCAACAGATTGAGGTTGAATCCTGCCAAGACAGAAGTACTGTTTTGGGGGGACAGGAGGCGGGCAGGTGTGGAGGACTCCCTGGTCCTGAATGGGGTAACTGTGCCCCTGAAGGACCAGGTGTGCAGCCTGGGAGTCATTTTGGACTCTCAGCTGTCCATGGAGGCACAGGTCAATTCTGTGTCCAGGGCAGCTGTGTACCAGCTCCATCTAGTATGCAGGCTGAGACCCTACCTGCCCACGGACTGTCTCGCCAGAGTGGTGCATGCTCTGGGTATCTCCTGCTTGGACTACTGCAATGCGCTCTAGGTGGGGCTATCTTTGAAGCTGACCCGGAAACTACAACTAATCCAGATGGCGGCAGCTAGACTGGTGATTGGGAGCGGCTGCCGAGACCACGTAAAACCGGTCTTGAAAGACCTACATTGGCTCTCAGTGCGTTTCCGAGCACAATTCAAAGTGTTGGTGCTGACCTTTAAAGCACTAAACTGCCCCGGTCTAGTATATCTGAAGGAACGTCTCCACCCCCGTTGTTCTGCCTGGACACTGAGGTCCAGCACCGAGGGCCTTCTGGTGGTTCCCTCACTGCGAGAAGCCCAGTTACAGGGAACCAGGCAGAGGGCCTTCTCGGTAGTGGCGCCCGCCCTGTGGAACGCCCTCCCACCAAATGTCAAAGAGAAGAACAATTACCAGACTTTTAGAAGACATCTGAAGGCAGCCCTGTTTAGGGAAGCTTTTAATGTTTGATGCATTATGATATTTTAATATTTTGTTGGAAGCCGCCCAAAGTGGCTGGGGAAGCCCAGCCAGATGGGCGGGGTATAAATAATAAATTATTATTATCATTATTAAGACACTTAACACCGTTTCACTGACCACTTCCTATCACAAACAACAGGGAGGATGGCCTGACCTTGAACAAAGAACTCCATGCCATCTGAGACCTAGGACCAACTGGCTAAATGCCAGATGGCCCATGATACCCCAAATAAACACCTATATGACTACATAGGGGATACTTTCTGCAAACCACCCCCCACTCTTTAACCCAAATCTAATTTTAACCTCTAGGTCAGCGCAATTTCACTGGTTTGATGGACAATACAAGGTGAGAGACACAGGGCAACCCAAACTGGCTCGCATGGAATCACCCTATATAGTAGATAAGCAAGATGGCTAGCTTAAAAGCAATTACATTAAATGTGAGGGGGTTGGGAAACCCCATCAAAAGAAAATGCATCACCTTGTATGTAAACACCATGAAACCACACATCGCCTTCCTACAATAAATACACAACCCTCCCAAACTCCTGAGCGATCCCTGCTTCAGTCAACAATGAGTTGCACCTGGCTCAGCGAAGTCCTGTGGAGTAGCCATAATACTCAGTAGAGTCCTGAACTTCAAAGCCGCAACAGTCCTCAAAGACAAAAGAGGCAGACTCATTCTTGCTAAAGGGACACTAGATGGCAAAACTAAACTGACAATTGGCTCCATATATGCCCCAGACTTGAAACAGCTAGAGTTCATCCAAAAAACATTAAACAAGTTCCTCTCCTCCGAAGGGGAAGCAATTCCGGGGAAGGGGGGGACCTCAACCTAAATATGAAAAGTATATCCCTGAAAGACACCCACCCTACAACCCCCTGGGCAACCTTCCTCCGAAGGAAACCCCCAACAATTAGGGACTCTTACAAGTTGCTAAAAATGCTAAAAACAGGGGTCTCTGACATTTGGGGTGAAGAAAACCCAGGAGACACCAGCCACACATTCTTGTCTGGGCGCTATGGCACAGTGTCCACCTGGACAGCATTCTGCTCACACAAGGTCGGATCCCCTCAGTAGAATGAATCAACGTAGGTAACATTAAAATCACAGATCACGCCCCAATAGAAGTTACCCTCAAAATAGGAGGGGGGACACAAGCCACCCCATCATGGTCCTTCAGTCCCATCCTAACCACAAATAAACAGAGAGAGTCTCACAAAACTCTCCAAAACTACTTCAAGGAAAACAATGTAGACAGCAAACAACCCCTCTCCTATGGGATGCAATGAAAGTGGTCACCAGAGGAGCTTGTATAAAAGAGAAAGCATCCCTTAAAAAACATACCTCCTTAAAAGTTAGCAAGATAGAACAAGACATCACGGCCCTCTCATCATGCTACGAACAAACAGGATCTAAAAAAGTCCTTAATGTTGTGATATGGATGCAATGCAGCTGCAAACTGCTAGCTTGAAAACAAAACATGATGGGAATGTTGGGACTGTCCGTGGGAAACAGAGGGACAGTCAGTTCACAGGGCAATGCACCGGAATAAGCTCAGAGTGTAATATGAGCTCTTCCTCTTGCTCTTGTACAGGAAGTACAGGAAGTCTTTGTCACTTGTTTGCCGATGCTTGAAGAGAGCAGACATGATTTCTGTTATGCTGAAGAGTCAGAAATAAAGCAATGTAAATAGACATTTCTGACCATCTCTTTCCCCTACGGGGGGGGGGCAGGAAAGAGTGGGTGTGCTCTTCCCACGCTGGGGAGGGTCGCCTATCAAGATCTGCCTGGACTGCCGGGACGTGGGCAGCCAGAGTAGATCATCGGAACTCAAGCCGGGGGCCTGGGAGAGTTGCCAGCTTCTCCCGATAGAGGCTTGAATTCCAACATCTGGTAGCACGGAGCTGATGGTTTTGCTACATGAAAGTAGCTAAGAGGTCGATGGATCGTATTCATCCTCTGCAAGGAGATAAAGGAAGATATGGTAGCGAGCGGATGGAAGCTACAAGGACGGCTGAGCACCGGTGGAGGCATTTTTACTGATAAGCTACGAGCAACGGAACCCCTAAAGGTATGCTGAATGTTTGATGGCTAAAATAGTGAACGCAGATTGATTCTTCTCTGGTTCACAGAAGCTGCTTTTGGATAAACCAGCACTGAGAGAGAGCCACATTCTTCACATTCCTTAGGACTGATAAGCTCTGCTACTGCAATCTGCCAAGTCCAGTTGCTAAGCAACGAGACATGAATACTTTTCAGCTACTTCTGAGCTAGTTAGCCTTGAAAAGTAAAGAGGAAAATTACAAGCCAACGCGGAAGTGAGGCTGGGGCTGTGAGAGGCTGGAAAAACACTGGTGGTTTGTCTGTTATCTCACTGCTCTTGGAGGGACTTTCCAAAGCAGCCTGTGCTTTAGCTGCCAGGTGCAAGGCAGTAAACAATCAATAGACTTTTGGATTTTACCAGTGTGTGACTGAGAGCTGAGGCTTGGATTCACAATGGATGCCAAGAAGGGGGGAGGCTTACCTTACCCACCTCCACTGACTAATGACAACTATTCCTCATGGTCTGTAAAGATGAAAGCCCTGCTTCAGAATCAGAGGATTTTGGGGTGATTGATAATCCCATCCCTGCTGCACCTACGCCAGAGTGGAATTCACAGAATGTGAGAGCCAGGACGGCTATTATTCTGTGTGTCTCAGATGAGCAACTTGTTCATATTGGAGATGAGGAACACGCACGTGAAATTTGGTTAATATTGCAGAGAATCCACCAAAGAGATGCTGGTGGTACAGCGTTGCTGCATTTTGAAAAGCTGACAAATATGAGGCTAGCACCTGATGCAGATGGGCAAGCGCATTTGACAGAGATGAAATTCTTATGCCAGCAGATGGTGCAACGCAATTTCCCTCTGCAGGAAGAGATATTCTGTTTTATGATTATTAACAGCCTAAGTCAGACTTACAAAACCGTTGCAAGTCAACTGGGTTCTCTACCTGCCGCCGATCTTACTGTGGAGAGAATTTGTTCCGTGGTTCTCAATGAGAGAGACCGCCTTGCTGCAATAGATGTCGCTGACAGGGGGAGCGAAGCTCGGAGATCTAGCGCCCCACTGCTATTGCTAGTGAAGAACAGGCTGTAGCTTTGAACGTTGTCCGTTGCTACAGTTGTGGACAGACTGGGCATCTTCAGCGCAACTGTAAGAAGCCATGTCAGCAGAAAGGAGCTAAGGGGAACTCTGCAAAGCCTGAGGCGTCAGGCAAAAGTCGTACCAAGTCCCAGGTGAAACCTGCAAAGGCATTGCTCTCAACAAAAGCCGCATTTTCAGTGGAAAATGCTTTTGTTATTGACACTGGAGCAACGCAACACATGACATCGCACCAATAACTGTTTTCTACGTTTGAGAAGCAAAGCTTCACTGTGAAACAGGCCAACGGTCAGGAGATCCAGGTGACCGGATTCGGAACTGTTTATCTGGAGAGTCTGAACTTGACAATTAACAATGTGTATTTGGTTCCTGATTTGAAGTTCAATCTGTTGAGTGTTTCGCAGATCACAAAGAAAGGACTGGTCTTGTCCTATGATAAGGAGAGCTGCAAAATCTTCAAAGATGGAGAGCTGTATCTTTCTGCTAGAGAGAAAATTGGACTATATCTATTGACGTTTGAGGAATCTGATTATAATATGTCTATTGCATGTGATTCTAACATGATTTCTCTTGCAGGTGTGTCGAAAAACGTCCAGAAGGCGACGAAAGTAACCAGTGCATTTCAGCGGGTGTATGTTGATGTGATTGGTCCTCTACCACCATCTAGAGGCAATGCAAGATACTATCTTGTGTGTGTTGATAATTTCTCTCTATTATTCTCATTAGGGAAAGGGATGGTCAGAAACGTCTATTTACATTGTCCCACCAAAACTGTACGTCTGTCTTGACAGGATTCAACCTCAATCTGTTGGCCGCCATCCATCCTCCAACCGTCTTTGTGACGCCTATGTTGGATATAGGGTCCATAAGCAATGTTGCTAATGTTATTAACATCACTGGTAAGTTGGGGTAGGGATGAGGGTGTTGATATGCTCTGGCAGCCCCAATGTGCTGCTTGTTTGTCAGATTTTAGCCTGTTTGTGGATTGTTTTATTGAGGTTAGGGTGAAGCAGGAACACCTGGAGGAATTTTACCCTTATGCTTTTCATAGAATCAGTTAGCCATATAACCATATATCCTTATAATGATTTTTATATAATCCATGTTTGAATCATGACGGCTTCTGCAAAAGCTTATAGCAAATTGCTTAGATCGGAAGAATCCGAAATGAACTCTGCCCCAGTTCGCTTCCCTTGTTCTTCTTAATGTCTCGCTAACATAAGGGGGAAGCAATAAATCTGCTGTGCTGGCACTTTCCCCCCTGTCCAGACAGGGTCCTGAGTAGCTCAAACAGGAAGATGCTAACGCAGAATGTCCCGGTATAGCAGATGGCCGCGTAGGAGCGTAAGGGCCGAAGTTCCTTTTCTTCCTTCTTACCATAAATCAGGGGAAAGGTTAAATGCATGTTCAGACTGAAAAAGCAGAAGTTGGGAGGGAACTCTTTACATGATCAGGGGGCAAGGCTTGAATGCTCTCATTGGTTTTCTTTTTGCTGCCGTGTGCAATTGTATCGATTATGTCATGTATGTACTCAGGTATAAAGCCTCAGGGCGCTGGAGCCCAGGGCCCAGTCTTTGGGAAAGGATTCCACTGGGTCACTTATTGCTCAGCAATAAATATCACTTTCTTTTTCTCCACTGCTGCGTCTGTCAATTCTGGGACACAATTTGAGTGGCTCACTGGTACCTTAAAAATCCTGGCAACAAGGGGAATTATTTTACTTACTAAGGCATGGGGAGGGGTGCTGAGAGTGAGTTGTAGATTGTTGGGTAATGGGGAGTGTCTTTTGATGTCACCTGGACTGGTGTTGGGTGGGAATCTCTGTGGAGGTGTGAGGCTGGGGGGAATATTGATCGTGTTAGCTGTATTGATGGCTTGGGGGGAGAGGAAAAGGAGGAGGGGGTCACCAGTCCATCGGGTTGAGGTGATTTCTGGTTGCTTCATTCTGCCTTCTGCCACATTGGCCTGTGCTCCCCGTTCCGTGTCATTGGCAAATGGGATGAGCACCCCCTCAGTTCCTTCATCCAAGTCGTTCATAAAGACGTTGAACAACAACGGGCCCAGGACAGAACCCTGCAGCACCCCTCTTGTCACTTTCCCCCAGGATGATGAGGAACCATGGAGGAGGACAATTTGGGTTCGGTTACTCAAATCCACCTAACAGTTTCCTCATTCAGCCCACATTTTAGAAGCTTAAAGGCAAAAATATTATGGGGACTTCGTCAAAAGCCTTACTGAAATCAAGATGCATTATTTCCACAGCTGTTCCCTGATCAACAAAGTTTGTAACTCCATCCAGAAAAAGGGAGGAGAGATTTCTCTGGCTTTTCTTGTTTTTGAGAAAGCCATGCTTTTATCTTGTATGTTTATGTTGTGAAATCTTCAGATGAAAGGCACATAAATATTAAAAATGATAAAAATAAGGATATTGACAGGCTGAAACATGTGCAAAGGAAGGTGATTTATGTATTTATTTAATTTGTCTACCACCCGACCCAGTGGTGCCAACTTGAATAAAATATTGGAGGAAGGGGCCAGGTAAGGCCTGCCTTGCACAATCAATCACATGATGCATAAAGGGCATTGGAATGGCAATGCCTATCAACTGGGGGGGGTGGCCCCCTCAAATATACTATTGGGGGCAAAAACCCCTCAGCCTATAAGTGTTGGCTCCTGTTCCCACATGTCTCAGGACAGTTACAATATAAAAGCACAACGTAAAAACACAACATAAAAACACAAAATACACATCAGTAAGTCAACTCCCCACCACATGTTAAAAGGGCCTTAGATGTCAATCAGCCAAAGGCCTGGTTAAAAAGGTGCGTATTAGCATGGCTCCTAAAGCTATAGAATGAAGGGTTTATCCCCTGTATGAATTCTCTGATAGGAATTGAGATTGGAGCTCTGACTAAAGCTCTTTCCACATTCCCCGCACTGATAGTGTTTCTTTCTTGTATGAATTTTCTTTCTTTTTTTAAAATGATATTTATTCAAAATTTCATCAATACATAGACACACAAAAAAACACAAGACACACAGAAAAAAATATACAGCAAGGAATAAAAGAAAAGGAAAAAAGCCCAAAAAAGAAAGAAGAAAAATACAAATCTCAGATTGCAACTTTTCATTTGCTTAATTCTTGAACCTCCTCACACCTCCCTTTTTGTATTCTAGTTTAATTCGTTATTTCAGCAAATTCTTCCCATGTTTCTCAATTTTAATTTAAATGATTAATCTTCACAATCTCTCTTATTTATTAATCAAGATAACCTTTCCATCTTTTAATATAATCTGTTATTCAATTTACCTTAATCTCTTTAACCTTATCTTATCTTAAAAATCTTAAAATTTCAAACTTTACATCATATTCATACATATCTCCTTGAAATCATTTCTACTAAAGCCAATTTAGTTCCTTTCCAGCATATTCCCTCCAATTTCATTGATGTTGCACTAATTCCAAAATTAGCAAAAGAATTTCTCTTGAATTTTCTGATGGGAAGTGAGAAGGGAGCTTGTATTGAAGCTCTCTCCACATTCCAGAGAATGATAGGGTTTCTCCCCTGTATGAAGTTTCTGATGCTTAGTGACAGCAGAGCTGTGACTGAAGCTCTTTCCACATTCCCCACACTGATAGGGTTTCTCCCTGTATGAATTCTCTGATGGGAATTGAGATTGGAGCTCTGACTGAAGCTCTTTCCACATTCCATGCACTGATAGGGTTTCTCCCTGTATGAATTCTCTGATGCTTAGTGAGACCAGGGCTCTCCCTGAAGCTCTTTCCACATTCCCCACACTGATAGGGTTTCTCCCCTGTATGAATTCTCTGATGAGAAGTGAGATTGGAGCTCTGACTGAAGCTCTTCCCACATTCCCCACACTGATAGGGTTTCTCCCCTGTATGAAGTTTCTGATGCTTAGTGACAGCAGAGCTGTGACTGAAGCTCTTTTCACATTCCCCACACTGATAGGGTTTCTCTCCTGTATGAATTATCTGATGGGAAGTGAGACTGGAGCTTGTAATGAATTTCTTTCCACATTCCCCACACTGATAGGGTTTCTCCCCTGTATGATTTCTCTGATGCTTAGTGAGATGGGAGCTCGTCCTGAAGCTCTTTCCACATTCCCCACACTGATAGGGTTTCTCCCCTGTATGACTTCTCTGATGTTTAGTGACATCAGAACTGTGACGGAAACTCTTTCCACATTCCCCACACTGATAGGGTTTCTCACCTGTATGAATTCTCTGATGGGAAGTGAGAGAAGAGCTATCAGTGAAGCTCCTTCCACATTCCATGCACTGATAGGGTTTCTCCCCTGTATGAAGTTTCTGATGCTTAGTGACAGCAGAGCTGTGACTGAAGCTCTTTTCACATTCCCCACACTGATAGGGTTTCTCTCCTGTATGAATTATCTGATGGGAAGTGAGAAGGGAGCTTGTATTGAAGCTCTCTCCACATTCCAGACAATGATAGGGTTTCTCCCCTGTATGAATTCTATGATGGGAAGTGAGATTGGAGCTGCTACTGAAGCTCTTCCCACATTCCATGCACTGATAGGGTTTCTCCCCTGTATGAAGTTTCCGATGCTTAGTGACAGCAGAGCTGTGACTGAAGCTCTTTTCACATTCCCCACACTGATAGGGTTTCTCTCCTGTATGAATTATCTGATGGGAAGTGAGACTGGAGCTTGTAATGAATTTCTTTCCACATTCCCCACACTGATAGGGTTTCTCCCCTGTATGAATTCTCTGATGAGAAGTGAGATTGGAGTTCTTATTGAAGCTCTTTCCACATTCCATGCACTGATAGGGTTTCTCCCCTGTATGAATTCTTTGATGGGAAGTGAGAGAGGAGCTCTGACTGAAGCTCTTTCCACATTCCACACACTTATAGGGTTTCTCCCCTGTATGACTTCTCTGATGGTATGTGAGATGGGAGCTCCAACTGAAGCTCTTCCCACATTCCATGCACTGATAGGGTTTGTCTCCTGTATGAATTCTCTGATGCTTAGTGAGATTGGAGCTCTGAGTACAGCTGTCTCCACACTCCAAATTTTTGCATGGCTTCTCCACTCTGGGGATTTTGTCGTGTTCAGCTTTGTTCTCGATTTCCAATTCATCACAATCTGCAATGGAGACAAAAAGGGATTAGAGCCTCAGGAACAAATGAAGAAGAACTGAAGGGAGTTGGGTGTGTGTTCATTACCTTTGTGGCTTGTCATTAACCAACATATTTCTTATTAGATTCTGATGGGTTCTTGAATGTTGCTTTCTTTGATATACTGTAGTGGTAAAATTGTGACCAAGCTGCGGGAGGCAGTGGAAGACAGGGGTGCCTGGCGTGCTCTGGTCCATGGGGTCACAAAGAATCGGACACGACTAAACGACTAAACAACAACAACAAAATTGTGAAAGCCTTTTAGAAAAAAGTGCATTTCAGATGTTTGATGGCTCATAACACCACTTCTTTTGGAGTACAGTGGATGCTCGGGTTGCAAACATGATCCGTGTGGGAGACATGTTCACAACTCGCAGCGTTCGCCACCTGCAGCATTGCATCTGCGCATGCGTGGGTCGTAATTTGGTGGTTCTGCGCATGTGCGAGCACTGAAACCTGGAAGTAACCCATTCCGGTACTTTCAGGTTCGGCTCAGTGCGCAACCCGAAAACACGCAACCTTAAGCGACTGTAACCCGAGGTATAACTGTAATACCATCATATTATATAGCAATGGAAAGATAATTTAATCAAGAATGTAGTGCAACAAAGTTTGTTCAATTATCTGTATTCTATCAAAAGTTATAGACATATAACCAGAAAAGGGAAGCACAACTTGCTTAGGTTGACTTTTGTCAGTGTATTATGTGATTGCTATCAATTTGGTTGGTAGTTACCCAGAAAGAGATGTAAAATTGTACTATTAAGTGAACAAGGCTACAGGTATGAAGAAATTAGAAGAAAGATTGGGGGAAACTTAACCAAAGCTGGTCTATATTTTTGAAGAGGTATAAGGGACTCAGTCACTCCAAAATCAGACTGGTAAAGGCAGGAAAAGGTGCACAACAGCAAGTGATGATCGAAGAATGAGAGACTGTGCCTGCATGACAGAAGAAAATCATTACATTCTTCATTAAATTATCTTTCTATTGATATATAGTTTTATGCTATTACTCCCAAAAAAGTGGTGTTATGAGCTCTGAAATACACTTTCTCCAAAAGGTTTCCACAATTTTGGCCACTAGTGTAAGTTGTTCATTTTAAAGTTAATGTACTTTTTATATGGGAACAGATTGTTATGATTAATGTTTCTGGTTTATATAAGTGTTGGAAGCCCCCCAGAGCAGCTGGGGCAACCCAGCCAGATGGGCAAAGTAAAAATAAAAATTACTATTACTATTATTATTATTATTATTATTATTATTATTACTATCACTGCTACTACTACCTGAGATTCAATAAGCCTGGCTCTTCTCTGGGATGGATTTTGTTTGGCCCAGTCATGGCATCCCCTCCATCTCCAATGTCAGTCGTCTCTCTGGTCAACCCAAGACTGACAGCAGCAAAAACAAAAACAGAAAACTTGACAGAAGCTACTTATCTTTCCGCACAACTCTGAAGCTAAATAAAAAAAATTCCTTCCACTAGCACCTTAGAGACCAACTGAGTTTGTTATTAGTATGAGCTTTCGTGTGCATGCACACTTCTTCAGATACCAACACTGAAGTTGACATTTAAGATGCCTGGGCAGTTCAGACACCCAACCGTGGTATAAAAAGGCAGAACTGGAGGAAGATGGTTCACAGAAAAAACTGGAATTTGCTGTTCAAGGTTTATTGTGGGAGTGTTAGGTTCCCAGGTGTTGTATTGGGCGCTGTTGAGCTATGTGGAAATGTATGAGGTTTGTTACATAGAGGTATTTTTTGAATTTCCATGCAGATAGGACGATCCCACAGGGAGCCTTACCAAGAGAGGCCACGATCCCACGATTCTCCTCCATGACGTGCTTATGCAGAGTTCTCTGGTCAGGATCCAGCAACGCCCACTCCTCGTCCGTGAAACAAACAGTGACATCTTCAAAGCACACTGGACCCTAAAAAAAAAGGAAATGTCCTCTTCTGAGACAGCAGAAATATGATCTGCTACACAATGCTCTGTTCTTTCCTTCCTCTTAATTGCTGTGTTGTTTCGATAGGATTGCTTTCAATAGGATTGACACTTTGACACGCATTCTGGAAATGTATGTCTAGATGCTTGGTTCTGGCCTTAAACTGCCCAGATTCTGCCAACTTCAGACAGGGTTGATTGTCTTCCCAAACAGTGATGGGCAGGCAACAATCCCCATAGATCTTTTGCACCAGGCATTGTCCAGTTCCCTGCACAATTCCGACAGTGCAATGCCACCAGGGCCCTGTTGAGATTTGGTGGCCCTGTTGAGAAAAAGTAAGATCCTCTTCAGGTGGGAATTCCCTCAAGGCCTATCTTTTAGTTTCAAAGGAAGAAAGACAAAAATAAGATCAGTGGAGGAAAAAAATAAGTTTCTGAGCACATACGAAGAAGACCTACAGAAAGGACTTGGAAAAGAGCCTGCCGCACAGGACAAGAGTCTACAAAAGAAAGGGAAATCAACGCCACCGACAGATATAGACAAATTGTTGGGGGCTGTTGGGGGAGAAGGAAGTACACCATGACACTGCAAGTATTAAGTTGGAATGTTAATGGACTGAACTCTCGGGAAAAAAGGGGGAGAATTTTTCATATATTAAAAAAAGAACATTTGGACTTGATTTGTTTACAAGAAACGCACGTGACAAGGCTACATCGGAAAATTTTGACCAATAAAAGATTGGGAGAAGAATTTATTTCATCAGATAACGTTAAAAAAAGAGGAGTAGTACTTTATGCAAAGGAAAGCCTGTCACCGAAATTTTTATTTAAAGATGACCAAGGAAGATTTATCGCAATTGAAATACAACTACAAGGTCAGAAGTTTTTGACATTAGGTATCTATGCACCAAATGAGGAAAAATCAGAATTCTTTAAGAAACTGCATGAAATTTTACTGGACTATTTGGATTACAATATGATTTTGATGGGAGATATGAATGGAGTAGTGTCTACGAATATGGATAAAGCCCAAAGACAAACGGTGACGAAAGATGGCAGACTACCAAAGACATTTTTCGAAATGACTGACAATATGGATCTTGTAGATATTTGGAGAACAAAGAACCTCTTGGAAAGAGAAGGAACCTTCTTCTCTGAAGCTAAAATGACATGGACAAGAATAGACCAAATTTGGATAACTAGGGGACTGGCCCCGAAGATAAAAAAAGTGGAAATTTGCCCTAAAATTTGCTCTGATCATAATGCAGTGAAGATGGAAATGATATTAACGCCAATTGGATCTTTCAGATGGAGGATGAACGACTCCTTGTTTAGGAATGAGGAAATTGTTAAAAAGGCCCAGAAAAACTTGAGAGACTATTTTGAGATAAACATGAATACTACGACTGAAAAAAGAGTGATTTGGGATGCAAGTAAAGCAGTTATGAGAGGGTTTCTGATACAACAAAATGCAATTAGGAAAAGAGTTCAAAATGAGAAAAGGGAAAAAATCTTGGAGAAAATAAAGGATGGAGAAAAGAGACTGAGGATGAAACCGAAATCACAGGAGATCTTAAAAGAGATAAAGCTATATCAAGTACAATATATGAAACTGACAAATCAGGAAATAGAATGGAAGATTAAACAGATGAGACAAAAGACATTTGAATCAGCGAACAAGTGTGGGAAACTGCTGGCATGGCAAATGAAAAAAGACAAAAACTTAATACTATTACGAATTTGGTAGTAGAGGGAAAGAACATACAGAACCCTGCGGAGATTAGAAAGTGTTTTCAGAAGTATTTTAAACAGTTATACACGCAGGAGACTCAGAAAGAAATGGACATTGATCGGTTTTTGAGAACAAATGGATTACAAAAAATCTCTCAAGAGAGCAAATCAATGCTAAATTGTATAATAACTGATCAAGAGGTGGAAGGAGTCATTCAGAATATGAAATTGGGCAAATCTCCAGGGCCAGATGGTTTGACTGCAAAGTACTATAAATCTTTGAAAGAATGGTTAATACAGCCTTTGTAAGAAGTTTGCAATGAAATATTGGGGGGGGAAGGCACCCGAGTCGTGGAAAGAAGCTTATATTACACTTATACCGAAAACAGAAGTGGAAAAGACACAGCTTAAGAACTACCGTCCCATATCTCTACTTAATGTGGATTACAAAATTTTTGCGGAAATTATGGCTAAAAGATTAAAAAAGGTATTGGTGGAAGAAATTCATAAGGACCAAGCGGGCTTTCTCCTGGGGAGGCATTTGTCAGATAATACGAGGAATATAATTAACATTTTAGAAAAATTACAAGTTAATATTAACACTAAAGCAGTCCTAATATTTGTGGATGCGGAGAAAGCCTTTGATAATATTTCTTGGAGTTTTATGAAGAAAAATTTACAGGGAATGGGGGTAGGCCAAGGTTTTGAAAACGGTATAGGTGCAATTTATTCAGAACAAAAAACTAAGTTGATTGTAAACAACGTAGTTACAGAAGAGTTTAAGATTGAGAAAGGAACAAGACAGGGTTGCCCAATCTCCCCATTGCTTTTTATATCGGTCCTGGAGGTTTTGCTTAACATGATCAGGAAAGACCAATTGGTTAAAGGTATACAACTCGGAGCTAAACAGTATAAATTGAAAGCTTTTGCTGATGATTTGGTTTTGACATTACAGGAGCCAGAATCCAGTACCAAAAGAGTATTGTAATTAATTCAAGAATTTGGTCAAGTAGCAGGATTTAAGTTGAATAAGGTGAAAACCAAGGTGTTAGAGAAAAATCTTACAGAGATTGAGAAAGAGAGGTTTCAGAAGGAGACAGGATTAATATTGGTTAAGAAAGTGAAATATCTAGGGGTTCATATGACTGCTAAAAATGTGAATTTATTTAAAGATAATTATGAAAAATGCTGGATGGAAGTGAAAAAGGATTTGGAAATATGGTCAAAATTGAAGTTATCATTGTTGGGCCGAATTGCTGTGATAAAGATGAATGTATTGCCTAGATGTTGTTTTGTTTCAAACATTGCAGATTTTGGACAAGATGGACTGTTTCAAGAAATGGCAGAGAGATATTTCGAGATTTGTCTGGCAGGGCAAGAAGCCCAGAATAAAATTTAAGATTTTAACTGATGCTAAAGAAAGAGGTGGATTTGCCCTGCCAGATCTTAAACTTTATTATGAATCAGCCGCATTTTGCTGGCTGAAAGATTGGCTGCTTATTGAAAACACGGACATTTTGGATCTAGAAGGTTTTAACAATGTCTTTGGATGGCATGCATACTTATGGTATGACAAGGTTAAAGCACATAAGGCCTTTAAGAACCATATTGTCAGGAAAGCATTGTTTAATGTCTGGGTGAGATATAAGGATTTGTTGGAAAGTAAAACACCAAGGTGGCTGTCACCAATGGAGGCTAAGGCTCTGAGAAAAATCAATATGGAGACAAATTGGCCAAAATATTGTGAAATTTTAGAACAAGATGGAGATAGATTAAAGCTGCAGAGCTTTGACAAATTAAAAACTAAAGTTCGAGACTGGCTTCATTATTATCAAATAAGGGAGGCTTATAATTTAGATAAGAAGATTGGTTTCCAGGAGGAAAAATCAAAATTGGAAACAGAATTGTTAGATCCTAAAACTAAGAATCTATCAAGAATGTATAACTTGCTGTTGAAATGGAATACACAGGATGAAACGGTTAAATCTGTTATGATTAAATGGGCACAAGACTTTGGACATAACATTATGTTTGCTGACTGGGAACAGTTATGGACCACAGGTATGAAATTTACGGCTTGTAATGCCTTAAGAGAAAATATAATGAAAATGATTTACAGGTGGTACTTAACCCCAGTCAAGCTAGCAAAAATCTATCATTTGCCAGATAGTAAATGTTGGAAATGTAAAGAGACTGAGGGCACATTTTTTCACCTTTGGTGGACATGCCCAAGGATTAAGGCTTTCTGGGAAATGATATATAATGAATTGAAAAAGGTATTTAAATATACCTTTCTGAAGAAACCAGAGGCCTTTCTTCTGGGCATGGTCGGCCAATTGGTGCGAAGGGAGGATAGAACTTTTTTTATGTATGCTACAACAGCAGCAAGAATACTCATCGGAAAGTACTGGAAGACACAAGAATTACCCACCCGAGAAGAATGGCAGATGAAAGTGATGGACTATATGGAACTGGCTGAGATGACTGGCAGAATTCGAGACCAGGGAGAAGGGTCGATGGAAGAAGATTGGAAAAAATTCAAAATATACCTTCAAAAATATTGTAATATAAAAGACTGTTAGAAAGATGTTGGAAAAAGAAAATTAGGTCGTTTTGGTAGATATGATATAAAGGATTAAGCAAAAATGAGTTGATGAAATTGATGAAACAGAGGATGTTTAACTACATTATTTTAAATTAAAATACGTAAATGAAAATAAGGTTAGAAGGATTTGCTGGAAATACGATCTGAACTAGAATACAAAATTGGGAGGTGAGAGGAGGTCATGGAAATAAGTAAAGGGAAAAGGTTATGTAAAGGTTTAATCTGTTTTTGTTCCATTTTAACTCAATGCATTTTTATATTTTTTGTTTCGTCTTCTTTTTTATTCTATTTTATTGTTCACTTTTTTCTTGTTATTTCTCGCTTTGTTATTGTCAGGGAACTGACATCAGAGCGGGAGGCGAAGGGGAGGCTCCTGGATGATGCTGGAGAAGGACCCAGCAGCAGGGGGAGAGGCGACTCAGTGGAGGGGGAAGCATTTAAGCGCAACACCAGGAACAAAAGTGAGCAGATGGGAAAATCGGAGAGAGGGCTCACGGACTCTTCACTGGAACTCAGTGAGGAGGGGACAGGTCCCCCGCTACCCACGCCCACCCTGCGCAGAAGGCTCCCGCGCAGTGAGAGGCGGAGGAGATTGGGTGTCAAACAACTCTTATGTTGGAAGAGATTCAAGAAACGCCCACTGACGGATTCTGCTAGTGACTGAGACAGTCATGATGAGAAAGGGCTGTGCAGTCAGAAAGGTTTAACAAGGCAAATTAGCCTAGAGAGGCACCAGTTTACGCACGAGTAACTCATACTCATCACAGCAATCCGTCAGTACCTGAAAGTTGCTCGTGCGCAGCAGCAGGCAGGCAGCATCATGAGCAAGCCCGGAGAAGCAGGCACCCAAGGGGGAGCAGCTGGAGGGCAAACGCTGGAGGAGAGGAACCGAGATTTGGAGCAGCATGTGGCCATTCTGACGGCACGGCTGGACGAAAGGCGGTCTCAAGATGCACAGGTCAGACCCACCCCCATAGCAAGGAAGGTACCGGGACTGGTGCACAAGTTTGGGGGGAAGCCGCAAGAATACAGTGCGTTTAGAACGGAAATAGAGTACGCATTGGACTTGCAGCATAACGATTTTGAAGACGACGCGGCGCGGGTGGCATATGTTGTGGGTCACCTGCAGGACGGGGCCAGGGAATGGGTCAGACCCCTTATGGCGACGCAGAATTCCGCCATGCAGGACCTGAGGAAATTCTTCCAAGCGATGGACGCGATGTTTTCCACTGATGTTCAAAAAGTGTGACAAAGCGGGAATTGATGAACTGTAAACAGGGGAGCCAGTCAGTTAGGGACTACTGGTCGCGCTTTGCCATGATAGTTCACCGCCTCGGGTGGGAACTGGGCTCCGAACCCATACAGATGTTATTCGAGGAGGGGTTGTCCCCAACGGTTAAGGATGAACTTTCCCGCGCACCCCGCCCACAGGGGATGGATCAGCTGACCAAGGCTGTGCTTGCGATTGGCGTGCGCCAGGAAGCGCGGGCCCAGGAGAGGCGGGAAGGGAGAGAGCAACGTTGCCATGACTACCGCATTCCTGAAATACCAAGGCAGCCCTCCCCGCCAGCAGAGCCAATGGAAATAGATGGGGCGCGCGCGGGGGAAGTTTCAAGCACCAGCGAAGGGCGCAAAAAGGAGGGAAAGGATTGGAAAACCAAAGTGTTACCTTTGCCAGCGGCCAGGCCATTTTGCCAGAGCCTGCCCTCAAAGAAAGGCTTGGCAAGGAATGGTGGGAACCGCAGGGGGTGAGGAGGAGGTGGTAAAGGAACAGGAACAGGGAAACGAGAACACTTGGCTGCCAATCAAA
The DNA here is from genome assembly GCA_947686815.1 of Podarcis lilfordi. Lineage (NCBI taxonomy): Eukaryota > Metazoa > Chordata > Lepidosauria > Squamata > Lacertidae > Podarcis > Podarcis lilfordi. The sequence goes on from CANTUW010000025.1 coordinate 97,692, forward strand.
GGGCACAACAGCCAAGCCAGCCACCAGTAAAAGTGCCCCAACCAGACCCCCCCAAGGCGGCAATAGCCATCGAAGTGGTGCTAGAACTCCCGAACGGGCACCCAGTCAAGGTGAAAGGCATGCTGGATTCAGGCAGCTCATGTAATTTCTTCAGCAAGGACTTTGCATTAGAGCACCAGCTCCACTTACTGCCTTTGGATTTTCCCTTGCAAGTGACCACCATTGATGGCAGGGAGCTTCTAGGAGGGGAAGTGACACACCAAACCCCGCCAATGAGAATGAGGGTGTCCAGGCACTCGGAGACCATCGCCTTTCACGTCGCCTCGCTAGCAGGACCCCCAATAATATTAGGGATGAGCTGGCTAGCACAACATGATCCAGTGGTGGCGTGGCATCAGAGGACAGTCACCTTTGGGTCAGCTTACTGCCTGGAACACTGTCTAGGGGAAGCCCCAAGAATGACCGTGGCCAGGGTGGCTGGGATGGCGGTGGAGCGGAAAGGGGAGGTGCCGCCACAATACGCAGATCTGCGGGAGGTCTTCAGCGAAAAAGAGGCAGATAGACTGCCACCCCATAGGCCCTTTGACTGCCAGATCAACTTGCTTCCGGGGGCTCAGCTGCCAGTGGGTAAGCTGTACGCCATGTCAGACAGGGAGATGAAGGAGTTGCGAGAATTTATCGACAAGAACCTGAAAAGAGGCTTCATAAGAGAATCAAAGGCAGTAGGGGGCAGTCCGGTGTTCTTTGTGGACAAAAAGGACACAAATAAACCCAGGCTCGTAGTGGACTATAGAGCTGTCAATTTGGTGTCAGAACCCGTGACCTTCCCAATGCCCAGGATTGACGACATTTTAACGCGAGTGAGGAAAGGCAAAATTTTTACCAAGCTGGACCTCAGGGGCGCATACAATTTGATCAGGATGAGGGAGGGGGACGAATGGAAGACCACAATGTTCACACCCCTAGGTGCCTTTGAGTACTTAGTTATGCCTTTTGGATTACAGTCGGGCTCCGCCTGTTTTCAAGCTTTCATGCACCATGTGTTGGGGTCTCTGCTGTACAAGAACTGCGTAGCCTTCTTGGACGACGTCTTAATTTATTCGGACAATGAGGAACAACATGTTAGAGACGTCAGGGAAGTGTTACAACGACTGCAGAAGCACCAGTTGTGGGTCAAGCTGGAAAAATGTCAGTTTCACGCCAGAGAAGTCGAGTTTCTGGGGTACAAGTTGTCTGACAAAGGCTTAGCGATGGACCCAAGCAAGGTGCAGGCAGTGCTGGAGTGGAAGGCTCCCAAAACACGGAAGGACGTACAGAGGTTCCTAGGGTTCAGCAACTTCTACAGGAAGTTCATCAAGAACTTTGCCCACTTGACAGCGCCCATCACGGATTGTCTCAGTAGCAAAAGAAGTTTGTGTGGACAGAAGAGGCCCAGCAATCCTTCGAAAAACTGAAGAAGGCGTTCGCATCGGAAGAGCAACTCCTGCACGTAGATCTGGAGAAACCCCTGAGGCTAGAGACCGACACGTCAGACAGAGCCGTAGGGGCGGTCCTTTTGCAGCCAGGGAAGGGAAAGCAGGAATGGAAACCGTGTGCCTTTTTCTCGAGAAAACTGAGCAAGTCGGAGCAAAACTATACAGTGTATGACCGCGAACTGCTGGCAATCTACGCGGCCTTTCATCGTTGGCCGCGTCTATCATCTACTGATAGGGGCGCAACAACAGATCCAGGTTTGCACAGATCACAAGAACTTGGAGTACTGGAGAACCGCACGAGTACTCAACCAGAGACAGATTCGATGGGCACAGGAGTTCTCCAAGTTTTTCTTTGAAATCCGCTACGTGCCCGGAGAAGAAAACGTAAGAGCAGACGCTCTCTCGCGTAAACCGGAGTACCTGGAAGGAGAGGGGCCGCCGGAGAAACGACACGTGATCCCCGAGGACCGATGGGTGTGTGGGGAACTTTGGTGGGGAAACGAGAACTAGCCGGGCTGACCAGAAACGACGTGTTCGCGCAAACTAAAATCCGGGAACTACGAGACGGAAGAGGGACCCAAGAAGGGTTTGAGGAGAAGGAAGGGGTACTGTACTATAGGGGAGCGCTGTACGTACCGGGGGAGACCCTGAGGGGAAAGGTACTCAAACAACTCCACGACAACCCTACAGCTGGGCACTTTGGACAGCACAAAACCATGCTGCTGGTGACCAGGCAGTTCTGGTGGCCCAGGGTGAGGGAGGATGTACGGGAATATGTACGGGGGTGCGACCGCTGCCAAAGGGCAAAGGGGGAGCGGGCTGCCCCCACAGGATTGCTGGAACCCTTACCCACGCCGGGGAAACCCTGGGAGGTGGTATCCATTGATTTTATGACAGATTTGCCCAAGTCCCGGGGGAAGACAGCAGTCATGGTAGTGGTCGACCTACTGACAAAAATGTGCCATTTTATAGCTTGCTCACATGCTGTAACGGCAGAGGAAACAGCCCGGTTGTTTGTGGAGCACATATTCCGGCTGCATGGCGCCCCTTGAGGGTTATCTCCGACCGCGGAAAACAATTTACTTCCCGGTTCTGGAGGAAACTCATGAGCTTACTGCAGGTGGAGGTGGGTTTCTCGACGGCGAGACACCCAGAGACCATACGGGTGGGGGACCGGGTGTGGTTGTCCACCCAAGGGCTACCTTTCAAAGGGGGGTGCAAGAAGTTGCAGCCCAGACGGCTGGGACCTTTTGAGGTAACACAGCAAGTTAATCCCGTGGCATTTAAGCTCAGGTTGCCTGATAGCATGAAAATACACCCGGTTTTCCATAGGTCCCTGCTTTCACCGCATAGGGAAGGGCGGGAATTCCAGGGGCAAGAGGGAGAAGTCACCACACACCCGCAGGCAGAAGAAAGGGAACACCACCACAGGGCCACGGAAATACTGGATTCAAGGTGGCAAGGGCGCCGGGTGGAGTATTTGGTAGCGTGGGAAGGGGAACCCAGGTCCGAAAACACGTGGGTCCCCACGGAAGCCGTCGAGGACAGGTATCTGGTGGAGGTATTCCACCGCCGGTTCCCGGACAAACCCAAACCCCTGGAGAGATTCTGGGAGGAGCAATTTGGAACCACAGATGAGGAAGAGGTTTTTGAGGGATTTTCTGACTCCGAGGAGGGAGGAGAGGTTTCGGAGGAAGAAGCATCAGACGGGGAAGACCACCCCGTTGGTAGGTGGAAGAGCGATTGGGAAGCGGGTTTCGAACCCACAGAAGATGGTGACAGTTCCTTCCGGGGTTTCCCCGCCTCGTCGGCCGACGAAGGGGACGAAGTTGGTCCCACAGGTCGGCCCAGGGGTGGAGGGGATTCTGGGGGGGAGGTGGATGTCAGGGAACTGACATCAGAGCGGGAGGCGAAGGGGAGGCTCCTGGATGATGCTGGAGAAGGACCCAGCAGCAGGGGGAGGCGACTCAGTGGAGGGGAAGCATTTACGCGCAACACCAGGAACAAAAGTGAGCAGATGGGAAAATCGGAGAGAGGGCTCACGGGCTCTTCACTGGAACTCAGTGAGGAGGGGACAGGTCCCCCGCTACCCACGCCCACCCTGCGCAGAAGGCTCCCGCGCAGTGAGAGGCGGAGGAGATTGGGTGTCAAACAACTCTTATGTTGGAAGAGATTCAAGAAACGCCCACTGACGGATTCTGCTAGTGACTGAGACAGTCATGATGAGAGAGGGTTGTGCAGTCAGAAAGGTTTAACAAGGCAAATTAGCCTAGAGAGGCACCAGTTTACGCACGAGTAACTCATACTCATTACAGTTATGGTTAAATTTTTCTTTGTATTTTGTATTGTTTTTCTTTCTGTTTTTTGTAATTTTAAACTTGGAATAAATATCATTTAAAAAAAAATAAAAAATTCCGACAGTGCAATGAACTCAGCCTCAGTAGAGGACAGTGCAATGAGACTTTGCTTCCGGGACTTCCACCCAACTAGAGATTCCCCAAACTTTATTACCATCCCAGATACGGACTTCCTGTCATCCAGATTCGCCCCGTCGCTATCTGCCCAGCAAGTAAGCGCCGTCTCACCTGCAGCTGACAGCTTGAGACTGAAGTCCTTGGTGGACGTGCCCAAGGATTAAGGCTTTCTGGGAGATGATATATAATGAATTGAAAAAGGTATTTAAATATACCTTCTTGAAGAAACCAGAGGCCTTTCTCCTGGGCATAGTCGGCCAATTGGTGCCAAAGAAGGACAGAACTTTTTTTATGTATGCCACAACAGCAGCAAGAATACTTATTGCAAAGTATAGGAAGACACAAGATCTACCCACTCTGGAAGAATGGCAGATGAAGGTGATGGACTATATGGAACTGGCAGAAATGACTGGCAGAATCCGAGACCAGGGAGAAGAGTCAGTGGAAGAAGATTGGAAGAAATTTAAGGACTATCTACAGAAATATTGTAAAATTAATGAATGTTAGAATGATGTTGGATAGAAATTAAGTGGTTTTCAGCTGTAATACTATAAGGGAATATGAAAAATGGATTATTAATAGGTAAAAATTTAACGTTACAATACTTTAAGATTAAAGACTAGGATAAACAAAGAGGGTAAGGATTTGCTGAACCAACAAACTGAACTGGAATACAAAAAAAGGGAGGCGTGAGGAGTTCCGGAAATTAGCTAATGAAAAATAAGTAATGGAAAGATTGAGTTGTTTTTAGCTATTTTTATTTTTGTACTTTTTTCTTTTTTTGTTTTTGTTTTGTAACATTTTGAAAATCTTAATAAATATCTTTTTTTAAAAAAAGAGAGAATGACATCCTTGGTATCCTGCAGGTAACGCAGCACCCGCTTGATACCATGCCAGGCATTTACACTGGGCTTTGATGCTTCCCTACTGAGCAGATTGGTAGCAAAAGCAATGTCCGGCCTGCTCCATTGGGACAGATACAACAGACTACCCAGAGCGGACTGGAAGAGCTCAGCGTTCTCGCACTCAACGCGTTCTGCTAGCCGACTGTCTTTCATGTAGCTCGTCTCCATAGGTGCCCTAACCCCTGCACAATCAGACATTCTGAACTTCTCAAGCAACTGCTCAATCTTGCCTTTCTGACTGAGCAAGAAGCTTCCATCTTCAGTCCTGTCTATCTGAACACCTAAGTAGATCCTTACTGCACCCAGGTTCTTGAGCTGAAACCGTTTTCCAAGCTCTTTGGCAAACTTCTGCACCTGTTTGTTTGCCCCTGAGATGTGAATGATGTAATAAACAAAGATCAACACCATTTCCTGTGATTCTCCTGACCCTTTAAGGTACAGGCAGCTGTCAGCAAGACTCTTCTTGAAACCTAGCTTCTCTAAGGCTTCATTCAGACTCTTCTTGAAACCTAGCTTCTCTAAGGCTTTAAGCCATAAATGGACTTGTGAAACTTCCATACAGTATTCGGCTCATTGCCCTCAAACGCTGGAGGAGGAAGCATGTACAGATCCTCCTGGAGCTCTGAGTTCAAATAGGCCACATCCACATCAAAGTCATTCACTTGAAAAACTCTGTGCAGCAATCGCTAAGAGCATGTGCAGAGTTTCACTTCTGGAGGTAGGAGCATATACCTCAGTATAATGCAGCCCCTTTTGCTGCGTGAACCCTCTGGCTACTAGCCTAGCCTTGTACTGTGGTTCCCCTGCTCCTGTGGGTTTAAGACGGTAAACCCAGCGGCTGCTCACGGCCCGTTTGCCCACTGGCAACGTTGTGAGGGAGAACACACCTAGAGACTCCATTGAGCTCATCTCCTTCTGCATTGCCTCATGCCATTTCCTGGCTTCTTCCTGAGGCAGTTTCTGAACACCCTCAAAACTCTCGGGTTCACACTGTGCCATGCCAACCCACACACTTGTGACTGCAAACCTGTCAGGAGGTTTACCTTTCGTTGTGCGAGCTGAACGTCTCAACCCAGTTTCAGGTACCCCCTCAGACCCACTAGGACCAGCTAGAACATCCTTGGCCTCAGAGGGCTCCCCCTCTGACTTACTGCGCCGTTTAGACTTCTCAGCTGAACCTGTGGGTGAGGAAGGAGCACTTCTCTGTTCAAGCTTCACAGCTTTAGGAGAAGTTCTTCCCTCTACCTGCTCTGGGTCAGGACTCTGTGCCTCAGCAGCAGGTTCAACCTCTACCTCTTCCTCATCAGCAGAGTCTTGCAGACTCTCTGAAAGAACATCAGGGTTCCCCTGTATGCGTGTCCATCCATTCTACTCACAGAACTCAGCACTGCTGCTGAGCAGAATCCTGGACTGATTGCCTGTTGGATAGGCAAATCTCCACCCCTTGGTCCCTGGCTCATACCCACAGAAAATCATCTTTTGGGACCTAGGGCCACCCTTTCTGAGCTTGGCCTTCGGCACAAGGACCCAGGCATCGCAGCCTGAGTACAGCTGGGTTAAAGTGGTTCTGTTCTGTCTTCTGTCAAGGTCATGCTGACTATAAGAAGAAGCCAGAAGGAGCCTGGGTATCTCTCTCTCTCTCTCTCTCTCTCTTCCTTCTGGTGTTCTGTACAGAGTATGCTGAGTGTTGAAGTTTAAACTTATTATAAGTTGTGGGAAATTTCAGTTAAGTTTGCTGCAACTGGATTTCTTATGGACAGGGCCAATCCGGAATGTTTTGGATTTGGGACCATTATGCTCATTGTCTTCAGTAGGAGTAAAGCTCTGCTGGGTGAAATACAATTGCCTCTGGTCTATTTTGGGGAATCCTGCAACGTCTTTACGTTTTCACTCTGGTAACTATACATTGGAGTTCTGCCTGGATCAATACTGAGTAGAATTCCATGACAGGGTCTTCCTCCATGAAATCAGCTGCCAAAAGAGAAGGCCCCTAGCTCCCCACAGCTTTCCAAGTCCCCTTCTCTCTGGGGTTTCTGGGAAGCGATCCAACAGTGCGCCAGTGTGCAGCCTGCCTTTGCTCCTCCATTGTCAGAAGTCTCCGGGCTCTGAGAGACAAGCAGGGAGGGTGGCTTATGGCAGAAGGAGAGGGAGCCCCCGGTGGCTCCTCCTTCTCCTGACTCTCCTCTCTGAAGGGAAGTTTTCTTTCTGCTGTTCTCTTACTGCACATAACTGTGGCATTGTGGGAAAGTCTTGCTTTTAGCACTATTGCTTTTTCTCTTGCATTCTGGGAAGTCTCGCTTCTGCTTCTGCACAAGAGTCTGAGAATGTTCTGAACAGTTCCCATTGAGTTCATGAAACAGTGTATCCTGACCTGTTCTTAATGCATTGCTGACCACATCTACGGAACGTGATTGTTGTATTTCTTCATGTTATGTTCCTTCAATATCTTTAGTTATAATTTAATTAGGAGGTTTCATGCCTGTCTAGTTCCAGCTTCGTTTCCCAGTCCTTGATCTATCAGTGATTGATGTTATATCTAATTCCCGCCTTGTACCTATGTTAACCAATCAGCAACATGATGCTTTGTGTTTGTATCAACCAATCAGCCACAAGCACACCTGTGGCAATGTTTGTAATATTCAATAAAAGAGAGTTCCCGGGGCTTGCCCCGGCAGACGCCTCTCCTTTGACACCCACCACTCGTCTGTCGTGATTTCAACCCAACATCTGGTGACCCCTGACGTGCCAGATCCCTTACGCAGCCAAACCTCATACTTCACCCGACTGCAAAAGTCTCAGCGCGCTACTTCGTGAGTATGGGAGGGGAATTGACTAAATTCCAGAAAGAGCATGCTAAAGAGTTGCTTTATTTAGTTAGACAGCGGGAGGTGGGTGTTAATATTTCCTTAAAAGAAATTGAACAATTGCTATGTGAGATTTCTTGCCAATACCCCTCCTATCCAGAGAAAGGTTCTTTGGAAGTAGAGACTTGGCAAAAGATCGGAAAGACCCTTTTTTGCAGAACCTAGGGCTCCGATTCATTGTCTGCTCACTTGGCAGAAATGTGCAGATGCTGTTGCTAAATTACCACAGGCGTCTCGCTCGGCCCCCGCACTTTTCGCCATCGCAGACAATCCCCCACCTTACCCGAAGCTTTTGCCTCCGTTTCCTTTGCAGCCCACCCAATCCCCCCCTGCGTCTCTCCCTCCTCAGCCTGCATCCCCCCCATCCCTCCACCTCAGCCTGATTCCTCCCCCCCATCCCTCCTCCTCCTGCCACAGCCCCTGTTTGCTCTATAGGAGCTGTGCGCGCTGCGCTCTCTTTGGCAAGGCAGAAAGGGCTCCTGTCCTTAGAGGAGGAGTCTGAGTGGCCAGGTGAAATGCCGTCTGCTTTCCCTATCTCTTATTCAAACCCTGGAACTGCTCAACAGCAGATTTATTATGAATCGCTTCCTTATTCTGTAATGAGGGAATTAAGGAAAGCCATTGCTGATTCTGGTCTGAAATCCTTTTATGTGACGGGAATGCTAGAAGGCATAGCAACTGGTTACATTATGCTACCTCAGGACTGGAAAGACCTGATGCGCATGCTTTTGTCCCCTGCTCAGTATGTGGTGTTTGAGAGTGAATTTAAACATAGCGCTTCAGCCCTGTCTGATCCGCAACATACTGCCAATGAACTTTATGGCGCTGGTCAGTTTGCTGATATAACTGCCCAGGCAACGCTGACACCTGTACATTTTAGTCGCACCGCGACCTGTGTACAACGCGCCTTTCGGAAAGTCCCTGTTTCTGGGCAACCGCTGAGCTCCTTTGTAAATATTAAGCAACAGCATTCGGAGCCATACCATCAGTTTATAGATAGATTGAAAGAATCAGTCACTAGGCAGATTGATAACACCACTGCTCAAAATGAATTGATGAAAAAATTGGCCTTTGAAAACGCAAACACTGATTGCAAGAAAGCTTTGCAGTCAATCATACATCGCCCTAAATATGACCTGGCCGATATGATTCAAGCTTGTGCGGATGTCGGTAGCCAGAGCCATGCGATGTCTTTGCTTGCCGGCGCTATCCAAGCAACCACTAGGCCTATTGGTAACTGCTTTAATTGCAAGCGCCCAGGCCATTTTGCCAAGCAATGCAGAGCCCCTGGCGGGGGGGCAAACAAGGATGGTGCTGCCTCTAAGGCTAAACCTTCTAAAAAGTGCCCGAAATGTGGCAAAGGCTATCATTGGGCTAATCAATGCAGGAGTTCGGGAAACTCCATTACGGCCCCACTCTCGGGCCAGGGCAATTAGAGAGATTTCCAACTTTAATTTCTGCTGCTGCAAACTTTTCAAAAAACAAACCCTCTGAATTTGCCATTGATTTGATCAATCAAGAGACCAAAGACTCTGCTTTACCTGGTGAAATTGTGCTTATGCCCACTCAATTGGCAGGCCCCCTGCCTCCTAAAGTCGCAGGTTTAATTTTACCCAAATTTTCTGCGGCAAAGGAAGGAATCCAGGTTATTCCTGGGGTTCTGGATCCTGACTATGTAGGCACAATAATGGTTCAACTCTGGAGCCATATGCCCATGCAATTAAAAAGGGTGAGTCTTGGGCGCATTTGGTGGTGCTCCTTCTCATCCTACTGCTTCTATTATGGATACTAATTTGCACGAGCTCTCTTCTTTCCCTCCACAGCTGTTAGCTGTAGTCCAGAGGATTGGTGAGAAGAAACTTCTTCGTAAGTATAAAATCAATGGTATTGTGCTGGAAGGCTTGATTGACACAGGCGCAGACGTTTCTGTAATTTCTAGTAGTTGCTGGGACCCAACGTGGCCCCTTGAGTCTGCCTCTGCAGTCTGGGGTGTGGGTGGCCCCCAAACCTCTTCCAAAAGCGTACAGTGGCTGCCTGTTTCTCTGCCTGATAGCTCTGAAACCATTGCTTACATCCAGCCCTGTGTGCTGAAAATCCACCTCAATCTGTGGGGAAGAGATTTACTACAGCAATTACAAGCTACCATTCAATTTAATGAGTAAGCTTGCACTTCCCTCAACTGGAAATCTTCTGGTCGTGTCCTGGCTATACGTTTAATTACATTCCAGCAATACATCAGCCATGGCACACCTTGCTATTTAAGCCGTTTGTCCATCATTTTACCCAAGAAGCATCATTTATCCCGCTCTAGATATCGCTGCTCTATTGAAATGACTAATGATTGTGATGCTTTTGTCTCTCTTCTCAGTAGGTCTGAATATATCTCTTTAGCTGTTTCTCTCTTAGGAGTCCCTGGATTGGCTGTACGGAATCGTATGAACATTAATTCTGCAGCAAAAAAAAAAAAAAAAAAGCCTTGAATTTTACTTCACAAGCTCTTCACCTTTTGAATAAAGAACAGAGTGAACTATATAATGGAATTTTACGAAATCGTGCTGCTATCACTATTTGCTCATGCTTCATCATTATGGCTGTGAACAAGTGAATGACATGTGTTGTTTCAATATTACTGACAATTCTAGAGCCATTCAAAGCCAAATCTCTCATTTGCAAAATCTTACACATCACATTAAACAGGACATTGGTTTTCCTGGCCTCTGGGATTCTTTCACCCAGTGGCTTACCGCTTGGTTGCCAAACCTTACTTGGCTTCGTAGTCTCTTTCAATATGCTATTTTCATAATTTGTATTCTTATTTTACTATGCTGTTTCCTTCAATGCGTTCCTAGCCTCATAAGTCTTTTCTCTTGGCTTCTCTCTCCCCCTCAACCACCAAGTAAACTCCATGCTGCTTACTTTGCGAAATGGCAACACCAACAGTAAACCTTAGGGGAGATGTGGGCGGATTTATTTTGGGCATGCGCTGGCAAACCACGTATCCTGAAGTATTTTTGTCCCATCGACCCTGGCAGGCTTATTTCGGGCATTCGCTGGCACACCACTAATCCCGAAGTATTTTTGCCTTATCCACCTGGAACGCCTCGCAAACAAGAAAAGAAAGGGGGAGATGAAGGGAAGTTTTCTTTCTGCTGTTCTCTTACTGCACATAACTGTGGCATTGTGGGAAAGTCTTGCTTTTAGCACTATTGCTTTTTCTCTTGCATTCTGGGAAGTCTCGCTTCTGCTTCTGCACAAGAGTCTGAGAATGTTCTGAACAGTTCCCATTGAGTTCATGAAACAGTGTATCCTGACCTGTTCTTAATGCATTGCTGACCACATCTACAGAACGTGATTGTTGTATTCCTTCATGTTATGTTCCTTCAATATCAATCTTTAGTTATAATTTAATTAGGAGGTTTCATGCCTGTCTAGTTCCAGCTCCGTTTCCCAGTCCTTGATCTATCAGTGATTGATGTTATATCTAATTCCCGCCATGTACCTATGTTAACCAATCAGCAACATGATGCTTTGTGTTTGTATCAACCAATCAGCCACAAGCACACCTGTGGCAATGTTTGTAATATTCAATAAAAGAGAGTTCCCGGGGCTTGCCCCGGCAGACGCCTCTCCTTTGACACCCACCACTCGTCTGTCGTGATTTCAACCCAACACTCTCGACCTTTACTCCTCCCACTCGCCTCCTTCCTCTTCTGCCTCCGATTCTGGACTGCATTCTGCCTCAGAGTCTCCCAGCTCACTAAGCCCTGTTATCCCTTCAGCTTCTGACACCTCCTCTTCCCGGGCTTCTCCCTCTTCTCCATCTGACCGCTCATCCTTCCTCCACCTCCACTCCTTGGGCTGAGACATCTTCCCTTCCTGGTTCCCCGGCTGCTTCCTCCCACCATTCCTCTGTGCCCAACCAGTCCATGACATTGCTCCATCCCTCGGCCTCTGTCCCCACAAGGCAGCTTCCCCTGACCTGATCTGGTTCCACAGCCGCTGCTTCCCTTCTGTCCCCATGAAAAGATGGACCAGGAGGTCTTGCCGGCATCATTCTGTCTCCTGAAAGAGAAAACAGGTAAGCAGGATGCCAGGCGTGCCCATGTCTCTCACAGGTGAAACAGGGCATCTCTAACTATAGATGGGCCTTTGAGAAAGCCTTACCTGCTGAGTGCATTTGGACATTTGTGCCCATTTCATATGTTAGTCATGCAGAAATACATCTCTCCTCCTCTGGACCCTTCCTCCCAACTCCCCCCCCCCCCAAAAAAAACTTGATGAAAAGAACCCAGAGATTATATGGAAAACCAACAGAATGAGACCAAATGGAGAAAAACCGCCTTCCTCCTTACCCAGTGGCCTCTCTCTGGTGTCCAACGGAGGCCTCTCTGCCTCACAGGAATCCAGGTCCATTTCCCCAAAATGATCCTTTTCCTGAAAAAGCAACAAGGATTCAAAACAGAGAATGAATGACAAGAAATAGCAGAAAGATAATGGAAAAGTAAAAACTTTAAGGGTGTGAGATCTCATTCCATGGATGCCTTCCCAGAAAAAGGATGGGCCATCAGCAGAGCATTATGGGATGTTCTCCATCCTCTTTGGAGCCCCTAATAATAATAATAATAATAATAATAATATTTTTTTATTTGTACCCCACCCTCCCTGGCCGGAGCCGATCTTTTGGCGGCTAACATCATAAATCTAACACAGAATACAAAGAACATAAGAACAGGCAATCGATTAATTAAAATACTTCTTAAAATTAGTTCAAAACAAATTAAAATCTGGACAGACGGCAGTCCACTGGTATAATAATAATAATAATAATAATAATAATTTATTATTTATACCCCGCCCATCTGGCTGGGTTTCCCCAGCCACTCTGGGCGGCTTCCAAAAGAATATTAAAATATTGTGATACATCAAACATTAAAAACTTCCCTAAAGAGGGCTGCCTTCAGATGTCTTCTAAAAGTCTGGAAGTTGTTCTTCTCTTTGACATTTGGTGGGAGGGCGTTCCACAGGGAGGGCGCCACTACCGAGAAGGCCCTCTGCCTGGTTCCCTGTAACTTGGCCTCTCGCAGTGAGGGAACCGCCAGAAGGCCCTCGGTGCTGGACCTCAGTGTCCGGGTAGAACGATGGGGGTGGAGACGCACCTTCAGATATACCGGACCAAGGCCATTTAGGGCATTAAAGGTCAGCACCAACACTTTGAATTGTGCTCGGAAACGTACCGGGAGCCAATGTAGGTCTTTCAAGACCGGTGTTATATGGTCTCGGTGGCCGCTCCCAGTCACCAGTCTGGCTGCTTCATTCTGGATTAGTTGTAGTTTCCGGGTCACCTTCAAATGTAGCCCCACGTAGAGCACATTGCAGTAGTCCAAGCGGGAGATAACCAGAGCATGCACCACTCTGGCGAGGCAGTCCGCAGGCAGATAGGGTCTCAGCCTGCGTACCAGATGGAGCTGGTAAACAGCTGCCCTGGACACAGAATTGACCTGCACCTCCATGGACAGCTGAGAGTCCAAAATGACTCCCAGGCTGCGCACCTGGTCCTTCAGGGGCACAGTTACCCCATTCAGGACCAGGGAATCCTCCACACCTGCCCGCCTCCTGTCCCCCAGAAACAGTACTTTTGTCTTGTCAGGATCCAATCTCAGTCTGTTAGCCACCATCCATCCACCAACCAACTGCCTCCAGACACTCACACAGGACCGTCACCGCCTTCACTGGTTCTGATTTGAAAGAGAGGTAGAGCTGCGTATCATCCGCATACTGATGAACACCCAGCCCAAACCTCCTGATGATCTCTCCCAGCGGCTGCATGTAAATGTTGAAAAGCATGGGGGAGAGGACAGAACCCTGAGGCACTCCACAAGTGAGAGACCAGGGGTCTGAACACTCATCCTCCACCACCACTTTCTGAACACGGCCCAGGAGGAAGGAGCGGAACCACTGTATGACAGTGCCCCCAGCTCCCAGCCCCTCAAGACGGTCCAGAAGGATGTTATGGTTGATGGTATCAAACGCCGCTGAGAGATCCAGCAGAACTAGGAAACAGCTCTCACCTTTGTCCCTAGCCCGCCGGAGATCATCAACCAGTGCGACCAAGGCAGTTTCAGTCCCATGATGAGGCCTGAATCCCGACTGGAAGGGATCCAAATGGTCCGCTTCTTCCAGGCGTGCCTGGAGTTGTTCGGCAACCACTCGCTCAATCACCTTGCCCAAGAATGGAAGATTTGAGACTGGGCGATAGTTGGCCATCGTGGCCGCAATAAAGATGGTTTTTAAAGAAGCAGTTTAATAACCGCCTCTTTCAGCGGGTCTGGGAAGGCTCCTTCACGGAGGGAAACATTCACCACCCCAGGAAGCCCATCGCCCAGCCCTTCCGGGCCAGCTTTTATAAGCCAGGATGGGCAAGGATCCAGGAGACAGGTGGTTGGTTTCACTCGTCCAAGCAGCCTGTCCACATCCTCGGAGGTAACAGATTGGAATTGATCCCACGCAGTTTGACTAGACAGGACTCTAGCACTCTCCCGCCCCGGCCCTGCTCCCACGGTGGAGTCTACCTCTTCCCGAATCTGAGCGACTTTATCTGCAAAAAACTTTGCAAAATCATTGCAGGAGATCATGTGGCCCGTACTGGGCCCCGATGTAGCAGGTGGTTCCGCTAAATTGCAGACCACCTGAAAAAGTCTCCTGCTGCTGTTTTCTACAGATGCAATAGAGGCGGTGAAGAAAGTCTTCTTCACCGTCGCTACCGCCACTTGGTAGGCTCGACATTGAGCTCTAACCTGTATCCGGTCAGCTTCAGAATGGGTCATCCGCTGACCGGCAGAATTCGAGACCAGGGAGAAGGGTCGATGGAAGAAGACTGGAAAAAATTTAAATTATATCTTCAAAAATATTGCATCATAAAAGAATGTTAGAAAGAGGTTGGAAAAAGATTATTAGGTCGCTTTGGCAGATATGATATTATGGACTAAGTAAAAATGAAGTATAGAAACTGATGGGATAGAGGAGTACTAATTATACTATTGAATGTTAAAATAAGTAAATGAAAAGAAGGTTAGAAGGATTTGCTGGAAATACGATTTAAACTAGAATACAAAGCAGGGAGGTGAGAGGAGGCCACGGAAATAAGTAAAAGGAAAAAAGGCTGTAAAGGTTTAATTTGATTTTTGTTTTATTTTATTGTAATGTACTTTTATATTTTTTGTTGAGTCTTTCTTATTGTCTGTTTTTTGTTATATGTTTATTCTATTTTGTATGGTCTTTTTTTCTTTTGTAATTTTAAATTTGGAATAAATATATTATAAAAAAAAAAAGAATGGGTCATCCGCCACCGGCGCTCTAGCCGTCTCAACGATTGTTTCATTGCCCTCAGATCCGTGGAAAACCACAGGGCTGTCCGGGCTCCATGCAATCGGAGAGGGCGCTTTGGAGCCAAACAGTCAACAGCCCTTGTTAACTCCACATTCCAGCGGGACACCAGGGAATCAGCTGAAAGGCCATCAACATGGGATAAAGCATCCCCTACCACTCTCTGGAAACCATTTGGATCCATTAAGTGGCGGGGGCGGACCATCCGAATTGGTCCCACCTCCCTGCACAGGGGAAGGGTCGCGGAGAAGTCCAGTTGCACCAGGAAGTGATCTGACCATGGCACTTCTTTCGTTTCGCTTTTACTTAGTGTCAGATCACCAACATCCATAGAGGTGAACACCAGGTCCAAGGCATGTCTGCGGCTATGGGTTGGGCCAGACTTATTCAGGGACAGCCCCATGGAGGCCATGCTTTCCACGAAGTCCCGAGCGGCCCCTTGTAAGGTCGTGTCGGCATGAATATTAAAATCCCCCAGGACAACCAAGCTAGGTGTCTCCAGGAGAACATCTGCCACGACCTGAAGCAGCTCAGGCAGGGAATCCTTGGTGCAGCGGGGAGGTCGGTACACCAAAAGGAATCCTGTAACTGCCCCTATTGCCCAACTTCCAGAACATGCACTCAGAGAACTGGGTCTTCCCAATAGGACGCCTGGTGCAAACTAATGACTTCCTAAGAATCACTGCAACCCCCCCTCCCCGCCCACATGACCTGGGTTGCTGTGTGTAAGATAAACCTGGTGGACAAGCAGCGGCAAGAACAGGCCCATCTGCTTCCTCCAACCAAGTCTCTGTTACACATGCCAGGTCAAATCCTCCATCCATGATCAAGTCAAGTAAAAATGAGAGTGGTTAATATTCGCTAGGGCCAACTACTGTTACCACTGGTCTTATAAAGGAGGTGTGAGCGGGCTAGGAAGCCTCTTTAGTGCTTATTCTTGTACTGAAAGAAAAGAATCAGACTGAACCCTGAAGAAAGGCCTGGCGGAACAGCTCTGTCTTGCATGCTCTGAGGAAAGATGTCAAATCCCACAGTGCCCTGGTCTCTTGTGAGAGAGCGTTCCACCAGGATGGAGCCACATCCGAAAAGGCCCTGGCTCTGGTCAAGGTAGTATCCAGAGGAAAGTCTCCCTCACCTGCTTTCTCTCTGCCTGCTTCCTCTCCTCTGCCTGACTCAGGAGGAAACCTTCGGCCAGGGCCACCGCCTGGGAACTGGTCTCTGCTCCACAGTCCCTCACCCAGCTCTCCATCTCCGGTGGAAGGACAGCCAGGAACTGCTCCAAGATCACCAGGTCCAGCATCTCAGCTTTCGTGTGCCTTTCTGGCTTCAGCCACTGAAGGTCAAGGTGGTAGAATCGGCTGCAAACCTCTCGGGGTCCCTTGGCCTCCTGGCAGCAGAACTGCCTCAACTGCTGGATCTGCACCTCTGAGCAGAGGGTGTCCTCCTCACCCAGGATCTTCTGCACAGAGTTTTCCCAGAATCCCCCACTGCTCCCAGTTTGGTTGGCATGGCCCCTTCCTGCTTCAGGGCCAACGGGGTCTTGCTCATCCATCTGTGCTCTCAGGAAGTCTCTAAGAGATTGGAAGGTACCCTTTGGTCTTCTGCCAAGTTGTGTCCGTCTTAATGAGAAGCTCTAGCAAATCCTAGAAAGCAAATACATTGTTCTGTTACAGAATTTGTAGGTCAGGAGAAGAAACAAGATCCCTGAACAAGCATGGATGAGTCTTGCCAGGAATCAGGACTGGACGGTACCAGAGCCCAAACCATGAGATACCTTTTTGAAAAGAAAGAGGAGGAGGAAGGGGAGAAGAAGTAAGTCTCCAGCCCTCTAGCAATGCAGAATGTGGAGGCAACTGGAGGGATTTCTGGGAGATGAGTCAGCCTGGTTGCTCCTGCCTTCCAGTCAATGCAAGAAGTCAGAACTGACTGACAAGGGAGTCATTTGTATCTTGTGGAAAATGGATGCTTGGCTCTAGTGGGGGTCCTCACCTGGGGGTCCTCAGGAGTTGTTCTCCCCCCACCCCCACTTCAGGGCACATTTCCCCCCTGCTTCTGTCTCCTTTTCTTGCACTTGGACTCTCCGCTGCTCTGAAAAACAGACTCCTGGGGTGGGGTCCCTTTTTCTTTGCTCTGAGGGCCAGGTATGTATCTAGTCAACCCCCTGAGGGCCAAGTGGGTGGGGCCAAATACATCTCCTTTGGAACTTAGGCAGCTAATTTATGATTATTATTCTCTTAGATGGCTGAACACACGCACAGCCATTGATGCCCAGGTCCCTGGAGGCTCAGGGAGTAGCAGCGCCCATTTCCGGCTGCTTTGCCAGCAACAACCCCTTTGGGAGAGAGAGGATGTGGTCCTGGGATGCCCTGCTCTGGGTGCGAGGGGATTGCTGCAGTGGCCTCTGTGGGGAGCTGCCCTGGGAGACACTGGGAAACTGGTCCCCAATGCAGCAGCCAGACTCTGGGCTGGGATCCCTCTCTTTACTCCTGGCCTCTCTTTCCCACCTTTTTTGGGGGTGTGGGGTGTCTAGTCCACCTCCTCGTCCAGCTTTCGAAAACCATTTGCAGATGTTTCCTCTGTTCTGCAATGCCGCTGAGCGACGCCACACAGTCCCAGGGACTCCTTTGTTTAAAGAAGGAGATTTCGTGGGAGTCATTGTTTTTCTGAAGGGGGGGCGGAAGGCCAAATGAGTTTGGGATCCTCTGCTCTGCAGGAAGGAGAGCGTGGCAGACCTGGCCCCTCCCTGGCAGGACCCTCTCCTCCCTGACTTGGGGTCCCCCCAGGCCCCTCCCCTGCTGCAGCCCTGGGACCCCCACCAGATCCCAGAGAGAGAGGAGACTCACCAGATCCCAGAGAGAGAGGAGACTCACCAGATCCCAGAGAGAGAGGAGACTCACCAGATCCCAGAGAGAGAGGAGACTCACCAGATCCCAGAGAGAGAGGAGACTCACCAGATCCCAGAGAGAGAGAGAGAGAGGAGACTCACCAGATCCCAGGAGAGACACCCAAGCAGGAAAGGACTGGGGAGGGAGGGGCCTTGGCTCTGGAGGACCTGCCCCCCCTTGCTTCCTGGCCTCTCTAGGAAGGCAGCTCAGATCCCTTTAACCCTTGCCAAGCCGAGTCCCCAAGCTGAGCCCTCTCTTGCTTGGCAAAACCTCAGATTATGATTTTTCTATGGATTTAGGGGGGCAGCTGCCCCCCTGGCTACCTCAATGCCCAGATCTCCTTTTGGGGGTGAGGCTATCGGTTGGGCTCAGAGCATCTCCTTCCCTGGCCAGAAACCAGAGGAACAGTTTGCAGGGGAAAGGGCTTTGCAGGAAGTAAGGAAACTCATTCCAGAATTCAGAAATGGGAGGATAGAATGGGGGTGGTCTTGATCTACAGGGTGGCAATTTCAAAAGTCTTTCTAAGGCCTGGCACACCATTTTTCTGGGTCCCTCCCCTCTCCTGCAAGTGAGGGAGCCCCTGTTGCAACAGATCAAGAAAGACCAAGCCCACAGGCTGCTGTTTTGCTCCAAGTTATCCTGGTTGGTGTCTTTCTTCTTGTCCAAGGGAGCCCTCGGATTTTCCCGTTAAGACCCCCAGGGCTGGACTGGAGGGGTGACTGCCGACCCCCCCCCGCTCCGCTGCATGGCGCCCCGGGAAGCCCAGCGCTGGTTGCCTTTCCTTGCCCCAGGTGTCACCACCCCTCACTTTCTGCGCAGACCCCATCCTATGCTGGGCTGCGCTCGGGAGTCAAAGCCCCCTCCAGGGCTAAGACAGCGCTACCGGCATATGCGCTACCGGGGTGCAAAGACCTGCCCATTCCCCCAAATTTAGTTAATTTCAGTGCACGGCACCGTGGAGAATTGCTAACGGAGAAATCTGAGGCTCCCCTGGACAAGAAACAAGGACACCGGCCAGGAATAGCAGAGCAAATTGGTCTGGATTGAAGACTGTCGCGACAGGACTCCCACCTGCCACCAGGTGGAACAGGATGGAAGCCCTGAAGAAAAGAGAACCCAAAGTTTTATTAGCTGCTAATCCCCAGGTTACACCCCCCCAAAACTACATCACTCCTACATCTGGTGGCAGTAATCTGAGCATCCTGGACCCTGCCCCATGGTTCCCCTTGCCCTCCACCAAACACCCAGCGAGTGTCACAAAAGAGATCTTTACATTTCCCTGTTTCCCAGCCAAGTTCCTCACACCCTTTGGTCTTCCTCTGGGTTTGTTATTTCTGGAATGGCTACCTCTCTGGCACTCAGGTATCAGGATGCCAGGGATTATCACTCAGGCAGAGGGGCTGCTGAGGAGCTGAGCTCACAGGTCTAGATGAATTTCTGAAGTTCCCCACTGAGCCAGTACATAGATACATTGATCAGTGAATTCTTACATTTGGTGTTCTGCAGCAGAGGCCCTTTGAATAGATAGGTAGAAACTG